>JANAVB010007398.1:4954785-5421506 GCA_029216955.1 Iris pallida
TTTTTTCAAATTGATGTCCTCAACTTTTATAAGTACTAACTTAATATCCTATCTCAACTTATATTTCTAACTTGATACCCAATTTTTTTTTATTCCTAAACTACCCTCTCCTCCCCTCTCAGCTGCTACTTCCTCCACTCCTCCCCTCTTCCGGCGGCCATCCCCTCCCCCCCCCCCCCCTCCACCCCCCACCCCGCCTCCTCCCCCACCGGCAACCACCCCTACGACCTGCCCCCGACCACCCCCCTACCCGACCCCGACCCTACCGGCGACCATCCCCCTACACACACCCCTCCCCCTCCCGGCTGTCCCAAGCGCCGCCGCGCACTGCCCTGCGCGCCGCCGTCCGTTGCCATCCAAAGCCGGAGAGAGAGAGGAGGTGGGGGGTCGGGAGGAGAAGGAAGGGACAATTTGGTTCAATTTTTTTAAGTATATCAAGTTAGTACTTATAAAAGTTGAGAATATCAAGTTGAAAATTCGTGATAGTTGGGGGTATCAAATTGTAATTTAACCTTTTTCTATAAGAGATAGAACATGGTTGATTGGTACATAGATTTGGAAACAGCAGATCTTTACTCCTCCTTTATTGTCCCTTCCCGTAATAGTAGCGTAAAGCAAAACAAGCACTTTGAATGTACCGGTATAATTGCACTTTTAGATAGGGCTAATTACTGTTTAGATCCTTAATTTTATATGCACTTAGAGTTTAAGCTCCAACATGTTCAATTAAAAATTTGAATTCTGAAAAAGTAGAATTCATTATACCCTCATTTCTAGCATGTGTTAGTTGTTATTCTTGTACTATATTCAAATTGTAGTGGAAAAATAGAAGAAAAAAAATCCAGAACCCGAACTTTCTAGTTAGAGTTCGTAAATTATAAATTGTAAAAAAATTCAGGGTCCAAATACTAAGTTGTTAGTCCTTTTAGATAAAGATGAAATTTTGTCATTCAACCCCCTCGTACAAATTACTTTTCAGTACAAGTTACTTTTCAGTTAATGGATCTCAGCAAATACTTTGATAATGGATCTCAGTTAGTGAAATTTTGTCTTTCAACCCTCTTGTTAGCAATCATCCGAATAAAACTCGGATTACAGACGAATTTTTTTCATATCTTCGAAAAATGTATAATACTTACATATTTTTGAAAGATTCGATTCAGTATGCAAATTTTCAAATTTTAAACATATTCTATATAAATTATTGAAAAATTTGGCAAAAAAATATGGTAGAAACTTGTTTAATCAATCAAATTTGACAACTTGTTTAAGCTTGTGAAATTTCTAACATGAATATGTTAATTTGACGAAATATTTGACCTTTTTTAACATATTTTATTTGCATTATACCGATTAATATTCGTATGTTTGACGTTTCGAAATTTTTCTGTTTGTCGAATTGCTAACAAGGATTATGAGAAATTACACTTAATACTTGCTAATTGAAACGAGTGGATTCATTTTCTTGACCCCCTATATTATGAATAATTGATTATTTGGACCAAATACCATCATAAATGCCATCACAAGGATCGTTTGGAAAACATGAGTGATGGAAAATCACATTTGTTCCCTAAACAAAATGATTCCATTAGCAAGTTTTCTAATTACAAATGTGATTAAGATTTGGTGGCAGTGGTCAGTTTTGATGTCTGCATCTAAATTGAAGGTGGCTTTACTTTCCAGCAAAAGAGTTCACTAAAGAATTAATTTAATCACTTTGTAGTTTGTTACCAATCCCTACTGTATTTTTTTTGTTTGTTTGTTTTTTTTTTTTTAAAGAACCCATACTTAATAACTTAATACTTTACTTATTCTGACAAAAGTGAAGCAAATATGTATCGTCTTTCAAAGTGTTCAAACTCGTCGGCCACATGGGGAAACGTTAAGAACATGTGCATTTATGGGCAGCCGGGCAGGGTCCACGGACCAGCAGGGTCGGTGTCCATTGTCCAAGTAGGACTGCAAATAAACCAAGCCGGTCGCGAGCTGTTCGAAGCTCGGTTCGATAAAAGCTCGGTTCGTTTAGTAAACAAGTTGAACTCAACTTTATTTTCGAGTTCGTTTAATAAACGAGTCAAACTCAAGCTTAGAAGTGCTCGACTCGTTTGAGCTTACAAGCTGGCTCGTTTATGAGCTTGCGAGTTGGCTCGTTTAGAAGCTCGTTTGTTTGTTAAATTTTAAATTTATATGTTTGTACAATAATACGGCTGTGTGCTCTATATATTTATATATCCTTAATAATTGACATGAAGAAACTTTTTTAATTAAAATTTATAAACAAATTGTTAAAATTATAGATGCTTGAATTCAAGCCTAACTAGTTTGAAATCGTGCTCATTAAGCTTGAAATAAAGTTGAACGGGCTTGAAATCAAGTTTAATAAGCTTGATATGAGCTTATCGACCTTCTTTATCAGCTTGAATCAAGCTTGCTTCTTAAGCCAAGCTCGAACTCGAACCAAGCCAAGCTCAAGCTCTAAAATTAATAATTTATCAAGCTGGGGTTCGAGCTCGAGCTCGATTAATTCTAGTCAAGCCAAACTCAAGTTTACAAAAGCTTGGCTCGGCTTGGCTCGTTTGCAACCCTAGGTCCAAGGATAAGTTGGATAGGACTTTGGACTTAGGCAACTCATCTCTTTTCGGGACAACCCTCATGCTCAACATGTTCATCCCACGAGAGGTCGGAGTCGTAGGTCACCCTCCAGGATTGATCGGCTTACAATAAGCCTCAAGTGGCAATCAAAACTTGCTATGGATAGAACAACCCAACCTTGTGGGCGGCCCGGGGACCAGGCATCACTAGACCGGACTTAAGATCAATCTTGTACATGCACCTTAAATTGTTGAAGAAGAGCGTTAATTTGAATACTCCATGCAGGGGGAGAAATTATTCAGTGAATCGGATCTACCGTGAGTTTTGATTCTCCTCTACTTGATGGTCTGTAAATTTAAGAAATTTTTTGACTTTCATCCCACTTATTAATATGACTTTGTACTTACATCCCACTTTTTATTTTTTTTTACACTCACATCCCACTTTTCGTCACTAAAAGTATTTTTCGTGACAAAACAAATATTTTTTGTGACAAAATAAATATTTTTCGTGACGAAAAGTGGGATGTAAGTCTAAAAAAATTAAAAAGAGAGATGTAAGTACAAATTCATATTAACAAGTGGGATGAAACTTGAAAGTCAAAAAATCCCAAAAATTAAAAAATAAAAGTGAAAGCGTATCCCAATTTACAATCATATTCGATATGAATTATATTATTTAAAAAAGATCTCAAACGTTAAATAAGTTTTTCTTTGTGGATGTAATTATTAAAGTCTATATTTTATTCTATCATTCATTTCACTTTTTCTTTTATACAAAAAGAAATTCATTCCTTACAAATTTCAGCTCCTACCAAACACTAACCAAGAAAATGGTGTTTTCTTTCTATTTGAACAGAAAATATCTCTCTACTTTTTTTTTTCCCCTTGCCTTATTAATTCATGAGTACAAGCGGCTTCATAACTCCCAAGTAGCAACAAGAGTCGAGGATTATATATTAAGGGGTTGTTCACACTAATCTTTCGGTTTATTAAATTTATAATAGCAAAATAGTGGCTTTTCCGTCTAAAATGTGGCAGTAGAATAGTTAATGAGCTGCAAATAGTGGCCTAAAATGTGTCCACAATTAATGTATCTCAAAGTGGAAAATAAATATAACAGTTAATTGAGATACATTAATTATGCCATAAAATGTGGCAGTTGAATAGTTAATGTATACTTATTGGTAATTAAAATTGTTTACCTAACAATAGTTAATGCATCATGCCAATTAATGCTTCCTGTCCAAAGTGGAAAATATAACACTCTTTTGGGTTCCCAATTAAAATAGTGCCTCAAACTATTGTACCATTCATTTGCAGATTCATTCCATTCATTAACTATTGTGTAAAAACCACTAAAAATAAATTAGGAAAAAACCCGAAAAAATCAGTAAAAAATCATGAAAAATGAAAAAAAAAATGTTGAAATACCTAAATTTTAAATATATGTTTAGATCAATAACATACGCAATTTATTCATTAAATAGAGAACAATAAAATTAGAAAAAAAAAACCTCACAAATTGAACTAAATTCGTAGATCCAGAACATAAAATGATGATTCACAAAAAGTAAACCTTTTAATTGCATTTCCCATGCGTGTTATGTCAAACACAGCTCCATTAAAAAACTGAAGAAAGAACAAGAACAACAAATACTGAAGAAGTTGCCAAAACAACATCTCCAAAACAAAAAAAAAGAGATTATATAATAAAAAAAAACAAATAGAACTTTCGACCATTTCTAGAGCATAGGAATGGAAAGAGAAAAAGTAAGCAAGAAATGAATCTACTCTAATACCGAAATCATGTCCCCTCCCCAATACCGAAAAAATCCGAAAAAATCAGTAAAAATCATGAAAAAGAAAAAAAAATGTTAGAAATACGTAAATCTTTAAATATATGTTTAGATCTATAACATACACAGTTTATTCATTAAGTAGAGAACAATAAAATTTGAAAAAAACCTCACAAATTCAACTAAATTCGTAGATCCATAACCTAAAATGATGATTCATCAAAAGTAAACTTTTTAATTGCATTTTCCACGCGTATAATCAAAGAAAACCAAATAGAACTTTTGATTGAGATGTAGCATACGAATGGAAAGAGAAAAAGAAAGCAAAAAATGAATTGGGAGAATATATAATCAAAGAAAAACCAAATAGAACTTTTGATGGAGATGTCATACGAATGGAAAGAGAAAAAGAAAGAAAGAAATGAGTTGAGTCTAATACCAGATCTTAAACAATACCGTGGGCCCTAAAACCGTGGGCTACTAAAACCGGAAATGGTGTGCTCTCCCCAAAACCGTGGTTTCCTAAAACCGTGGGAAGCTAAAAACTGATTCTAAACTAAGGTTTATATATATACATAATATTTTCCAAAAACAAAAGAATATTTTTTAAACCATCATATTTGGATCGAAATTACTAAAGATTAAATTTAAAGAAATATTAACAAACAAACAAATTCATCAAAAAAAAAAAAAAATTCGAACCATCCAATTAAATTTGATAAAAAAATTTCTTTATTTTTAAATTTAATGTGTGCTAAATTAAGGTTTGCCTATATAAATTAATCTTTTTTAGAACAAAAAATTATTGTATGTTATAATTGTAAATTGGTAGAAGTTTAATTTGAGAACAATAGAAGACATATAAACTAATTTATGAAAAAAACAAATTTATTAATATATATATATATATATATATATATATATATATATATATATATATATATATTAATTTTTTATTATTTTACGTTTATTTTTTTTTTAAATTTAACTTAATCATTCTTTATTTTTTGTAGAAAATATAGATGTGGATTTAGGTAAATGTACGCCTCCATCAAGCCAGAAAAAATTTCAGCATATATTTTGTGGGAACGATTCGAACATGACCAGTTGTCCATCATCTAGGTCTCCTTTCGGTGACATCACGAATGGTATGATATGATTTTATTTTACAAAGTATTTAATGATTAATGTTTTCTATATATCTATCTAACAATATATATGTATATACATATATATGGTGATTTTTATGCAGTATGTGGGTCAAGTGAGCCTGCGCAGTTAATTGTTTCTCAAGAGAAAAATACATTTGACTACTCGACGAAGAGATTTACAAAACTGCACTCTGATCCATCGAGAGTAATTTTTCAAACTAATGATGATGGTCCTTCAAGTGAGTTATTTTCCCAACCTAAAAAAAATTTATTCTCAAAAATCTGCTACAATAATTTATTAGAGCCTAATTAACTATTTTACGAATTAAATGTGATCTATGATTATTGTATTGTTATTACTTTTATAACTTTTTCCTTATTTTTTCGCAGAAGATTTAAATCCATATGGAAAACAGTTTTATTCTATCAGCATATTGTTTAATAATGTGCTGAATACGTCTACATATCCTTTTAGTGAAATCACGAATGGTATGGTTGAAATTTATTATTAAAGTATACATACATACATACATATATATTTATGTTTGTAAAGTTATTTATTGAATTATTTTATGCAGTGTGTGGATCAAGTCAATCAGTTAATTTGTCTACTTCAATGAACCAAAGTTCGCTGTATTGCTCGAAAAATACAATCTCAAATTTGCAGCAAAATAGTCATTTAACAACTATTGATTTGACTGCAGATGAGGAGTCTTCAAGTATGTTGTAAGCCTAATTTATTTCTCAAATTCACATATTTGAAATTTTTAATTAATTTCAATTTTTTTCAGAAGAAAAGTAGTTTCAGATCTTTTAAAAATTTGTTGCTTTTTATTTATTTTTTTCTTTTGCAGTGGTTGTTAAATTGACGAATGGAGATTATAAATTCATCATGGACATGCAAATCCTACAATTGGTATTAGTCTATATAAGTTTGTGTGTGTGTTTGTGTCTGTGTGTGTATTTATTAGTTTAGTTTATGAGTTATGTAATTTATTTATATTTTATTGGTATTTTTTATTGACAGATTATTGGGATATTGGCGATCCAACTTATAAATGTAACTTTTGTGGTGCATACTTTTGGTACGACGAGAGAGTTCAGTCTTCCTACAAATGTAAAAACTCGACGTACTCTTTATGTTGTATGCAAGGAAAGATTCAAATTTCACCAATGAAGAGACCGCCTAAAGTTTTACATGATCTATTACATGGTGTGAGCGATAAGAGCAAACATTTTCTAGAAAATATAAGATCATATAACAACATGTTTTCATTCACTTCAATGGGAGGCAAGGTTGATCCGGAACCAAATCAAGGAAATTCTCCACCAATTTTTAGAATGCATGGACAAAACTACCATCTATTAGGAAGTTTATTACCCGTTGAAGGTTCAAGTCCAAAATTTGCACAGCTATATATTTATGATACAGAAAATGAAATTCAAAACAGAATAAAAGCTGTTAGGTATTTATCGAATTTTTTTCCCAGATATGTGCAATGATATATTGATCATTGATTATTAATATATTCAGTTATCTTATTTTTTTTAATATTATTTTCAGGAAGAACGGTAATATTAATAATTTGCATGCAGAAATTGTACGTGATTTGAAGGATATGTTGGATCAAAGTAATGTATTAGTAAAGTCTTTTAGAATGGCTCGCGAAAAAATGTGTGAAGGAGGTAATTCAAGCGTTCGATTGAAATTGATAGGAAGGAGACATGGAGATGGACGACAGTATAATTTACCTACAGTTTCTGAGGTTGCTGCTTTGATAGTTGGAGATCTTGATGAATGCTTAGGTGATAGAGATATTATGGTTGAAACACAAGCTGGGAACCTACAACGAATAAATGAGTTACATGCTTTATTTAGCATTACAATACCCCTTGATCTTTCCCTAGGGTGAAGATGGTTATAGAGAAGACATTCCATTATCTGAATCAAAAAATAGAGGTAATGTGGAAGGAGAGTAAGTATTAGAGAATGGTTCGCTTATAGACTGCTATAAAAGGGATAATGAGCCTTCTATCATATTTGCTACTAAAAGACTTATGCAACAATTTTTGGTTGATGCTTATACAATGGTTGAATCTGCAAGATTAAAATTTATTTGAACGCATCAGAAACAATTACGGTGTGAGATGTATAAGGTCTTACAGATGCATTATTACGAGGTGAAACAGATCCGACTACTCAATGAAAAAGAGTCATTCTACCATCTTCTTTTACAGGAGGTGCTCGGTACATTATTCAAAATTATCAAGATACAATGGCAATATGCAGATGGGTTGGTTACCCAGATTTGTTTATGTCACGCCCCAGTACCGAAATACGGAGACGGACTAGGCCAGCTACTCCATATGAGGTACGTAACGTCATACGGCGATCGTGGCTGTCGAGAGATAGGGGTACATGCTACAATCAAGTCTCCTATGGTCCCACAGAGTTCTATGTCTCAATCAATCAAATCACATCAGCAGATAAATGAACATTAAAGATAAAGCAGTAAGGCGTCCCCGACGCTTCATCAAAATGATCATGAGAGACTAGCTTTATAATTTAGCTATCTCAGAGAGTCAGGAGTACAAAATTATACACAGCTGCAGTCTGTTTAATTACAACTATGTACTGACAAAATATCAAGTAATCCGGCTAACAGTGCCGGTGGCTAAATGCCGCAAAAGTATAAGCAGGAGTGGTGGAGAAGAAACCCACTCGAGTCCCAGAACCGCCATGCTCCTAGTATGCACCATGGATGTCAGGGAGGAAGATCGTATCCTCAGGCTCTGCTACGGAATCTGGCCAAACAAACCAGCGGGATCAGCCCCGAATAGCAAGTACCGCCAAAGGGGCACAAGAGTTAAGATTAAAAACCCAGTTAATAGAATGATTGATAATAGTAATACTTATGCTACTATTATTGGGTAACGCAACATCTTCAAACCCATATGGCACCCTTACAACCAAACAAGGACAAAAGGTGCCGCATGGAGTCGAGACGTGTCGTACTCTATAACATTCACATAAGTTAAAAGGTATAAGCAATAAAATTTCCTGATCGTGACTTCGGTCGATAGCCTATCGCAGCACAATAACCAACCCAACAATCAAACAAGAACATGGGTTGGATCATGTACCATGATAGACCACGTTCCTCAGTCATTCACAGAAGTAGCACTCCACAACCAGAATAAGTCTTCCGTTCATAACTTCGGTCCACTGCCTGTCATAGTAAGATAACCAACCCAACAATCAAACAAGAACATGGGTTGGATCACGTACCATGACAGTCCGCTTTCCTCAGTTAGTCACGGAAGGTAATAGGATACAAGCAAGTCATTTTTACGGCCAATCAAGTCTACGGGTTTCTAGGGACGAGGTTATCCTCGCATCATGTTAATAGAAAATCCTCAGATCGTATCTTTCCAGCAAGGCTAGTCAACCCAGGGGTTCGCGTAGACAGGTATGATTGAGCACAGGTCCCTCGTAAGGCCACCTTGCTAAAACATATAATATATAGCAGGAATTAATCGGATACAGTCATCCACTCGTTGCAGATGACACAGCCGTGGAGACCAGCCGGCGCGTCAAGACAATATCTCAAGGCGGCTGGTGTAACACGATCTCGGGATTCTGTCCTCCCCCATGCATCTAGTATATTTAGTTGCCTAGTTTAACCCTAGGTGAAATCTTGGACTCACATGCTGTGGCCTGCATGATTATCCTCCTAAAGTCGTACTTTAGTACGAGTACCCCAAAGAGGATCCATGTCAATCAGTATGTCAACATGTTTTACCCTCCTTAGTGTAATGCATCATTGCAAATACGCCGCATGGAGTTACGAGTCTTTTGTCGAGCATGAACAAGAACTGGGACATTCAGGTACATGTATCAGGTAGGAACACTTTGTTCTCCAGTGTCACATTAGTGCTCATATCATGCTCGGGACAAAAGGCGTAAGGATATAAAATGGGCATATAATATCTAATAAAATATCAAAAGCGTACGCACAAAGCACGCACGCTCAAGGGATGAAAAGTCACGCAGGCTCACTCAAGCTCACTCAAGGCAGCGTGCGTGAAAAGTCACGCAGGCTCACTCAAGGCAGCGTGCGTGAAAAGTCACGCAAGCTCAAGGGAAGAGCTGCGTGAAAAGTCACGCAGGCTCAAGGAGAGAGCTGCGTGAAAAGTCACGCAAGCTCAAGGAGAGAGAGCTGCGTGAAAAGTCACGCAAGCTCAAGGAGAGAGCTGCGTGAAAAATCACACAAGCTCAAGGAGAGAGCTGCGTGAAAAGTCACGCAAGCTCAAGGAGAGAGAGCTGCGTGAAAAATCACGCAAGCTCAAGGAGAGAGCTGCGTGAAAAATCACGCAAGCTCAAGGAGAGAGCTGCGTGAAAAGTCACGCAAGCTCAAGGAGAGACACGCTTCCAATAGGAAGCGTGCTCAACATGAGCACACTGTTCACTGTCTTCTCCAAACAGCAAGAACACCATGGCTGAACCCGAACTTCGAAGCATCATAACTTGGCCATCCGAACTCCAAATCCAGATTCCAAGGTTCCAACTTGGGTGAAACTGAATGCTCTTCCACATGGAAGCATCAAAACCCATAAAATCCAACTAAAGTAGATCAAACCATGCAAAATCCGAAAATGATTAAAACCTAGATCTACAAAAATCAAAGCTTCAAAATGGAAATTTCCAAGTTCTAAACTAGTATAGATTGAGGAGAAGAACATGTTTTGGCAAATAGTTTTGTAAGAAATCATTGACAAAAATATTGATCCATCTCTTGAGCAAGTTGGTACTTGCCTTGGTTGGTGGAGGAAGTAATGAGAGGAAGTAAATGAGAGGAGAGAGAATGAGATGAGTTATATATATAGATCTTGGACCCATGGGTTCATGATGAACCATTGGTGAACCAAGAATAGGTTACCCAAATGAGCCAAAACTGTAGGCCCAAATGCAGAAAATAAATTAGGAAATAATATTTTATCGAATATTTTTGGGAAATGCATGAAGAAATACTGCATACTAAATATCGTATAAATACAAGGTAAATACAAATTATTGATTTCACATATTAAAATACGTATTCCAGGATCGGGGAGTGACATCTCTACCCTTCTTAGAAAAATTCCGTCCTCGGAATTCCAGCCAAGACAGGATAGTAAAATCAGGGCAAGCATGGCATAATCATATACAAGTTAACTATCATAGTAGTTATTATCATACATCACAAAGTGCAAAACAAGCAGGTGCAGATAAGCATGGAATCGTGTCAATAAGGTGCAAAAATATACCTTATCAGTCAAACAAATGCGGATACCGAGATCTGATCTCGTCCTCGCGCTCCCAGGTTGACTCTCCCGAAGAGTGATGGTTCCAAGAAACACGGACAAGACTTATCGTCCGATTCTTGAGTACCTTCTCTCGCCGGTCTAAAATAGATACGGGTTGTTCCTCGTAAGTTAGGTCGGTACCAACGACTAACTCAGAATGATCGAGGACATGACTCGGATCCGGGACATACCCACGTAATTGGGACACATGAACACATCATGTATGCTGGTTAACGAAGGCGGAAGGGCAAGTCGATAAGCCACATCGCCTACCCGAGCGAGAATCTTAAAAGGACCAACATAT
Source organism: Iris pallida (assembly GCA_029216955.1). Taxonomy (NCBI): domain Eukaryota; kingdom Viridiplantae; phylum Streptophyta; class Magnoliopsida; order Asparagales; family Iridaceae; genus Iris; species Iris pallida. The sequence goes on from JANAVB010007398.1 coordinate 4,965,980, forward strand.
CTTGGACTAAGCTTCCTCGGGTTCCAAATCTGATGATACCCCGAGTAGGCGAAATCCGCAGAAATACTTGGTCGCCAACTCTGAATTCTAGAGGCCTACGATGCTGATCTGCCCAATGACGATGTCGGTCCTGTGCAACTCGAAGGCGCTCTCTGACCAACTTAACTATCTTCACAGTCTGCGTGATCATCTCTGGTCCAACAACTTTCGTTCTCCGACGTCGTCCCATGCCAAAGGGGACCTGCACTTCCTTCCGTACAATGCTTCGAATGGGGCCATCTGAATGCTAGCCTGATAGCTGTTGTTATAGGAGAACTCCACTAGATGAAGGTGATCCTCCCAAGATCCACCAAAATCTAAGGTACACGTCCGTAGCATATCTTCTAATGTCTGAATGGTTCTTTCTGATTGCCCATCGGTTTGTGGATGATAAGCAGTACTGAATCTTAACTTGGTTCCCAAACTTGGTGTAAGCTCCGCCAAAAATGGGAAGTAAACCGCGTATTCCGATCTGATACTATACTAACTGGAACACCGTGCTGCCTTACTATCTGCTTCATGTACATTTCTGCTAACTGCTCAGTAGTCTGTCCAACTCAGAAGGGAAGGAAATGAGCGACCTTCGTGAGTCGATCTACTATTACCCAGACTGCATTCTTACCAGTCGGGGATCTAGGTAAACCGGTCACAAAATCTATCGTAATGTGCTCCCATTCCATTCTGGGATAGGAAGCGGCTGTAGCAACCCTGCTGGTCTCTGCTGCGGCTTTTACCTGCTGACATACCAGACACTTGGATATAAATCTCGCTATCTCTCTTTTCATGCCATTCCACCAAAAGTACTGTCTGATATCTCGATACATCTTCGTTCCTCCTGGATGAATGGAGTAAATAGAACTATGAGCTTCGGACATGACTTCTTGTCGAAGGTCTCCACTCGGTACACAGAGTCTGTTTCCAAACCTGAGCGTACCATCTTCATGAATCACTAACTCCTTCCTACGGCCTGATTCACACTCCGACCGCAACTTCTGAATCTGTGGATCTCCTGCTTGTGCTGCCCTTATCCTCTCTACTAAGGTTGACTGAATCTGCATACTGGTCATTCTTCCCATATCCCTTGGCAAAACTACTTCGATTCCCATACTCTGAAGGTCTTCTAAAATATGCTTCTGCGAGATCAAGATAAAGGCACTGTCTCTCCTACTCAGTGCATCTGCAACTATATTCGCCTTGCCTGGATGATACTGAAGATCTAAATCAAAATCCTTCAGCAGTTCTAACCATCTTCTTTGCCTCATGTTCAAATCTCGCTGCGTGAACACGTACTTCAAACTCTTATGATCAGTATAGATCTCTACCCGATCTCCGTATAAATAATACCTCCACAACTTGAGTGAAAACACCACAGCTGCTAACTCCAAATCGTGAGTCGGGTAATTCTTTTCATGGTCTCGAAGCTGTCGAGACGCATATGCTATCACCTTTCCGTGCTGCATCAATACACATCCAAGACCCTTCCCAGATGCGTCACAATATACTGTAAAGCCTCCCGCTCCTACTGGAAGCGTCAAGATCGGGGCTGAGATCAACCTCTTCTTCAATCTTCAAATGATGCCTGACAGCTAGCTGACCAAACAAACTCTACGTCCTTGTGCGTTGTCACGACCCGCACCGCTAAAAGGGCACGTGACGCGACAACGCCCAGCCCTCACCGAAAAATCGGCGTGGAACGCTGTAGATTTTTCTACTCTAAACAGTTTATATATATATAACAAAAACCTGTCGAGAATATGGTCAACTCCGAACGGAGGACAAGCAATGAATATATACGAGTACTCAATCACGACTCTAAGATAACAAAGTAAAGACTGAAATGTAAAGACAACAAGACGATAAAATAATAATAACCTGTCAAGTCCAAACACAAAGAATATATACAGTCCAAGTCTCTAATACAGTCCAAAATGTAATACAGTCTCAAAAGTAGCTGGAGACAATGTCCAGTACAAAGACCTACACTAACTAAGTAATAGGTAGGGTCTCGTCAGGCAGAGCTAAGCCCTGCTGGACCAAAGTCTCCAAGTCTATTCCCACTACGTCATCCGGACCGTAGTAGGTACAGTAGTCTCCCTCATCTGCATCTGTAATATTTTCAGCATATCCTGTCATGATGGAACGAGTACAATCCACTAACAACATTTCACAAGATATGACAAAAGCTATAATCTGTAATAGAGAGTATATACAAGAAAATCATATAATGTATATGTGAGAATCATGGCAAGGTAAGCTGTAAAACTAAAGCTAGAACAAGGCAAGTAAACTGATCATGGCATGTACAAGAATCAAGAATCATATCTAGGTGTGTGAATACTAGTTACAACATGTGGCCGGCTTGGGTCTTGCACAAGGTCTACTGGCCTGGTTAATCATACGTGGAGTGTATGATTAACACTCACAAGGTCTACAAGAGTAACAAGGTGGATAATGACCACATGTCTACACTAATCCCCGTCCCCGACTGGTAGAGTGGATCCAAACAAGACACGTCACGACGCGGGATTCTACGAGAAGGGAGCTAGTTCCTCGAGAATCGGCGTCCATGTACTGCACAAGAACTACAAGGGGGCTTGCACAAGACATACCAAGACAACAAGGAATAACACTCATGTCGGGATCCATGAATACCAACCCGTGTGACCAATGTGTCGAGAACAAGCATATCTACACTAATTACATGGATTATATCAGTCAGCATAAATTAGAAAAGTGTCAGAGAATGTACTCGCCTGAAATATGATATGGTACGTCAATCGGAGCAAATGCAGCGTCTCGAGGACCTATAGAGAACAAGACGTATCAATACTAAGTTTAGAAAGTAAAGTTAAATCAAAATAAACCCTATCTAGTCATTCTAGGTCAAGACATGTCTAGTCGGGTCAATCTTGGTCATTGGAGAACATTAGAAGTTAAACCGGATCAATCTAGGTCGAAAACTGGCTTACCGTTGACTTTGGTCAACGGGTCAATTCTGGTCAACTCGAGGTCAACACTAGGTCAACTCTAGGTTACTGGTGACTAATAGTTGACTTTTAGTCAACGGTCCAAGTTGGATGGAATTTGGGACCAAATTGGGTAAAGTGTTGACCCATAGTTGACTTTTAGTCCAAAAAGTCAACCATGGTCAACCGGGTCCAAGACTAGGTTTAGACAGCTAATCCTACTCATTACCAACCTATACAATCCATATCCAAGTCCATCTTGGACTTGGAAACTCAAATCTTGGCCGTGGGCCAATTCCCTAATTTACCCTTTTTAAGGGTAAATTTCTACCCTTGGCGATAATCTAGATAGCCTACCTACGCTAGTTATTTTGACCCGATCTCCCTAGGGTAGTAGGGTACTATCCTATAGGTTCGTTATCTACCAAAATACCTAAGTAAAGTGGACGTTTAGTCCACCTTACGGCCCTTTGCAGAAATCTCGAATATTTCGAGATACGCATTGACACGGCGCGATACCGGCGCCCTATGACCCCGATTTCCATCCGGGAGCTTACCCGCAAAATCTAAATCACGTAACCTAGGTCCATGTCAAGTTCATCGCGATCCGATGCTCCGGGCTCAATTTCCCCTTCTAACTCGATTTCTATCAAAAAGTCCTCTTTTTACTCTAATTCTCAATCTCCTCTTTTCATCTCAATTTTTAGTTCTCTTCTTCTTCTCAACTTCTCATCTGTTTCTTCTAACTCAAATCCTTCTTCTTGTTTCCTAACTCCTCCTAATTCTTCTCTTTTCTTTCCTATTCTCTCTTCTATCTTTCTTTCAATTCTTCCTTTCTTTTCTCCTTATTCCTAACTTCTTCTTTCTAACTTCCTACCTATCTATCCACATATATACTATATATATATCTATATATATATATATACCTACATATATACATATATATAGGCCATTGGGGGGGGGTTTAAGGTGTACGTAGGGGTCACAGGGGGGTTTTTGGACTGCTAGTGCTGCTGCTGCACTAAGCTGCTGCTGCTGCTGCATTAGACTGCTGCTGCTGCTGCAGTCCTGCAGCTGCTGCTGCTGCATGCTGCCTGCTGCTGCTATGCCTCTGCAGCTGCTGCTGCTACTACTTCTCTCCCTCTCGACCCTCTATGTATATACATATATACTATCCTATATATATCTATCTATACATATATATATATATCTATATATATACATCTATCTACAATTTCCTATAGGTAATTAGATATCTATATATATATCTATCCATCCCTCTACCTATATATAAACACACACACACGACCACTTATTCATATAAACACACACACACATATAAATACATATATATACACACAACCATATATATATATAAACTCCTATACTTATGTATAGGTATATAACCACATACACACACACACCCATGACAACTCCACCACTACCTCTCTCACTACCACCACCACCAACATTCTCTCATTTCCACTACTCTCTACACACACACACACACACAAATACATATTATACATACATACATATATACACATATATATTCACATATATATATATATACATATTACAATATAAAACTCCTAATTAATCCCTTAACCTAGATTTTAGGGAACCTAATGAAATCTAGGGCAAAGTGTAGAGAATGTTATCCTCTCTAATTAATGTGAGGGAAGTAAATGAAGAGGAGAAATAAGTAGAGAGTTAATGACAAACCTAATGGAGAGAGAGAGCTTGGAGGAAGAAGAGATTTTGAAGAAGAAGAAGTGGGTGACTTTGTGGAGAAGAAAGAGAGGGGGGGGGTTTAGCATGGCCGGCCACCTCTCCCATGGGCTATTGGGTTGGGATCCAATAGCCCACAACCCATTAAGCTTGGTTTGGTTCAATTTGGAATCGGGTTGGTTCGGTTTGATTTGGTTCGATTCTAAACGACTAATTAAGTCTCTAAAATGACTAATTAAGTCATGGAAATAGGTTAAAGATTTCTAGCCTAATTATGATGGCATGTGGGCCAAACCAGCTAGTTTGTGGGTCCCACTAAGGTCCAGGCTACCCGGGTCTCCAAATTGGGTCCGAATTGGATAAAATTCAAACCGACTCAAATAAATTCCTAAAAATCATATAAAATCAATAAAATTCCTAAAATAATTAAACTTGAAAATGACAAAAATACCCCTAATTTGAAAAACTGGGGGTGACAAATCTATCCTCCTTAAAAAAATTTCGTCCTCGAAATTGAATGAGGACTAACACAGCAATCATGAAGAACAAGGAAGAAAAGAAAAAAATTTACCTCAAGGCTCGAAGAGATATGGGAATCGCTCCCGCATGTCGTCCTCTCTCCCAGGTGGACTCACCTGGAGAGTGGTGTCTCCATGCAACGCGAACCAAGGGAATGACCTGGTTCCGGAGCACCTTCTCTCTTCGGTCCAAGATCTCGACCGGCTTCTCGGGTACTGAGTGTCGGTCCCACTCGATCTCGGAGTGGTCTAAGACGTGACTGGGATCTGCCACGTACCGTCTCAGCTGCGACACGTGGAACACACAGTGCACTCCCTCCAGTGCTGGCGGTAACTCCAGTCGGTAAGCCACTGCACCGACCCTGCCCAGGATACGGAATGGTCCGATGTATCGGGACTAAGCTTCCCGCCGCCACCAAAACGAATCGTGCCACGCGTCGGAGAAATCCGCAGAAAGACAAGATCATCAACCTAAGAACAAAACAAGACTTAGAGCTTATCTAAAACAATCACAATCAGACTCAAATACTAGAAAAATCTAGACTATACCTCGAACTCCAATGGTCTCCGGTGGCTATCGGCCCAGTGCCGCTGCCTATCCTGCGCACCCGAAGTCTATCTCTGATAATCCTGACTTCTCTGCAGCATCTACCACCATCTCAGGGCCAAGCAAAACCCTCTCACCGACATCATCCCAAGACAAGGGAGTACGGCACCTCCGTCCGTATAGAGCCTCGAAAGGTGACATCTCTATACTGGCTTGGTAGCTGTTGTTGTAAGCAAACTCTACCAAGTGAAGGTGGTCCTCCCAAGATCCCCCGAAGTCCAAGACACAGGTACGCAGCATATCCTCGAGGGTCTGAATCGTCCTCTCCGACTGCCCGTCTGTCTGGGGGTGATATGCTGTACTGAACTTGAGCGATGTGCCCAAGCTAAGCTGCAAACTCCGCCAGAAGTGGGAAGTGAATCGGCTGTCCCGATCCGAGACTATACTCACTGGCACCCCGTGTAATCGGACTATCTGCCGCACGTACATCTCGGCCAACCTCTCCGTCGACAAACCCACCTTGAAAGGCAAAAAGTGGGCCGATTTGGTCAATCGATCAACAATGACCCAAATCGCATCCTTCCCTCCTGGAGAGCGCGGAAGCCCAGATACAAAGTCCATAGTGATATGCTCCCACTTCCACTCAGGAATGGGGAGTGGCTGGAGCAATCCACCGGGTCTCTGCCTCCCGGCCTTCACCTGCTGGCACACTAAGCATCTCGCAACGAACTGAGCCACCTCACGTTTCATGCCATACCACCAAACATGCTGTCTCAGGTCCCTATACATCTTGTTGGCTCCGGGATGCATAGAGTACTGAGAACGGTGCGCCTCCTGAAGAACCTCCTCCCGAAGTCCTCCGCTCGGCACGCACAATCTGGTACCATGCCTCAACGACCCATCCCCTGCTAAAGAGAACTCCTCCAACAGTCCCATCTGGACCTGCTCCCTGATGACCTTCAGAGCCTCATCCTCAAACTGAGCTGCCCTGACTCTGTCCATCAGCTCCGACTGCACCTGCAGACCCCACATCTGCGCCTCGAACCCAGGAACTATCACCTCTATGCCCAAGCTCTCCAGATCTGCCAGAAGGTGACGATCCATCGTCAAACACATAGCCACGGGATACCTGCTCAAAGCATCCGCGACCACGTTGGCCTTCCCCGGATGGTACTGCAAGGATATATCAAAATCCTTCATCAGCTCTAACCATCGCCTCTGCCTCATATTCAGCTCCTTCTGGGTAAACACGTACTTCAAGCTCTTGTGATCTGTATAGATCTCAACCGCTCTCCGTACAGATAGTGTTTCCACAGCTTCAAAGCAAAGATGACCGCTGCCAGCTCAAGATCGTGGGTAGGGTAATTCCTCTCATGAGGACGTAACTGCCTAGATGCATAGGCAATTACCTTCCCGTGCTGCTGAAGCACACAACCCAAACCCCGTCCTGAAGCATCACTGTAGATCGTATAACCACCAGATCCAGATGGCAGCGTCAAGATAGGAGCTGTAGTCAACCTCGCCTTCACTCCTCGAAGGCGGCCTGGCACTCATCGGACCAAACAAACTCCTCGTCCTTCCTGGTAAGGCGGGTCATCGGCTGGGCAATCCTGGAAAAGTCCTGTACGAACCTCCGGTAGTAACCTGCCAGACCCAGAAAACTCCGAACCTCTGCTACTGAGCTCGGCGTCGACCAGGACTCCACTGCAGAAATCTTCTTCGGATCCACTGAAATCCCCTCGCCAGAGACAACATGGCCTAGGAACTCCACGCGATCCAAGAAGAACTCGCACTTGGACAACTTCCCATACAGCTGCTCCCTCCTGAGAGTGTCCAACACAATCCTCAGGTGCTCCTCGTGCTCCTCTGGTGTCTTCGAATAGATGAGATGTCATCAATGAAGACCACCACGAACTTGTCAAGGTACTGGTGAAATACCTTGTTCATCAAGTTCATGAATACCGCCGGGGCGTTGGTCAACCCAAACGGCATGACGGTATACTCATACTGGCCATAGCGGTCCGAAAGGCAGTCTTCGGAATGTCATCCCGCTTCACCTTCAGCTGATGGTACCCGTACGCAAGTCGATCTTCGAGAACACCCTCGCGCCGCTCAACTGGTCGAACAAGTCATCAATCCTCGGCAGAGGATACTTGTTCTTGATGGTAAGGTTGTTGAGCGCCCTGTAATCAATACACAGACGTACCGTACCATCCTTCTTGGGGACGAAAAGAACTGGCGCCCCAAGGTGAAGAACTAGATCGAATAAAGCCCTTGTCCTCCAGCTCGTCGACCTGCTTCTTCAACTCCGCTAACTCGCTATTGTTGACTCTATAGACGTGCTGGGAGATAGGCTCAGCGCCCGGCACTAGATCTATAGAGAACTCAACATCACGATCTGGCGGCATCCCGGGCAGCTCCTCCGGAAAGACATCCAAGTACTCAGCAATAAGTGGATGTGGCAACACCGGCCCCGCCAACAACGCTCCGCAGAAACCATCTCCCTGCTCCACTGCACCCCTGGTGAACTCATACTCCGGCTCTCCCGGCGGCCTAAACAGAATCCTGCCCCCTCTGCAGTCGATGCTAGCGTGGTGCATGCTCAACCAATCCATACCGAGTACACATCGTAACTCGGAAGTGGCATTACGAGCAAACACGCACTCAGCTCCCGGCCTCTCAAGGAAACTCTCGCCCCTTGCAAACATTATTAACTAGGATGATGCCATTCCCAGTCATAATCTTGCAAGTCCTACCCAGATATTCAGCAATGATGTTGTGCCTAAGTGCAAAAGAAACTGACACAAAACTGTGCGTAGCACCTGAATCAAACAATGCTAAGGCAGGAAAAGAATCAAGAAGAACCGAACCTGCAACTACATCTGCGACTGGCTCGATCTCCTCAGCTGCAAGAGCAAAGGCTCTACCCTGACCACCCCGCTGCTGGTGGTGCTGAACAAACCGCTGCTGCTGGGTCGGAAGTGGACCCCTCTGCTGCACTGCAGGAACTCTCGCCGGTGCCCCCTGAGCTGCTACCGCTCCACGGACTACCCTGCGAGGGTTCGCAGGACAATCCCTCAACTGATGTCCAGCCTCCCCGCAGTAGAGGCACAAACCCAGCCTCTTCAAACCTCCCAAACGTGACCAGGCCTCCTGCAGAAGTGGCAAGGAGCCCCATGCTGTGCCTGCCTCGGCTGAGTGTGCTGCACCTGCTGCTGAACTGGTGCTCGGGTCTGAACCTGCGGCTGGTGATGCTGGAAAGAACGATGCTGAAGCTGGGGGCGCTTAGCAGCCCCCGCACTACTAGAAGCTCCCGAGAAATGATCACGCTCCCTCTTGGGCTTCAAGCCCCACTCCCGCTCTACCTTGCGGGCCTCCGTATAGATCTGGGTATATGTCTCATAGAAGGAGGGAATGAGGTGCTTGATATCCCAAGCCAACCCCTCCCTGAAACGGCTCGCCCTGGTCTCTGGGTCTCGAACCATGTACTCTGCGTATCGGCTCAGACGGCCGAACTCCGCTGCGTACTCCTCCACAGATAGACTGCCCTGCTGCAGATCCTGGAACTGTCGCACCAGGTCAATCTTGTCCGTGGGGGAAAAGAACTTCTCCCTGAAGAGGAGCGTGAACTCTGCCCAAGTATGGCCCTCTCCAGCTAGGGCTGGCTCGTTTCTGAACCAGGTGCGCGCAATGTCTAGCAACTGCAAACCTACCGCCTCGACCCTCAGGTCCTCTGCCAGGCGACAGGCCCTCATCTGCCGCTCGATATCTTCGAGCCAATCGTCTGCATAGACCACGCCCTCGGTCCCGCTAAAGTCACGGGGCCCGAGCTTCCTGAAGTCCTGGATATCCCCGTACCTCGGTCGCGTCCCCGGATGAGGAGCCCTCTGCTCCACGGCTGCAAGGGCCAACTGATGGGCATCCTCCATGCCCTGACGCATCGCGTCTGTCTGCCTCTGCTGAGCCTCGGTCTGGGCTCTCTGAGTCTCCAGTATCTGCTGGAGGAAGGTAAGCATCTGCCCCATATCTGTAGGCAGAGGAGGTGGAGGTGGAAGTACGCCTGCAACTGGCGGAGGAATCCGCTGCACAGGAGGAGGAAGAACGCCCCCGACTGCTCCCGTCGTGGTCCCGGGCACTGCGGGAAGAGTACCCGCAATGACCCCAGGAACTGTCATCGAGGTAGCTGGAGGAGTACCTCCGAGAGCTCCAACAGAAGTCCCATCTGCAGGGGAGGTGACCGGAGCCTGTCCGCCAGAGGTGGCAGACCTCTCCGTCTCCCCGTGCTCCTCGCCAGGAGAGTGAGTCATAACTATCCTGGAGACAATTTGAAAAGAAGATATCAATATGGCACATGAAGGCAATATCAAAGGAGGACAGCTAGAATGCAGTAAATCAATATCAAAGACGATAAGCAAGATAAGCAAGGAAAGATACTACTGTGATTGAGCACTCTTAGCCTACTACCACCTATATGTAACACAGGCTCGTAGTCAACACTCTAAGACGAGTGCCGCTACGACATCGCACTAATTGCGACTTCTGACCTGCATGGGTCACCACTAAAACGTGTCACGACCCGCACCCGCTAAAAGGGCACGTGACGCGACAACGCCCAGCCCTCACCGAAAAATCGGCGTGGAACGCTGTAGATTTTTCTACTCTAAACAGTTTATATATATATAACAAAAACCTGTCGAGAATATAGTCAACTCCGAACGGAGGACAAGCAATGAATATATATACGAGTACTCAATCACGACTCTAAGATAACAAAGTAAAGACTGAAATGTAAAGACAACAAGACGATAAAATAATAATAACCTGTCAAGTCCAAACACAAAGAATATATACAGTCCAAGTCTCTAATACAGTCCAAAATGTAATACAGTCTCAAAAGTAGCTGGAGACAATGTCCAGTACAAAGACTACACTAACTAAGTAATAGGTAGGGTCTCGTCAGGCGGAGCTAAGCCCTACTGGACCAAAGTCTTCAAGTCTATTCCCACTACGTCATCCGGACCGTAGTAGGTACAGTAGTCTCCCTCATCTGCATCTGTAATATTTTCAACATATCCTGTCATGATGGAACGAGTACAATCCACTAACAACATTTCACAAGATATGACAAAAGCTATAATCTGTAAATAGAGAGTATATACAAGAAAATCATATAATGTACATGTGAGAATCATGGTAAGGTAAGCTGTAAAACTAAAGCTAGAACAAGGCAAGTAAACTGATCATGGCATGTACAAGAATCAAGAATCATATATCTAGGTGTGTGAATACTAGTTACAACATGTGGCCGGCTTGGGTCTTGCACAAGGTCTACTGGCCTGGTTAATCATACGTGGAGTGTATGATTAACACTCACAAGGTCTACAAGAGTAACAAGGTGGATAATGACCACATGTCTACACTAATACTCCCCGTCCCCGACTGGTAGAGTGGATCCAAACAAGACACGTCACGACGCGGGATTCTACGAGAAGGGAGCTAGTCTCCTCGAGAATCGGCGTCCATGTACTGCACAAGAACTACAAGGGGGCTTGCACAAGACATACCAAGACAACAAGGAATAACACCTCATGTCGGGATCCATGAATACCAACCCGTGTGACCAATGTGTCGAGAACAAGCATATCTACACTAATTACATGGATTATATCAGTCAGCATAAATTGGAAAAGTGTCAGAGAATGTACTCGCCTGAAATATGATATGGTACGTCAATCGGAGCAAATGCAGCGTCTCGAGGACCTATAGAGAACAAGACGTATCAATACTAAGTTTAGGAAGTAAAGTTAAATCAAAATAAACCCTATCTAGTCATTCTAGGTCAAGACATGTCTAGTCGGATCAATCTTGGTCATGGGAGAACATTAGAAGTTAAACCGGATCAATCTAGGTCGAAAACTGGCTTACCGTTGACTTTTCGTCAACGGGTCAATTTTGGTCAACTCGAGGTCAACACTAGGTCAACTCTAGGTTACTGGTGACTAATAGTTGACTTTTAGTCAACGGTCCAAGTTGGATGGAATTTGGGACCAAATTGGGTAAAGTGTTGACCCATAGTTGACTTTTAGTCCAAAAAGTCAACCGTGGTCAACCGGGTCCAAGACTAGGTTTAGACAGCTAATCCTACTCATTACCAACCTATACAATCCATATCCAAGTCCATCTTGGACTTGAAAACTCAAATCTTGGCCGTGGGCCAATTCCCTAATTTACCCTTTTTAAGGGTAAATTTCTACCCTTGGCGATAATCTAGATAGCCTACCTATGCTAGTTATTTTGACCCGATCTCCCTAGGGTAGTAGGGTACTATCCTATAGGTTCGTTATCTACCAAAATACCTAAGTAAAGTGGAGTTTAGTCCACCTTACGGCCCTTTGCAGAAATCTCGAATATTTCGAGATACGCATTGACACGGCGCGATACCGGCGCCCTATGACCCCGATTTCCATCCGGGAGCTTACCCGCAAAATCTAAATCACGTAACCTAGGTCCATGTCAAGTTTCATCGCGATCCGATGCTCCGGGCTCAATTTCCCCTTCTAACTCGATTTCTATCAAAAAGTCCTCTTTTTACTCTAATTCTCAATCTCCTCTTTTCATCTCAATTTTTAGTTCCTCTTCTTCTTCTCAACTTCTCATCTGTTTCTTCTAACTCAAATCCTTCTTCTTGTTTCCTAACTCCTCCTAATTCTTCTCTTTTCTTTCCTATTCTCTCTTCTATCTTTCTTTCAATTCTTCATTTCTTCTTCTCCTTATTCCTAACTTCTTCTTTCTAACTTCCTACCTATCTATCCACATATATACATATATATATATCTATATATATATATATACCTACATATATACATATATATAGGCCATTGGGGGGGGTTTAAGGTGTACGTAGGGGTCACAGGGGGGTTTTTGGACTGCTAGCTGCTGCTGCTGCTGCTGCTGCATTAGACTGTTGCTGCTACTGCAGTCCTGCAGCTGCTGCTGCTGCATGCTGCCTGCTGCTGCTGCTATGCCTCTGCAGCTGCTGCTGCTACTACTTCTCTCCCTCTCGACCCTCTATGTATATACATATATACTATCCTATATATATATCTATCTATACATATATATATATATATCTATATATATATACATCTATCTACAATTTCCTATAGGTAATTAGATATCTATATATATATATATCTATCCATCCCTCTACCTATATATATAAACACACACACACGACCACTTATTCATATAAACACACACATACATATAAATACATATATATACACACAACCATATATATATATATATATATAAACTCCTATACTTATGTATAGGTATATAACCACATACACACACACACCCATGACAACTCCACCACTACCACTCTCTACACTACCACCACCACCAACATTCTCTCATTTCCACTACTCTCTACACACACACACACACAAATACATATTATACATACATACATATATACACATATATATTCACATATATATATATACATATATTATTCAATATAAAACTCCTAATTAATCCCTTAACCTAGATTTTAGGGAACCTAATGAAATCTAGGGGCAAAGTGTAGAGAATGTTATCCTCTCTAATTAATGTGAGGGAAGTAAATGAAGAGGAGAAATAAGTAGAGAGTTAATGACAAACCTAATGGAGAGAGAGAGCTTGGAGGAAGAAGAGATTTTTGAAGAAGAAGAAGTGGGTGACTTTGTGGAGAAGAAAGAGAGGGGGGGGGGGGGGGTTTAGCATGGCCGGCCACCTCTCCCATGGGCTATTGGGTTGGGATCCAATAGCCCACAACCCATTAAGCTTGGTTTGGTTCAATTTGGAATCGGGTTGGTTCGGTTTGATTTGGTTCGATTCTAAACGACTAATTAAGTCTCTAAAATGACTAATTAAGTCATGGAAATAGGGTTAAAGATTTCTAGCCTAATTATGATGGCATGTGGGCCAAACACAGCTAGTTTGTGGGTCCCACTAAGGTCCAGGCTACCCGGGTCTCCAAATTGGGTCCGAATTGGATAAAATTCAAACCGACTTAAATAAATTCCTAAAAATCATATAAAATCAAATAAAATTCCGAAAATATCATTAAACTTGAAAATGACAAAAATACCCCTAATTTGAAAAACTGGGGGTGACATGCGTCAAACGCGTTAAGGGCGCAGAGATCTTGGCAAAGTCTGCCACGAACCTTCTGTAGTAACCAGCTAATCCTAAGAAACTTCGCACTTCTGCAACCGTTCTCGAGACCGGCCAATGCTCTACGGCCTCAATCTTCTTCGGATCCACTGATACTCCTGCCCCAGAAATTACATGCCCCAGGAACGAAATGTGATCTAACCAGAATTCACACTTGTCGAGCTTCGCATAAAGTTGATGCTCCCTCAATGTCTATAAGACAGTCCTAAGATGTTTCTCATGCTCCTCTTCACTGCTGGAATAGACAAGAATGTCATCTATGAACACCACCACAAATTTATCCAAATACGGCAGAAAGATGCGGTTCATTAAATCCATGAATACTGCGGGGGCGTTGGTTAGTCCAAAGGGCATTACTAAAAACTCATAATGCCCATATCTAGATCTGAATGCTGTCTTCGGTATGTCTTGCTCCCGGACTCTTACTTGATAGTATCCCGACCGAAGATCGATCTTGGAAAAGACACTGGCCTTGCTCAACTGGTCAAACAGGTCATCAATCCTTGGTAGTGGGTACTTATTCTTCACTGTTACTGCATTCAGCTTGCGGTAGTCGATGCACATCCTCGTCGACCCATCCTTCTTGGGAACTAGAATCACTGGCGCGGCCCAGGGCAATTTACTGTCTCGGATGAATCCCTTAGACTTCAACTCTTCTTCATGTTGATACAACTTATCCTGTTCTGACGACGACATTCTGTAAACTCTGTCTGCAATAGGCCTCGTTCCAGGGTTCAACTTAATGCTAAATTCTACCTCTCTGACTGGGGGTATCCCTGGGAGCTCATCAGGAAAGGCGTCAAGAAAATCTTCGACCACTCTCGGAATCTGTCCTGGCTCTGACACTGCTGCTGAGATGACGCCTCCGGCCTGATTCTTCAAGGTTCGAGTAAAGATGAACTGCTCCATCCCAGGAACGCTGAATATGACCCTACCTCCTCTACAATCAATTATCGCATGACTGTCTCTCAACCAGTCCATGCCAAGAACAACATCAAAATTCCCCATAGGGAATTCAATCAATGATGCGGGCAGTAAATGCCCACATACCTCCATCGGACATGAAAAGCGCACTCTGCTAACTTCTACGAGCCCATTGCCAGTGAGTATATCCATCCTCTCCGACAATGCCTCAAACTCTAATCCAATCCGTGTAGCATATTGTGCAGAGATGAATGAATGAGTAGCGCCTGAATCAAATAATGCTACAACGGGAAATGAGGTGACGAGAATTTTACCTGCCACTACGTCACTAGACGCTAGAGCCTCTCCCAAGGTCAATGTGAGAGCCTGGCCCCGCGGAGCCCCTTGTTGCGGCCTTCCTCGACCATGCTGTTGCTGCCTCTGAGGGCCTTCGACTTCCTGTGCCTGGCGGAACATCTGAGCCTGCGTTGGTAGACGCTGGGCTAGGGGCCTTACTGCTAATACTGGCCCTCCACTCGGGGTTGCCACCGGAGCTGGCAATGCTGGAAACTGCTGAGCTGGCCCTTCTGGCCTCTGCATCACAGGACAAGTGGAGATACGGTGGTCTGAACTACCACACCTCAAGCATAAGCCATTCGCTGACCGGCATACCTCCCTCGTGTGCCCTGCCTTCCCACAGAATGTACAGCCCTGGGGTGCTCCCTGACGCTGTTGCTGGTTTCTCGGCTGCTGATGCCGAACTGGCGCTGTATTAGTTGAAACGGCCGTCCTCCGCGGCGCTCCTGCATCATGAATACGTACACCGGGTGCTGGTGTCGATGTTCGCTGCATTGCTCCTCCTCCAACCTGGGAATGAGATCTCTTCTGACCTCCTGTCCTCGATGCCAACCTCTGCTGGGTAAGCTCGTGCCTCCGAGCGGCCGTCAAAACAGCGTCAAACGTCTGGTAGTCGTGTCCTTCCACAAGCTGTAATAGTTCCAAATGAAGTCCCTGCTGGAACCTCATAGCTTTCTCTGGCTCCGTTACCACCATTGCTGGTACGAAACGGCACAATCTGTAGAACTCTGCTGCATACCCATCTACGGTCTTGCCTGCTTGCTTGAGACTGATAAACTTCTGCTGGAGCTCATATCGAGCTACTACGCCAAAATACTTGGCCTTGAATCTGTCACTGAAGGTGGTCCAAAGAACAGGGCGTCTTGCACCAACTTTTTCTGATGCCCACCAGTCGCAGGCAAGATCCTGAAGTACCAGTTTGACCTGATCAACCTTCTCATCATCTGAAACCTTGGCTGCCACAAGAATGGCTTCGATGTCTTGAATCCAGGCATCCGCAGTGATGGCATCCTCCGTGCCATCAAAATACCTCGGGTTCAAGCGACAAAACCTTCCTGATGCTCCCGAGTCGGCCCCGACACTCCTCTCAAGAGCTAACTGAATCCCTTGGTTCAGCAACACGTTCTGCTCCTGCTGCCGAGTCTGTTGTTGTTGGTTAGTGACAAGAAACCCCCGGATGATCTCCATGAGTGCTACGGCGTCTGGTACTGCCATCGCTGCTGGTGCTGCAGGGGTTTCAATAACCTGCGGCTGTACTGCCTCTGGTTCCATTTCTGCTCGTGCCTGCACTGGAGAAGGTTCTCTCCCCTGTTGCTGCCCAGTCGAGCCATGCTCTTGCTGCTCTTCCTCATGGGCCTCGCCCGCTACTGAGAATGAAGCACCCCTATAGAGAAGAATATAAGATTATCAAGTCCGGACAAGGAAGATTTCGAGGATGCAAGTCAGGTTAGAGATCAAGGCAAGGACAGAGAATTCGAAACAGAATTTCAAGGGGAACAAGTTTTGATTGAGACTCCTAATAATTCGTAATACCCCACAAATCTGAAAATCAGACCTGCATGGGCCACCACTAAAACCTTGTCACGCCCCAGTACCGAAATACGGAGACAGACTAGGCCAGCTACTCCATATGAGGTACGTAACGTCATACGGCGATCGTGGCTGTCGAGAGACTAGAGGGTACATGCTACAATCAAGTCTCCTATGGTCCCACAGAGTTCTATGTCTCAATCAATCAAATCACATCAGCAGATAAATGAACATTAAAGATAAAGTAGTAAGGCGTCCCCGACGCTTCATCAAAATGATCATGAGAGACTAGCTTTATAATTTAGCTATCTCAGAGAGTCAGGAGTACAAAATTATACACAACTGCAGTCTGTTTAATTACAATTATGTACTGACACAAAATATCAAGTAATCCGGCTAACAGTGCCGGTGGCTAAACGCCGCAAAAGTATAAGCAGGAGTGGTGGAGAAGAAACCCACTCGAGTCCCAGAACCGCCATGCTCCTAGTATGCACCATGGATGTCAGGGAGGAAGATCGTGTCCTCAGGCTCTGCTACGGAATCTGGCCAAACAAAACCAGCGGGGTCAGCCCCGAATAGCAAGTACCGCCAAAGGGGCACAAGAGTTAAGATTAAAAACTCAGTTAATAGAATGATTGATAATAGTAATACTTATGCTACTATTATTGGGTAACGCAACATCTTCGAACCCATATGGCACCCTTACAACCAAACAAGGACAAAAGGTGCCGCATAGAGTCGGGACGTGTCGTACTCTATAACATTCACATAAGTTAAAAGGTATAAGCAATAAAATCTCCTGATCGTGACTTCGGTCGATAGCCTATCGCAGCACAATAACCAACCCAACAATCAAACAAGAACATGGGTTGGATCATGTACCATGATAGACCACGTTCCTCAGTCATTCACAGAAGTAGCACTCCACAACCAGAATAAGTCTTCCGTTCATAACTTCGGTCCACAGCCTGTCATAGTAAGATAACCAACCCAACAATCAAACAAGAACATGGGTTGGATCACGTACCATGACAGTCCGCTTTCCTCAGTTATTCACGGAAGGTAATAGGATACAAGCAAGTCATTTTCACGGCCAATCAAGTCTACGGGTTTCTAGTGGGACGAGGTTATCCTCGCATCATGTTAATAGAAAATCCTCAGATCGTATCTTTCCAGCAAGGCTAGCCAACCCAGGGGTTCGCGTAGACAGGTATGATTGAGCACAGGTCCCTCGTAAGGCCACCTTGCTAAAACATATAATATATAGCAGGAATTAATCGGATACAGTCATCCACTCGTTGCAGATGACACAGTATCCGTGGAGACCAGCCGGCGCGTCAAGACAATATCTCAAGGCGGCTGGTGTAACACGATCTCGGGATTCTGCCCTCCCCATGCATCTAGTATATTTAGTTGCCTAGTTTAACCCTAGGTGAAATCTTGGACTCACATGCTGTGGCCTGCATGATTATCCTCCTAAAGTCGTACTTTAGTACGAGTACCCCAAAGAGGATCCATGTCAATCAGTATGTCAACATGTTTTACCCTCCTTAGTGTAATGCATCATTGCAAATACGTCGCATGGAGTTACGAGTCTTTTGTCGAGCATGAACAAGAACTGGGACATTCAGGTACATGTATCAGGTAGGAACACTTTGTTCTCCAGGGTCACATTAGTGCTCATATCATGCTCGGGACAAAAGGCGTAAGGATATAAAATGGCATATAATATCTAATAAAATATCAAAAGCGTACGCACAAAGCACGCACGCTCAAGGGATGAAAAGTCACGCAGGCTCACTCAAGCTCACTCAAGGCAGCGTGCGTGAAAAGTTATGCAGGCTCACTCAAGGCAGCGTGCGTGAAAAGTCACGCAAGCTCAAGGGAAGAGCTGCGTGAAAAGTCACGCAGGCTCAAGGAGAGAGCTGCGTGAAAAGTCACGCAAGCTCAAGGAGAGAGAGCTGCGTGAAAAGTCACGCAAGCTCAAGGAGAGAGAGCTGCGTGAAAAGTCACACAAGCTCAAGGAGAGAGCTGTGTGAAAAATCACGCAAGCTCAAGGAGAGAGCTGCGTGAAAAGTCACGCAAGCTCAAGGAGAGAGAGCTGCGTGAAAAATCACGCAAGCTCAAGGAGAGAGCTGCGTGAAAAGTCACGCAAGCTCAAGGAGAGACACGCTTCCAACAGGAAGCGTGCTCAAACAGGAGCACACTGTTCACTGTCTTCTCCAAACAGCAAGAACACCATGGCTGAACCCGAACTTCGAAGCATCATAACTTGGCCATCCGAACTCCAAATCCAGATTTCTAAGGTTCCAACTTGGGTGAAACTGAATGCTCTTCCACATGGAAGCATCAAAACCCATAAAATCCAACTAAAGTAGATCAAACCATGCAAAATCCGAAAATGATTAAAACCTAGATCTACAAAAATCAAAGCTTCAAAATGGAAATTTTCAAGTTCTAAACTAGTATAGATTGAGGAGAAGAACATATTTTGGCAAATAGTTTTGTAAGAAATTATTGACAAAAATATTGATCAATCTCTTGAGCAAGTTGGTACTTGCCTTGGTTGGTGGAGGAAGTAAATGAGAGGAAGTAAATGAGATGAGAGAGAATGAGATGAGTTATATATATAGATCTTGGACCCATGGGTTCATGATGAACCATTGGTGAACCAAGAATAGGTTACCCAAATGAGCCAAAACTGTAGGCCCAAATGCAGAAAATAAATTAGGAAATAATATTTTGTCGAATATTTTTTGGGAAATGCATGAAGAAATACTACATACTAAATATCGTATAAATACAAGGTAAATACAAATTATTGATTTCACATATTAAAATACGTATTCCAGGATCGGGGAGTGACAGTTTATAACATTTACATGCAACCCCAAATGGCCTGAAATACTTCGATATGTTGAAAAAAGGGTCTTCATCATGAAGATCGACCAGATATATTATGTAGGATTTTCAAGATGAAATTGGATGGGCTGATCAAAGATCTGAAGCATAATAAAATATTTGGAACAGTTAGAGCTGGTAACGATTTTGCCATATTTTTTGTACTTAATCATGTATTTTATTAATAAATTTAATATTTATTTGTTTACTATTGTTTTTCAGTTATATATATGGTTGAATTTCAAAAACGTGGGTTGCCGCATGCTCATATTTTATTGTTCCTAGCCAAAGAAGATAAGTTTCCATTGGGTAAATATATTGATCAGATAATCTCAGCGAAAATTCCTGATAAAAAATCAGATCCTACCTATTACAATGCAGTGCGAGATTTTATGATACATGGACCTTGTGGTACTGCAAGAAAGAATTCACCATGTATGTCAGATGGTCGTTGCTCAAAGCACTTTTCGAAAAAGTTTGTTGAAAATACTTTGGTTGATGAAGGCGGATATCCATTATATAGACGCAAAGATGATAGAAGAACGGTTTTAAAGAATGGTGTTGAACTAGATAATCGATTTGTAGTGCCTCATAATCGTTATCTATTGTTGAAGTATGGAGGTCATATGAATGTTGAATGGTGCAATCAGTCTCGATCTATAAAATATTTGTTCAAGTATGTGAATAAAGGACATGATCGTGTAACTACATCCTTCTATAGAACTACAGACGAGGAGGAACCCAAAAACCCAATTGATAAAATTAACATGTATTATGATTGTAGATACATTTCTGCTTGTGAGGCAGCATGGAGATTGTTTGGTTTTGAGATCCAATATAAGAACCCTCTTGTTGAGCGACTTAGCTTTCACTTACCCGACGAGCAGCCTATTATTTTCTCAGACGCAGATGCTATTGATACCATTATTGATCGTGTCAGTGTGAATGAAAGCATGTTCTTAGCTTGGTTTGAAGCGAACAAGCGATATCCAGAGGCAAAAAATCTCACATATGCAGAATTTCCACAAAAGTTTGTTTGGAAACAGAAGACTAGAGAGTGGACTCCGAGAAAAAAATGTTTCTCATTAGGTCGAATTTTTTATGTTCCACCTGGTTGCGGTGAGATGTACCATTTAAGATGTCTTCTCAATATCGTCCGTGGACCTAAATGCTATGATGATATTAAGAAAGTCAATGGTATTCATTACGAGTCATATCGTGAAGCTTGCTATGTCTTAGGATTATTGGAAGATGATGATGAGTATATCGATGGTATTATTGAGGCAAGTTATTGGGCATCTGCATATTCTTTGAGAAATTTATTTGTGACATTATTGTCATCTGGCTCTATAAGTCGGCCTGAATTACTTTGGAAAAAGTGTTGGACATACTTATCGGATGATGTTTTATATAATCAACGAATTGCGTTGCACGACCAAGGTAAAATGTTTCTTTTCTATTTTTAAGTTTAATTTGAGTTTTGCATATTATTTGATCGTTAATATAGCTTTAAAATTAATTATAACATATTCTTTCTCTCTTTAATTCTAGATTTGCATATGAGTGAGGATGACATTCAAAATCGCGCCTTGGTTGAAAAGTTATTAAGGAATTGTGGTAGAAGTTTGCGAGAATTTCCATCAATGCCATTTTCAAACATGGACTCCTTATCAAATACTACAAATAGATTGGTGCATGATGAATTAAATTATGATAGAGCGGCTCTAGCAGAAGAACACGTACACCTACTTGCTCGCTTGAATGATGAACAACAATATGTTTACGACATAATAATGGATGCTGTTAATTCTACAAATGGTGGTATTTTCTTTTTATACGGATATGACGGTACTGGAAAAACGTTCATTTGGAAAACATTATCTGCATGCTTGAGATCTAAGGGAGAAATTGTTCTAAATGTGGCTTCAAGTGGGATAGCATCACTTCTGTTGCCTGGTGGACGAACAACTCATTCAAGGTTTGCTATTCCAATAAATATAAATGAGGATTCAACATGCAATATCAAACAAGGAAGTCAACTTGCAGAACTAATTGTTAGGTGCAAACTTATAATTTGGGATGAAGCGCCAATGATGCACCGATATTGCTTTGAAGCGTTGGATTGATCGCTTAGAGATATAATGCAATTTAGCAATCCACTCAGTTCTGAGACACCATTTGGAGGAAAACCAATTGTCTTCGGAGGAGATTTTCGTCAAATATTGCCTGTAATTCCGAAAGGTAGTAGACAAGATATAGTTCATGCAACTATAAATTCATCTTATATTTGGCAAAACTGTAAAGTCTTGAGGTTGACAAAAAATATGAGACTTCAAGGTTGTAGCATAACATCTGAAAGTGAAGAGCTCAAACGGTTTCTGAATGGATTGCAAATATAGGAGATGGAACACTTGGAGGGCATAATGATGGTTGTGCAAGTATCGATATTCCAAGTGATGTTTTACTTAGTAATGTAAATGATCCACTGCAAACAATTGTTGAGAGCACATATCCTTCTTTTGCGAATTTTGTCATCGATCCAGATTTCTTGAAGGATAGAGCTATATTAGCGCCAACTCTTGATGTTGTCGAGTCTGTAAATGAGTACATGATCTCACTGAATTCTGGTAACGCAAGCACATATTTAAGTTCTGATAGTCCATCTAAGTCAGATGCCAATGTTGACTTATTATCAGATGTTCACACTCCAGAGTTCTTGAATAGTATTAAATATTCAGGTGTACCGAATCACGAGTTAAAATTGAAAGTTGGTACCCCAGTAATGTTATTAAGAAATATAGATCATTCAGCTGGGTTATGTAATGGTACTAGATTGCTGATTACAAAATTAGGCAATCGTGTTCTTGAAGCAAAGATTCTTTGTGGAGACAATGCCGATAATAAAGTTTTGATTCCAAGAATGTCATTGACACCTTCTGATCCAAGATTGCCTTTCAAATTTCAAAGAAGACAGTATCCATTGATTGTTTCTTATGCAATGACAATAAACAAAAGTCAAGGTCAATCACTTTCTCATGTTGGACTTTTCTTGAAGAATCCCGTTTTTAGTCATGGACAGTTATATGTTGTTGTTTCAAGGGTAACAAGTAAGAAAGGATTGAAGATTTTAATATGCAGTGAAGATAAAGATCAATGTAATTCAACAACAAATGTTGTGTATAAGGAAGTATTTCAGAATTTGTAATTCAGACAAATGTTATCTTTTATGTCATCGAAATAGACTTTATCGTAAAATTTTATTTACGTTGAGGTATATATTGCTATAATTCGTTCTTAATCATATGAATATATTTTGGTCTAAGATATTTTGTGAATTACACAAATACTACTAATGATAATTACGTTGTTAAAATTTAATTCGTTCATAATCATATTAATATAATGTTATCTTTTATGTAATTCACAATTGAGTTTATTCTAACTTTTGATTTAATTTCTAATGTTACATAGATATCAAGAACATTCATTTATTTATTTTTAAAATAAAACAGTATTAAATATACAAACCGTGCATCGCACGGGTGATATACTAGTTAAATTTATAATAGCAAAATATCATATATTTAGCTCCATTTTTTTTAAGAAACAACTTAAAAACTAAGATATACTCAAACTATTTTAACAGTTGTCTCATAAAAAAAAGGTATCTTTTAGTTTTTAAAAAAAGTTGAGATATATGCTAGTTTCTATATTTTAAAATGAGTTATTTGATAAAATATTTTAAAATTTATTGTTGTGTTGAAATAAATGTTGATGGTGTGTATGCTCATAGGATAACCAATAATTTACTCAACGGACTATCTCAAAAGAGTATCGTAATGGAAACAAATATACTTTTTTATGTTTGTATGTGTGTCGTACTAACATGTCAAAGCGAAGATGGTACAAACTAGACCAATGTTTATAAAAGTTTTTCCCCATTGTTAAGAGGTAATTTGGAAATTGCAAGAATCAAGATAAATACTTCACTGTTATGATAGCTAGAGGGCGAGGATGAACGTGTCATTCAACTATATTGAGCACCACAACAACATTTCATCAAACATATGCATATTGGTAGGCAAGATTCATTGTTACGATAGTCGGAGGATAAGGACGATATACGTTTAATCAAACATTGAAATGAATATTCAAACGTCCATGGCGGAATAAGTTTCGGACAAAGATATTTAACTTGATGAACTATCTTCGTAAGGGCCTTGGAATGACATTGAATGCTATTTTAGTGTGCCCACGTATTGTAAAAAAAACGTATATATAGGATATTATTGGTGACAATCCCTTTAATGCCAAAATATTACGAGAAAATAAGTAAAAGTATATTATTCTTTGTTTTCAAAGCTATTAATCTTATCTCATATTTTGATGGAAGATACAATATCTTAATGCCTTACAAGATAGTTTGATTATCTATGAAGATGTTCTTCTTATATTCTAATTTGTTGAGACAATAAACCTATCAAGTGGGCTATGCGCATACTCCTCATGCTTGGCTTACTTGTCGGCCTTAGGGCTAGTTGCTTATTGGTTGTATTTGGATCCACCCGTTGTAAGTTTTAAGGACATTTATCATTACTAATTACTAACGAAGCCAATGATTAATTAGTGCAATAATCTCGATATTTTTCGAGCCAAATGGTAAGTAATCCAATCCTTGATAAAAATAGGACTTGTGTTCAAAACCATGCGAGACAATAAAGCTAGTTTTAGTATGAGAACGAGATATTACAAAGACGGACGTATGTCGGTATAAAACAAAAAGTGGTTATTTAGTTTTAGGGTCTCATATATATATATGGATATTAGGATTTGAGTTTCGAAATTGACCGATATTCGAATTTGAGTTTCAACGCGGTGTATGTGCATCATCGGCCAACTTGACCTCGTCCCGCCGTAGCCGAGGTCGAGCCTCGCCATGGTTGGACACAAAAAACTGCCGAACCTCGCCATAGCGCCATCAATGTGGACACGACAAGATTGTGTCACAGATACTCCAAAAGTTGGTTACAAAAATTATGGACATAATACATTCATAATTATTTTTAGAATCACATTTTTTTTACAAAACAAAATAAAAAAAAATTTGAAAAAATTATTTTTAGATGAAAATAACATAAACACAAACTCAAAATCTTACTAAAAAATAACTTTATAATTACTTTCGAAAAACTGTTTAAAAAAAAATCCATAAAACATATCCAAACGGACATAATTTTTTTTTATGTTTAAGCGTCACAAGACAAAGGCGGAGAATATCTGTGAACCGTTGGATGGAGAGAGAAAATAATATACGGATAGGATACGGATAGGATGGTAGGAGCCGTCCTCCTAATTCCTAAAACCCTAAAAATCCCATCTTCCGCTCTGCCTATATAACTGCCCCCCTTCCGCAAAACCCTAGTCTCCTCATCCAAACCAAAACCCTAATTTTTTTTTCTCCGACCACAGCAGCCCGCCGTCCCAAATGAGACCTCCAAGAGGTGAAACCCTTCTTCCTTCTTCTAATGTCTTACAGTTTTTCTGTGTTCGATTCGTTCGTGGTATTGGCACTTGGATCTTTTTCCCCTAATGGATTGGAAAGATCTTTTCTTTCTCACCGGAGTTATGTTAATTTGTTAGTTTAGTATTCATGTCTAATCTGATGGAGTTTTTCTTGACGTGGAGTCCTTGTTTGATATATCGAGCTCATTCATTGAAAAAAAAAATGCTATTTTTGAAGCAAAATAGTGATCTTGGCTATTATCGATCCGTGAAATTATCCGTTGTGGATCTGGAAATTATTTGAAATCGAGTAGTTTTTTTCCCACTGATGGATGAGAAAGATCCTTTATTTTTACTGGGAGTTATGTTAATTAGTTGGTTTTAGTGTACATGGCTACTTTGATGAAGTTTTTCTTGATGTGGAGTCTTTGGTTGATATATCGAGTTACTTGTGAAGCAGCATAGTGATATTGCTTATGATCGATCCATTTTTGGAGCATATTATGGATATTGGTTTAGCTGTGTTATGAAACCGGTAATTTATATTACAATGGGTACGGGATCTATGGATACAGCATTAATTTTGTACGTATCATAACGTACCCTGTAGTGTTTGATGTGTCCTGAAACAAGATACTGTGACGAGCAATTCCGATACTGGACACGCTAATATACTTCTGATAACAGCATTTTTTTATTTAATGAATATAAGGTATTTCCATTTATTTGTTTTTGAAATTTATTGGTGATTTTGTGATGAATATACTCTGGACACTTCATGTGGCAAATTCGTTGGATTTTTTTTGGGTGATTTTATTATGGGAATGTACCAAATCATGAAACACTATGAAGTCCTTCTTTGTCGGGGTTTAATTTGTAATTGGTGATCAGTAACCTGGTCTCACCATTCCATGATGTGTCAACCTCAAGTGTTCAAGTGTGTATTTCAATATTTGAGCTATCACTGACTTGCGCACATGGGGGATGATTCGTGAATTCAACAACATTTTCTTTCTTATCGCAGTGTAAAAAAACTATTGGAGTTTAATTTGTTGATTGTTTGCAGGTGGCGGTGGCTTCAGAGGCCGCAGCGATGGGGGCAGAGGAAGAGGTGGTGGAGGAAGAGGTGGTGGTGGAAGAGGGGGGGCCCGAAGGTCGTGGTGGTGGGAGAGGACGTGGTGGTGGCCGAGGTGGTGGTCGAGGAGGCAGTAGGGGATGTGGTGGAGGCCGTGGTGGAGGAATGAAGGGTGGCAGCAAGGTAGTGGTCGAGCCCCATAAGTTCCCGGGAGTTTTTATCGCAAAGGGGAAGGAAGATGCGCTCTGCACGAAGAATATGGTTCCTGGTGAATCGGTATATGGTGAGAAGCGCATATCTGTTCAGGTGATTATTACTTCCCCCCCTGCTTTCACTAAGCATTACTTATAAAATATTTTGTACTGGGGAGTTTGTTTTGAAGTTGTTTAAAGTGTTCATCTTTATCGAACTTTGATATTTACCTAATGCTTACCAAGTATTGATTGGTGTTGTCTAGATTACTTATTATTGACCCTTTATTGGCAGAACGAAGATGGAACAAAGGTTGAATACCGAGTTTGGAATCCTTTCCGCTCCAAGCTTGCGTCAGCCATTCTTGGTGGTGTTGATAATATACATATTGTGAGCATTCTTTTAACATTTTATTGTTTTTTTTGGGTACATTGATACAATACATTCTGAGCATTCTTTCTATTCATATCATAAGTTACCAAAAAATTCAGGAGGTTGAAATTTCTCTAGTAGGTCCCTGAAAATTTTGGTTAAACCGAAGCCATACATTTATCCCCTTGAGCAGATCTACTATTTTAAAACTAAAAGCATTTCTAAAGGCTATAAGCTAGATGTTATTGTTTTCATTTGTCATCTTTCTTTAACAAACGAAACAACATTGTTTGTAACAGATATCCTCCAACTGCACGTACCAACTATGAATTCAGTCCTTATAAATCCTACTTTGTCAGTTTGTTTGAATCTTCAACTACTAATCTAATGAACTTTTTTCATTTTCTTAGTTAGCAACATGTATTTGCAGAACGGTGAAAACAACAATCTCTTTCTAATTGTAACATTGCAAGTTTAGCTAATCCACGTCCCAGTAAGCACGAGTTCTGCTTACATCTCAGCACATCTTATTATTACTCCTAGTTTGGATCATCCAGGTCTAGATGACAACGTAAAATCTCAGATAAGTTTATTAAACACTGCCATGGATCAATACAAGAAGGCAAGGACATGTGATTCCCATCAAGAAATGAGATGATTTCTTCAGTTAAAATCCTTCAACAAACATCTACTATAAGTTATTAGTATTATCCCCACCAGGTTTCTAAAAGTTTACATAACTTGGACAGTTTTTTTGCGACTGTTCTCCTTTCTTACAAGCTAAAAAGAACTATAATACTCATGCATCAAACTGGAAACATATCAAAAGTATGCTAACTAGACCAGGTTTGTCCTTTGGAGTTTAGGGCTAGAAGGATGTATAGAACAAAGTTATCAGAAGTTTCCTCCAACTTAACATAAAAAGAGTTTGCAGACCTTCATGCCTGACCTAAGAGTGAATAATCAAGCTAAATATTCTAGCAAGGAACATGATGATCGAATCATGTTAGGGCTTAGCAGGTTAGCAGCCAAACCTCGTGCAGTACAGTTTTGTATTACCGTGTATGATGTTGCTTGTTCCTTGAGTTTGATTCCCTTTTCTTACATGTAATATACAACTGGCTTGATGTATGATAGAATTTTTCTGTGTTAAATTATTTTTTTGATTTTGTTTGTAAGAAACCTGGCGCTCGAGTACTCTACCTTGGAGCTGCATCGGGTACTACAGTTTCTCATGTATCAGACATTGTTGGACCTGTAAGTTATTGATAAGTGATAATGTGTCTTGTGTTCTATATGTAACTAGTGTTATTTGTAAGACTAACTTTTGTTTCATCTTCTCTCAATAGACTGGAATGGTGTATGCTGTAGAATTTTCACATAGAAGTGGTAGAGATTTAGTAAATATGGCAAAGAAACGTACAAATGTTATCCCCATTGTCGAAGATGCTAGGCATCCTGCAAAATACCGTATGCTAGTAGGAATGGTTGATGTTATTTTCTCTGATGTTGCTCAGCCTGATCAGGTATACTTGTTTTTATACATCGTTGTTCAAGTTTCTGGCTTTTATCAAGATGATAGTTGTAATTCATCACTTAGCAATGAGCTATAAACGCATTAAGTTCAAATTTGTTTCCAATTCTTTGTTTCTTTTACTTGATGTTTGCATGGTATCTATAATTCTATATATGATGCTTTCTATATTTTATCTTAAGATACTTATAGTGGGTTCTAATTATTTATGGAAGAACCATGGAAATGCCAATTGTTAACTTCCAGGTCTGCCATATTTCTTCAAATATTGTTAGACAAAAAGTATATTCTAGGTCTCTGCTATCTAATGTTCTTAGTTTATGTATGCAGCCAATATCATTTAAATGTGTCGTGGTTGTTTTATATTTTTTAATATGTATCTTATGCTTTATTTACTTCATACTTTTTATTTAGTGTGGAATTTGTTCTAATAATTATGCATTTTGGAGTTTTGTTCATTTCTTAATTAATACCTCTTTCTTCCATCAAGCATATGATGATAGAACTCGGATTCCCCTTCAGGACATCAAATTGGATGATGCAAATTCGAGCTTCTGATGCAAACTGATTCAGCTCTTGCAGTTATTATTTTTTGGTACTTCAAAATTTAATTTTCAACTTAAAAATTATGATTTATTTACTTCATGCTTTTTCTTTAGTGTGGAATTTGTTCTACTAGTTATGATTTTATGTTGAGTACTCTACTGAAGCATTTTGGAGTTTCATTTCTTGATTCAGCTCTTGCAGTTATTATTTTTTGGTACTTCAAAATTTAATTTTCAACTTAAAAATTATGATTTATTTACTTCATGCTTTTTCTTTAGTGTGGAATTTGTTCTACTAGTTATGATTTTATGTTGAGTACTCTACTGAAGCATTTTGGAGTTTCATTTCTTGATTAATACCTCTTTCTTCCATCAAGCATATGATGATAGAACTCGGATTCCCCTTCAGGACATCAAATTGGATGATGCAAATTCGAGCTTCTGATGCAAACTGATTCAGCTCTTGAAGTTATTATTTTTGGTACTTCAAAATTTAATTTTCAACTTAAAAAATCTCTTTGTTTTCAGCTCAAGTGTGCAAATGAAATTTTATGGTTTTTTTTTTTCATTGTTTTTTTAACTTGTTATTCCTACGGTTATATGTACTCCATTTAATTTGATGCTTTTGTAGGAATTGGTTTAGTAACTTGGATTTATATTTTTCATTATTTGGTTTTTTGCTACTATTGCAAATACTTTTTGTTGATTTTGGTGTCAATCTTGTTGACATGATGCACTTGATGAATAAACTCGGATTCCCCTTCAGGACATCAAACTGGATGATGCAAAGTCGAGCTTCTGATGCAAGCTAAATATTAATTCCCACAATTTACTTGTTTTGGATAATTAAACCTTGATATTTCACCTTAAGATTTTTCATTTTGCGTCCTTTGATTGAATGCATGATATTGGTGCTTTTGATTTTCGAATATATGTGATGTAAGCATGCAGTTGAGTGCATTATATGTAATGCCCACCTTTCATGGACAATTATTTCAAATTACTTGAACTCTCGTAATCATGACTCGTTGATTAAACATGGGTGTTATATTATGCTTTTAACCTAGCTTTTGTGATTTACTAGAGAAGTTTTAGTTGTCCTTGGTGTGCCAATGAGTTTCTTAGCTGTAGGTCCCTGCATAAACAAATTTGATATACAGCGAGGCTGCACTCTTGCAATTCTGGCTAATCTTGGTATGTTCAAGCTTGGCTTGTTTATGGCCTGAAATTATTGGGCTGCCTCTAGTTCGTTCTTTGTGATTACCATGTCAGGCGAGCTTGAAATGAGCTAGAAAACCTGTGTTCAAGTTCATCTTCAACTAGCTCTCAAACTGGATGCCTTACCAAGAGAGCAGCTCAGGACCTGAACTCAGTCAAGTGTTAAAGTGTATTGTACATGCGATATAGAGCGCAAGCCCATTATGCCCTTGATTGGACTTGTAAAATGTTTTATGCCCTTGATTGGACTTGTAAAATGTTTTATGCCCTTGATTGGACTTGTAAAATGTAGACAATTTTAGCTTTAGATTGTACATTAGGTTGCTCTCTTTAAGAAAATAAGCATTTAGAATTTGACTGAAGCCAAGTTTAGTACTAGTCGGCCTGAGCACTAGTCAATCTTCACATGTCAATCTTTTATCAAGAGCATTAGGTCCTGTAAACAACCTCAGCTTTTCTGCCGTAAGCTGGGGCAGTATCTCTTAGAAAACAACTGTATAAAAAATACAAGAGCACTTGTGGATCTTCATGAGTTAATCTTGTTGACAAGCTCACAAGTCAAGCTTCACACTAGTCGAGCCGAGTCAAACTTGTGAGTTGCTTCTTGAAGACCTCAACTTATACCTGAATGCATGATTTTCATGCTCAACCAGTAATTTAAGAGCTTCAATCTAAAACCTGAAGCTGATCACAATGAACCACAACAAGACCAACCTTACAAAGCTTTTTCAACATTTGGTCCTCTGATTGTATCATGTGGATTCTTTTAATGTTTTCTTTCCTGCAGGCAAGGATATTAGCTTTGAATGCTTCCTTTTATCTCAGGAATGAGGGCAACTTTGTCATTTCCATAAAGGTATTTCCAATTTTTTAGGATGCATTTGAAGTAATAAATGGCAGAGAAATTATTCTTGATTTAACATTCAAAACTTATGGGCAACTTTATCAAAATTAGAACATTCTGCACCGTTTTCCTTCAGGCAAACTGCATCGATTCTACGGTGCCTGCAGAACACGTCTTTGCTCAGGAAGTAAAGAAGCTTCAGGCGGATCAATTCAAGCCCAGGGAGCAGGTCACTCTTGAACCATTTGAGCGAGACCATGCTTGTGTTGTTGGCGAGTACCGGGTGCCCAAGAAGCAGAAGGCGTAGTTAACCAAATTTTGGTTGCAGTGAATGGTTCCTGCTGTCTAGGCTTTGTACTATTGGATTCCAAACCGTGCTCTACTTAATTCCGCACAAAGTTTTGTTAAAGAGGAACAGATATTTGTTAAAGAATGACTTATGGAGATGTTTCTTTTTAATGTTTAATGCTGCTGCTCTCTTTGCAGTGATTCAAAATTTTATGTGCTTTGAAAATGTAAACATTTTATGTAACCTTTATTGTTGGCTTATGTTAACATTTTGGACTACGAAGTCTGGATGACCGGCGGAGCTCCTGGCGAGCTTGTGAAGGAGGAGAAGAGGAGCATGTGAACTTTGTTTGGTGGTTCAGGTCCAAATCTGACGGAGAATAGATGTGACAAATAGGGTTAGGTCTGGTGGAGCTTTTGGGATGAAGATTGAGAGTGAGAATTTGAGTGATTGAGAGGGAGAATGGTTGGGATATTTGGTTTGGGAATGGTTTGTTCAACCTATCAAATTGGATAATCGTATCAAATGTCAAGATTCACTTTTTGCTTTTGTGAAACAAATGACCTGTTTTACATTTCGACTCTTTCAAGAAACAAAGTACTACGTATTCAAATATGTTTTGGAAACTGGAAGATACATACTTTTACACTTTATCTCACTTGCAAGAAAGAATTTAAAGGGACTCTAATACCAATATTTTATAATATTCCTAATATAAAAACAAATTGAAGGAGTATATCGTATTATTAAAAAGAAATTGTGATCAATATTTCGTATAAATATGTCAAACATGGTATAGAATACCTTAAACATGTTTTTTTGTGCAACTTGATCCCTGAAAAAATTGGACATAAATATCTCTCTTCAAAACGTAAAACTACATCTCGCGTATCAAGTTACCTGCGCGCATCCGAGGAGAGAAGGGGGCGTTCGGAGAGAGGAGGAGGGGGGGGGGGAGCCGAAGGGGGAGGGGCACATCCAGGGAGAGGTAGGGGGGGGGGGGGGGGAAGCTGGAGGGGTAGGGCGATAGGGGACGGGGTATACAGGGGTATGCAGGACGTAGGAGATGTAGTATGCAGTTGAAAATAGCACTCCACATTTTATTCTAGGCCAGCCCACTAGGACTGTCACCAACAAAGTTGACAGTTCACCCACTTTTCCCTCAAATTTTTCCTTCCTCCCATTTTTCTCCCTTCCCAAACATAGCATTAGGGTCCGGTTTTAGGTAGTTTTATGTTGGAAGTTTTTAACCAATCTAATTCATTAACCAGCGGTTCTGAATTTTTTTATACAAATATATAAATAAAACGGTTCTGAGCACAGGTTCATCCAATTCACCTCCATCAGGATATAGAAATCCATATTTGATCAAAATAATATTAAAAAATAAAATAATATAAACGTTTGGACTAAAATATGAGGACTTCCAACTTTGTTGACACGCAGTCCTACTTTATGTTAGGACTGCCAACTGCTGTCCTGGAGTAAAATTTGAAGGAAAGAATTTACGGATGAGATGGTAGGAGAGGGCATATCCATAGAACGATCTCCCAAAAGCCTAAAACCCTAAAAATCCCATCTTCCCGCTCTGCCTATATATTGGCCTCCTCTCCCAAAGCCCCTCTCTCCTCTCCAAAACCCTAAGCTTTTTTCTCAGACCACAGCAGCCCGCCCTCCGTAATGAGACCTCCAAGAGGTGATGTTCTTCCTAATTCTTCTTCTCCTTTCGAAACTAGTAATTATTTTGAAATCGAGGTTCTTCTTCTTCTTTCAATGGAGTGTAAAGATCTTTTCTCTCTTAACCTGAGGGAAGTTGGAGTTCTTTTTTTCCTTGACGTGGAGTTGTTGCTTTATTAATCAAGCTAAAAGAACCATATTCGGAACCATATTCGTATGCTAGGAAGCAGCAAGTTAGCAACAATCCAAAAGTTGCTGCCGTATCCAGTGCTGTGTCGTGTTTGAAACATTTTGGATACGGCACGGGCACGCCAAAAATATCATTTTTTCGCCCAATGGAGTGAAAAGATACTTTCTTTCTAATCAGTCATGTTATTGTGCAAGTTTTAGTAAGTATTGGTGAATAGTGGGAGTCGCTGTTATTTATAGAGTAAGTGCTTAATCTTGAAAACTATTTCCTTTGGCAAAAGGGACCCTTTTTGAAGCACATTGACGATGCTGGTTTAATTGAACGAAACCGGTCTTTTTAAATTTTGTCTCTTCGTGTATGTTGGAGTGTCAATGTCGTGTCCGTGTTTCCTGACACTCAGTACTGAGACCATCAATTTTCAGCGCATATGTGGTACCTTGCTAATGGTTTACTGGAATGGAAGCATTTTTATCTAATGGAATAATGGTTACTATGCTACACGGTCTGTGAGCATTATGTTAGTTTTAGTATAGATGACTAGTTGATGAAAATTTTCTTGGAAGCATGTAATCGTTAATATAGTAATCTAGGTGGTATTTTTTTTTAAATAGCAAGTTGAAAATAATTTAGTTAATATTGTAATCATTAATAGTCCGAAGAAGCCACCACCACCACCACCTCTTTTTGGTTTTTGGCAATTTCTGATGGTGTACTTTGGTGGACAATTTCTCTGTAAATTTAGAGAGATTTTATCTACTTTTATTATTATTGGCATCTTCTGAATCATGAAATACAATATTATATATTTGTATATACTAAACTATATTGGAGAATGAACCTGAGTATATTTTTTGATTCATTGCAGGTGGTGGTGGCTTCAGGGGCCGCAGTGATGGTGGCAGAGGCCGAGGAAGAGGTGGTGGTGGGAGAGGGGGGCCTGAAGGTCGTGGTGGTGGGAGAGGACGTGGCAGAGGCCGAGGTGGTGGCAGGGGGCGTGGTGGTGGCGGCCGAGGTGGAGGAATGAAGGGCGGCAGCAAGGTAGTGGTTGAGCCCCATAAGTTCCCTGGAGTGTTTATTGCGAAGGGTAAGGAGGATGCCCTTTGCACAAAGAACATGGCTCCCGGTGAATCAGTGTATGGAGAGAAACGCATTTCTGTGCAGGTGATTATTGTTTTCCTATGCTTTCACTGATATTACGCTTAAAATCTTATATTGGAAGCCTGGTTTAACTTTTATCTTTACGGAACTTTGAAATATTGCTTTGAAAATGTGGTTCGACTTTCTCTAGATTACTTATTATTTACTGAACTTCTATTGGCAGAACGAAGATGGAACCAAGGTCGAATACCGAGTTTGGAATCCATTCCGCTCGAAGCTTGCATCAGCCATTCTCGGTGGTGTTGACAATATACACATTGTGAGCGCTCATTAACTTTTTATGTTTTGTTTTTGTAGGAAATATGATAGGTAACTTATGTGATAAAACACACTGAGCGTTCTTTCTATTCATATACAAAATCAGGTACTAAAGAAAGGTCGAGATGGAGATTGCTGAAAAAAAGTCTCGTCTTTAATATGTATCTTCCCAATTTTATTTTGGAACTAAAAACATTCTAAAGTTTGTTAGTTAGAAACTTAGAAGTTAATGTTGGTTTTGTTCTCTCAACCCTGTTCAAACTCTGATTCTTTAAAAAATGTAAGAAACACTATTTTTTATGACAGCTGCTCTACAATCACATGTTGAAATTAGGAACTCGGTCCTTATATTCTCCTTGTTACCTTGATTTTTCTTCTTGTAAGCTAACCTTTTTGCTTTTCTTAGCTAGCGACTATGCTAACTAACCTTCTACGGTTCTACCCATCAAATTTCATTTGCAGAACCTGCGAAAACATTAATCTCTTTCATCCTGCAACATTCAAACTTTAGCCATCTTCTTCCCCTCAAACATGGGATCCCCTTACATTTCCAGAGATTTGGTTATTGCAACTATTTTGGATCATCCAGGTCTATATCACAACATACAACTTCATATAAATTATTACACGCCGTCATGGATCAATATGATAACATGATTACTCCTATCAAGAAATGGGACTATTTCTTGAGAGTTAAATAGTCCAAAAGGCTTTCAGTAGAAGCATTATTATAAGACTATCTTTCAGACAAAAGATGAATAATGATTATTGCTACAATGGTTGTGAATAATAAAGGGTCATTCATGTGTATAATGAGTTGGTATAATACACCTACGTTCTCTTCATTCTCTCTTCATTTTTGTCTTGTTTTTTCTGCAGCCTATTTACTTGTATCAGTGGCATAATTGTCTTCTATCTTGATAGAAAGTTACTTAGATTTGTGTCAAGGAAAACGATGTTAGTATTATTTTGCGGTGTAGCAGCCAAACCTACTGAAATACATTTTTGTACTACTGTTCACAATGTTGCTTGTTCCTCGAGTCTGATGCCCTTTTGCTTGCTAACTTATTATACAACTGGCTCAATAATAAAGGGTCATTCATGTGTATAATGAGTTGGTATAATACACCTACCTTCTCTTCATTCTCTCTTCATTTTTGTCTTGTTTTTTCTGCAGCCTATTTACTTGTATCAGTGGCATAATTGTCTTCTATCTTGATAGAAAGTTACTTAGATTTGTGTCAAGGAAAACGATGTTAGTATTATTTTGCGGTGTAGCAGCCAAACCTTCTGAAATACATTTTTGTACTACTGTTCACAATGTTGCTTGTTCCTCGAGTCTGATGCCCTTTTGCTTGCTTACTTATTATACAACTGGCTCAATGTTTGCCAGATATTGTTGTGGTAAATTCTTATTTATTTTCTATCTTGTTTGCAAGAAACCTGGTGCTCGAGTGTTGTACCTTGGAGCTGCCTCCGGGACTACAGTATCCCATGTATCTGATATTGTTGGACCTGTAAGTTTTTAGTGACATAGATATGTAATGTTACAGTTAATAGTTTTATTTTAACTAACGCAGGGTGCTTTGTAATACTAAGTTTTCTCTCATTTCCCTTCTCAATAGACTGGAATGGTGTATGCTGTAGAATTTTCGCATAGAAGTGGTAGAGATTTAGTAAATATGGCAAAGAAACGTACAAACGTTATCCCCATTGTTGAAGATGCTAGGCATCCTGCTAAATACCGTATGCTTGTAGGAATGGTGGATGTTATTTTCTCTGATGTTGCTCAGCCTGATCAGGTATATCTACTTTTGTACTTCCTGTTTATGTTTCTGGCTTTTCTCAAGGTCATATCTGTAAGAAGATATCACCCAGAAATGTTCTATAAGAAAATTTTAAATTGTGTCCACAACACTTATGTTTGTTTAATTGAGGCTATCAATGTTTATCTCGAGATAATTTTAATGATTTATAATTATTTATGTAAGAATTTAGCAAGTACCTTTTTCCAACTTCCGCGTCTTGCATCCTCATATCTTGTCTAGCCTAGAAATTTTTTTATGGTTCTATGCTTTCAAATGCTCTTTGCTTACCTATGAATCCAGTATCATGTAAACGTGTGAGAAATTTGTTTTTATATATTTTATTCTGTATCTTTAGTTTACACTTCATGTGCTTTGCTTCAGTGTGGAATTTGTTTTTATTATTATGATTGTTTGGTACTCGATTAAAATATTTTGGAATTTTGTTGATTCATAACCTCTTTCTGCCTTCAAGCATATGATGAAAGAACTCGGATTCCCCTTCTGGACATCAAATTGGATGATGCAAATTCGAGCTTCTGATGCAAAAAAACTGATTTCACTTCTAAAAGTTATATTTTGGTACTTCAGATTTAAATTTTAACTTGAGATTTTCTTTATCTTTATGTCCAGATCGACTGTGCAAAAGGTTGGGATTGATTTTCTTATCTTGTTGTGTTTTTACTTATTACTCCTACAGTATATATTCTTCCTTTAATTGGATGCTCTGGTTGAATTTGCTTTAGTAACTTTGATGTTTGCTACTTGCAAAAGCCTACTTTTCTGTGTTTTTGATATTGATCGCTTTCTGATACTATGCACATGAGGAATAAACTCGGATTCCCCTTCAGGACATCTTTGGATGATGCAAAATCGAGATTCTGATGCAAGCTAATATCAATTCTCAAACTTATTTTTTGATAATTAAACCATTACATTTCAACTTAAGATTCACATTTTGCAGCCTTCAATTGAAATTTGAATGCATCATTTTTTACCAAGTTTTACCTTGCCATGAGGAGCAAATGTAACATTTGCTTTTGATTTCTGAATGTATGTATGCAACTGTATATGTAATGTATGTATCCCACCTTTGGGGGGGCAATTATTACAATACTCACTGTTAAATGAAGACTTGATTAAGCTTCAGAAATGTTTTATTGTGCTTGTAGCAAAGCTTTAGCGGTTTGCTTGAAAAATCTTAGTTTTATCCTAGGTGTGCAAATACGTTTGGTAGCTCTAGATATCTGGATGTAGAATGTCATATGTAACTCTGGCTTCTATGTGCGAGCCTATTCAAGCTTTGAATTTTCAAGCTCGACTTGTTTCTGCGACCTGAAAAAAATGGGCCTCTAGTTCAATTTTTATTATTATATCAGGCCAGGCTCTATCTAGAAACTATTGAGCCAAATTTGTGAGCTGTTTTCTAGTTTGGGCTCAACTAGCCTCTTGAGCAGGTCCGCAGCCCACGCGCTGAACTCGAGGGAAGTGCAAGTGTATTTTACATGCAATATATAGGAAAAAAGCCATCAGAGGCCCTGGATTGGGCTTGTTTTGTATCAAAAGGTTATCAATGTCACTGTAAAACTAGGCTGTTATCTTAAGTCGAGCTGAACTCGAGGGAAGTGCAAGTGTATTTTACATGCAATATAGAGGGAAAAAACCATTAGAGGCCCTGGATTGGGCTTGTTTTGTATCAAAAGGTTATCAATGTCAGAATGGACTGTAAGGCTGGGCTGTTATCTTAAGTCGAAAATTTTGTTCTTGCCTAGTTGAGTCCCAATTCAGTTAGTAGAGAGCCAAGTTGAGTTAAATTGAAACAAGGAAACGACTGTCACATCTTTGAAAGACGCAATTGACCCAAGTAAGTCTAGCTTGTGTTCCGTGCTTTTCACGAGCCAAGCTTTTATTGACCCAAGGTCAAGCTAGTGTTTTGCTTTGCTCATTTGCAGCCTACACAAGCTTTACTTCTTGAAGACCTTTGCCTGTATCTGAATGCATGATTTCATGCTTGACCAGTAATTTAAGAAGAGTTAAAACCTGAAACTGATGACAACAATTTGGTCCTATGATTATATTCTTGTATCATGTGGATTCTTTTTTAATGTGCTCTTTCCTGCAGGCAAGGATATTAGCTTTAAATGCCTCCTTTTACCTCAGGAATGAGGGCAATTTTGTCATTTCCATCAAGGTATATCCGAAGTTTTTTGTTACAATTTTAGTAATAAATGGTAGAAGAGAAAATATTGCATGTAATATTGTTCGATTTTTCTGTTCAACTTCATTAAATTTTAAACATGCAATCTGCACTGTCTTTCCTTCAGGCAAACTGCATCGATTCTACAGTGCCTGCAGAACATGTCTTTGCTCAGGAAGTAAAGAAGCTTCAGGCGGATCAATTCAAGCCCAGGGAGCAGGTCACTCTTGAACCATTTGAGCGCGACCATGCTTGTGTTGTTGGCGAGTACCGTGTGCCCAAGAAGCAGAAGGCCTAGTTCATCGAAAAATTTGCCAAGACTTTGTACTTTTGAATTCCAAACTAGGTTAATTTATTCAGCAAAGTTTTGTTAAAGCAGAAGATTCTGATTAAGAGGGATTTATGAAGATGTATCTTTGTAATGTTCAATGTTTGTTTGATGCTGTGGCAGCTGAGTTTCTTCTTATTTCGCATGTTGATTCAAATTTTATGTGCTTTATAATAGATGCATGTGCTTCTTGTGTTTAAAGGCTGGGTTTACAATTGCTTTTTTTTTGCTGCTGCTGCTGCTTTTTTTTTTCTTGGAATGTATTCCATTGCTTCTTCTTTTTTTTCCTTTTCCTGTGCAGATTTAGAGAATCTCACGTTCATCAGGCCTCTGAGATCGTTGATGGGGTGCCCGCACGTCCTCACGGCAGACTTTTTATAAGCCTGTTCAATTTTTGGCTGATTTTGATAGCAGTCTCCCATATGCTTCTGCTGTCAGTTTTTTAAAAGCAGCAATCCCAAAAAGTCTAAATCGGTTCTAGAAAATTTCACAATTTATGGACCTTCTTGTTTATAGTCTTCTGCTCGTTTAGTTCAAATTGGTTCTAGAACATTTCAAACTGGTGCATGTTTCACTGGCAAAGCTCAATCAGCTACTTTTGATTCAAGTTTTGGTTTATTTATGTGGGTTTTTTTGGTGCTACTAATCCATTGCAACTGAAAATGCAGAAGTATCAAGGTCAATTTTCTTTTTATATTCTACAAGAACTGCGCATGATATTTATTTTTGAGACGGTGACAAATTTATCTTTGAGATGGTGAATATTTATTGTAGTTGGAAGTATGTAATTATTAATGGTAGAGGTGTACAATTTACATATTTTATTTCTAGTAGTAATTTGAGCATATATTAATATATATAAGGTTGGAGAATGAATTATGGAAGTTTCATGATGAAGCCTAGAAGTTTTTCTATTATATATAAGATTAACAAATTTTATTTAGATGTCCGGCGATACGTACACGCTGCATTGCATGTCTATTGGGCCCACTGCCTCCAACTCCCACCAAATAAATGGAAGGAATAATACGCTTCCGTTGCTCGATCCACTAATCTTCTGTTACCCAGCCGAAGTCTTATATCTCTCCTCGGTAACCACAAGAGCCACTCGAGTTCGGTGATTAACAATTATTTGTATTTACCTCCATTACTAATCCCTAGCTTTATTTTTCTTCATTATTAATTTAATTACTACTAGGAAAATGGTCCATTTTCTGTCTTAACACTTAAGATCCGGATGAAATGAGAGTAGTAGTAATTAAATTAATAATTGAAAAAAAAAATAATTAGTTAGGGATTAATAATTGAGGAGGAGGGAGGTTGGGTGGGTGTGGGTTGGGGAGGGGGGTTTGCCAAAATTCTTTAAGGGAAAAATTCTACAAAATTATTTAAGGGACAAAAAGTGTGTCATGTAAAAATTAAAATTCATTACTCAATCTATTTTTAAGTGAGAAGAAAATATTTTGGTTTTGCCTTAAAATTACACATTCAAGTGATATTACTATTTCCAGTGGATCAAAGATCGGCAGGTGATTCGTTCTTTCTCCTCTGCCGTGGTTCATGCATTCTTCCTTCCACTTACCTTACAAATTTTCTATCTCATTGCTTAAGAAATTTATATTTTGTTTACATTTGAAGGAATTCTTTTAGATGTAAGCTCTTCAATAAAGTTTATTGATCTTCTTATTTGAAAAAGGGTCCCGATATTTATGTATCAAGGTTATTACAATTAACGTGGAGAAGTAAGGCTAGAGATGAGCATTCGTCTTCGGTTTAATCGAACTTAAATCTTTTCAAATTGAATCCAAATTAAACCTAAAGTTCCAAAATGAATGAACTAAATCGAACCAAACCAATTGTTTGGTTAAATTCGTTGAACCATTTTGCTAGGACCATTGTGTAATGGGACATGTTAAAGTATTTTACATATACAATTTTGGAATAATAATTAATTATAAATCAATATAATGGCATATTTATACAATACAACAACAAATAAATTACAATTATGTAATGTAAACATTAAATAAATTTATACATATATGTGATTGAGGGTACATAGATAATCTTAAATCCATATTCGGTTTAGATTGGTTCCCAAAATTAAAAACCAAAATCGAACTAAAAAAATTGAATATTTCAATTCTCCTAAATTAAAAATCAAACATGACATTCAATTTTTTTTCTTTCAAAAATGCTTTATTATTTCGGTTTAATGACAGGCTATTCTAGGGGTAGGTTGGAAACAAATGTGATTCAAAATGGTTGAATTTTAAGGTCTCGTTTGGTTGGCGGAAATGAACGGAAATGAAATCAATTCCTTGTCATTTTCTTTCCTTTCGGAAATTACAATTCCTGTCGATTTTCCTTTCCGATGTTTGAAAATGTCAAAGAATTTGGAAAAAAAAAAGTGAATACTTTAATGTGAGAAAGTGAATCATTGCTTTAATAAATTGAGTCATTTTTTCCCTAATTATATTTCCATTGAAAATCACTATCCTTCCTTCCGCAATTT
Source organism: Iris pallida (assembly GCA_029216955.1). NCBI lineage: Eukaryota > Viridiplantae > Streptophyta > Magnoliopsida > Asparagales > Iridaceae > Iris > Iris pallida. The sequence goes on from JANAVB010007398.1 coordinate 5,007,391, forward strand.
ATTTGGCACCCAAACATAAGAAAATAATCACTTTTCTTTCAAAATTCCATTAATTTTCGAACCAAAGAGGCCTAAAGGTAATAAGCACATGCTTATGATGATATAATAAATATAGGTTGTTCTTCCCAATAATAATATTGTGGAGGTGTATCTTGAAATGCATATATTTTTTAGAAAACATTTATTAATTAAGTAAAAGTGTGAAATACATGTACCTTGACAAATAGATGTAAGTTTTGTATTGATATTCGTACTTTTCTCCTTTGGATAGAAGATATATAATATTTCTTTATTTTAACTAAGACTTACTTAAACACGTGTAGGATATGGGATGGCATTATATATAAAAATAATCCTTTAAAATTTTACTATTATAAAGACTTGAAAATGGTTCACGATGAATCCTCAAGGTTGTTGGTATATATTTACCTAATTAAGAAAAAAATTTCTAAATGATTCATATATCTTAATAAACATGTATAAAATTATGCTATTATCTTGTATTATATAACTAAACTATAAATAAACACCTAAAAACATATCTACACATTGATATAAAAAAATTCAGGTATTATTTGACTACCTTATATTATCTAGCTAAATATATGTAAAAAAAACTAAACACATATACAATCTATAGTAAATTATAATTAAAATATATCCAAATTATATTTTAAATAATTTAAATTATTATCAAACTTTATTGACAAAAAGAGAGAGTAAATCCTACTCATTAATAAACTATAAAACAATTATATTATATGTCCTAATATATTTAAAATCTTAATATAATAAATAAAAATAAACCAAAACAATAAAAATAATGAAAACAAACTAAAGTTTCAACAATACCGATGGTTTTTTTTACGGATTGCATAAAAACAAATATTTTCGAGAAGAATTAATTGTATAATATATATGTACACGTGACTAAGTTTGAATAAGATAACTTCAAATTGCGTCCACTTAAATAAATTAAGCACGAACATATAAAAAGCGAGCAGGGGTACTACAGTAATTTCCCTAGGCGGTAACTAAAATCCTACTTGATAAAGGCGGTAACCGGATCCCACTCCTAAATAAAATCGAGAATTAAGATATTAAAATAAAAAGAAAAAGAAATCCTTCCCAAATTCTAGGGTTTGACTAGAAAAATCCAATCGAAAATCCTCAATCAATCCCGTGTAGATTTCTTCTTCCCTCCACCGAATTCCCTCCAATCCCCTCCCCCCAACAAATTCTCATGCAAATTCTCACCCCGGCGATCCCTAGGGTTTTCTTATCGTCCCCCGACCCATAAAAAACCAGATCTTTACCGGGCGCGACCCGCATGAACTCCGCCGGCGGCGGTTCCCACGGCCGGAACCCGGATCCGACCTCCTCTTCCGCCTCCCCTTCCTCCTCCTCCTCCGGCCCGACCCGTTTAGGCTTCGATCCGACCCACCAACACCACCATCAGCAGCAGTTGAAGAGGAGTGTGAGTGTATTTTTTTCCCGCTTTTTTCCCTTTGCATTGTCAGTTATGGCGGTTGTTTTCTGGCCGCAGGATTCGGTTAACGCTACCAAGCTGTAATTTTGCTGTCACTTTTGGGTTGCCTTTGTTAATTTTAGTCGCATTTCCTTCTGTTTCTGTTGGAAGTTGGCATCTTTCTGCTACATTTAGCTTGGGACAGAAAGACGACACGGACACAATTTTTTCCGGCGTGTCTCGTGTAACCCGTTTTATAGAAAAAAAAGGGTCTCTTCTTTCTTACTAACTGACTGCCAAATTACTTGTTCCTTGAGTTTTATGTGTGGCTTTTGGCTAGTGGGTTCGGTGTATCGAGATATTTTAGGCACATTTTAGTGGAAAAGTTACCATCTTTCTGTCAATTTTGGCTTATTTTGTTTTTACTAGTGGGTTTGATTTGTCAAGATGCTTTAAGCACATTTTCTTTGGTAACTTGCTATATTTTTTTGTTAATTTTGTTCTTCTCTTGTAGTTTTTATTACCGTGGTTTGATTTATGAAGTTACTTTTGGCTCATTTTCTTTGAGAAGTTACCATCTTTCTGTTAGTCTTGGCACCTCTCGAAGTTTCTGGAGGTGGGTTTTGATTCTCATTTCATTACCATTGTTTATTGTGGATATAGTTGTGGTTTCGTTTATTACACATACTGATTTTGAAGGAAATAGTTCTCTTTTTTCTGTACTAATTGAATTCCAGATTACTTGTTCTTCGATTCTCCTTTGTAGTCATTGGACCTTTTGAATTTTTGTTCATGTTGCATAGGGAGGGTCTACCGTTAGTTGTCTTAACTGCACTTATGGTAGCTTCGACCATTTACTAGAAACAAAGGAACATATACTTTTAGCTTGATCTAGTGATTTAAGTATATTTCTGTCGTGACAATAAGTTTGCGTGCTTATGTCGCAAGAAGTTGAATATGACACGATTGGGACATGGCGACACGGACAAGACATTGATTTTGGTGAAATAGTGTATTTTGGAGTGTCTGTGTTGTGTCCGACAGGATGCAACACGGACATGGCACCGTTTATTCTAGTGTCCTTGCTTCCTAATTAGTGCCCTATTGGGAGGCTCATGGTTCTTGCTGATGTTGGTATATGTTGTTAGTTTTGTTCAAATGATATTGGACACTACTTTCTGTTTTGAAGATTCTGCTTCTTGTATCTACTATGTTTTTTTTTTGGCAATAGATGGTGGTTTTGGAGATTTGCTTTTGTATTTGTTCTGATTCAGTTATTTAAGTCTTTGAAGTTCCTGTTCTATGCTCTAGTTTAGGATGATGAAACTCCAGTGCCAATTGGCCTACATATATTTTTTTTTGCATGTTTTGAGTTTTTGGTCGTGTGCAAATGGAGTTCAGCAGTCCTTTGAACTGTTTACCTTTTTGATTTAGTATGAATTTTGTAACTAAATGTCAAATTCAGGTTGGTAATATCATTACTAGTTGTTACTTAACTGTTAATTTAGCAGTTATCTTTCTGTATTTGTTTCAGATTGGTAGCTTTTAATGCGTTTGACTTTTTCTAATAAGTTCCAATTTGACCCTTTTTAAGTACGACTGACCAACTTTCCCACTTAGGATAGTAGATGAGAGTGTCGTTTTTCACCTTAATCTGGTGGATTTTGATAGTGTGTAATTAAGAAGCTTTTTTTGTATATGATTCTAGTGAATGCTCAGTGATTTTCTTACATGTGAAGACAATTTGGAATGTTAGTCTTTTAGTACACATTTCAAAAATTTAAACCGTAATTTCATCATGCTTATGCGCTTAACTGAAGTTTGATGTTTCCCTTTCGACTAATCCCTACAGCAGCAACAACAGCAACAACAGCAATACCATCAACAACAGCAACAACAGCAACAGAGAAAGACAGAGGGAGAGGAGAACCTTCTAGCTTATAAAGTAGGTGGTAAACATGGAGTCATTGCTGGCGGCAACTTTGCATCACCTTCAAATGGAATACCCATTTCTCATCTAAACTTATCCCATCAACATGGTGCCCAACTTCGGGAGGAAAATCAGAATAAAGGTCAAGTTCCCGAACAAAATCTCCAGAACCACGTTAATCAAGTTTACCTCCAATATGCTTTGCAAAATGCCCAACAGCAGAAAACACATGGGAATATTATGATGCAACATCAAGCTAAATTTGGTACTATTGGCCCACATGGGAGGGATCAGGACATGCGTGCAAATAATTTGAAGATGCAAGACCTGATGTCCCCACAAGTAGCTAGTCAATCACAAATACCAACATTTCAGAAACCTGCTGAACAGTTTGGCCATGAGAAGCAGTTGGAGCAAGGACATACTAGTACTTATAAAAAAAATGAACTAAAAATTCCCCAAAAAGCTATGGGGCAAGCAACACCAACGAACAGTTCAAGGCCTATGCAGGGGGGCATGGATAATGCCACAAACAACCAGTTGGTGATGGCCCAGTTTCAAGCGTGGGCTATGGAGCGTAAAATCGACTTGTCTCTCCCTGGCAATGCTAATTTAATTGCTCAGCTTTGGCCAATGTGGCAGTCTTCTAGGTTGGTTGCACTGCAGAAGGCAAATGAAGCTGCTACAACAACAAACACTTCTGGTTTACCTACTTCAAAACAACAAGTTATGTCTTCGCCAGTTGGAAGTGAAGCTTCTGCTCATGGGAGTCCCTCAAGTGAGCTTCCTGGTCAATCTGGGCAAGGAAAAGGTCAGCAAACTCTTCCATTTGGATCAATGTCTAGTGTTGGAGCCACCAACCCAGTGAAATCAAACAGTACCCAGATGCAGCAGCAAGTTGCTGCCCAGAGCAGGGGCACTCAAAGTGAGAGGGCCGCTAGACCTCCAATGACAGGGGGGAATGGGGGGCAAATGATGCATCCACTACAGTCTTCTGGGAGCCCAAGCCAGAGAGTAGACCATTCAAATTCAAAGAATAGACATACTGGGTCTGAAGCACTCCAAGTACAATACTCGAGGCCTTTTCAGCAGTCAATTCGGCCACAAACTCAACCTGCAGTTCCTTCAAATGAGTCCACGGGAACCCAAATACCATCTCACGGAGGACCAGTCCAAGTGCCACAATCTCGTGTTGGTTTTACAAAGCAGCAGCTTCATGTTCTCAAAGCACAAATTCTAGCTTTTCGACGTATCAAGGTACATTAAGCATACCGCTTCATATAACTCTGTTTATGTCTGTCTCTTCCAAAAGGTTATTAGTGAAAAGCTTGACATTCTTGTAAGTGTGTAATAACATTTTGGCACTAAATTCAAATTTAATTTTGCTAATAACATCTTGTCCTCTGTTTCTACAGCGTGGTGAAGGTGCTCTTCCCCAGGAAGTTCTTCAAGCCATTGTACCACCCCTTCTTAATTTGGAGCAGCAACAGGCTATCCTTCAACCAAGTACAGCTAACCAGGATAAATCTGTTGGAAAGACAGTTGATGACCATGCAAAATATGTGGTGAATGACAATGCTGTCTCGGTTACGCCCCCAAGTAAAGTACATGGTCTTACAAAAGAGGAGTCCTCTACTGGAGAAGAGAAAGCAGCTATGGTCGGTAACCTGCAAAGACCAACTAGTTTAACAAAGGAACCTGTGCTGGTACCATCAAGTAGGAAGGCAGAAGAAAGCAGTATCTCTAATGTTAAAGCTGAATGTGATACTGAAAGAGATGCCCAAGTGATACCTATTAAGAGTGATTATAATGCCGATAAAGGAAAAGAAACTCCTATCCACAATGCGGCAAGTGAAACTAGTCAAGGAAAGAAACCTGCTACTAGCAGCAGCACACCACTTGCTAAAGATGCTCAGACAAGAAGGTCTTCTGCACCACTGTTTGATTTTCCTTTCTTTACAAGGAAGCCTGACACCTTGGGGTCATCAGCTACAAATAACTTAAGTAATTTAACATTAGCTTATGACGCAAAAGATTTACTATATGAGGAGGGAATGGTAGTGCTTAAGAAGAAGAGAACAGAAAATCTGAAAAAAATTAGTGGAATACTTGCCATCAACTTAGAGAGGAAGAGGATTAGGCCGGACCTTGTTACTAGGCTGCAGATTGAAGAAAGAAAACTTCGTCTTTTAGATTTTCAGGCTCGTCTCAGGGATGAGGTTGATGAACAACAACAGGAGATAATGGCCATGTCTGACAGGCCATACCGTAAGTTTGTTCGACAATGTGAACGCCAACGCATTGAGCTCCTAAGGCAAGTCCAACAGTTACAGAAGTCCACAAGAGAAAAACAGTTGAAATCTATCTTCCAGTGGCGCAAGAAGCTCTTAGAATCTCATTGGGCCATTCGTGATGCACGAACAGCTCGCAACCGAGGGGTTGCGAAGTATCACGAGAGAATGTTAAGGGAGTTTTCTAAGAGAAAGGACAATGATCGAAATAAAAGAATGGAGGCATTGAAGAACAACGATGTGGATAGATATCGTGAAATGTTGCTTGAACAGCAGACCAATGTACCTGGTGATGCATCTCAGAGGTATGTTGTTCTTTCGTCCTTCTTGTCTCAGACAGAGGAGTATCTCCATAAACTTGGAGGGAAAATAACGGCGACGAAGAATCACCAAGAGGTGGAAGAGGCTGCAAGATCTGCTGCAGCTGCGGCACGATCCCAGGTATAAAAAGTCTTTTGTTCTCTTTTCCTTCCTGTATAGTCCTCGTGTTGCTAGTTTAATGGCATTTGGCTGTTTCTTATTGTCTGTAACAGGGTCTTTCTGAAGAAGAAGTCAAGGCTGCTGCAGCATGTGCGGGGGAGGAGGTAACTATTAGAAATAGGTTCTCTGAGATGAACGCACCAAGGGATAGTGCATCAGTTAACAAGTAAGTTTCTTATTTATGGTTATCATGACATAATTATTACACATCTGTTAGTAGTGGTGTCTTCTTTTCAGTCTAAAGTTACTAGGAACAATCTTCTCATGTCTACAGAAGACAACTATCCTTTTGAATATCATTTCCGTCTTGTGTTGTATTTTTTCTGCTAATGGAGGCTGATGTATCTTATGATCACCAGGTATTATAATCTGGCACATGCTGTGAATGAGAAAGTTGTAAGACAACCGTCAATGTTAAGGGCAGGAACTTTAAGGGACTATCAGCTGGTATGCTCAGTAGTTCTGTCATAATTTTTTTGTTTGAGAAAAATAGGTAGTACTTAGGCTGGGTTTGGGATTGCTTATTGGTGTCTGCTTCCCCTTTTTTGTTCCTTGGAAAGCGGTCCAAGGCTGTTTGGTAATAGCAGCTTATCAAAAGACTTCCCAAAAGTCAGTTCAATTTTGGGACAGCTTTTGACAGCATACCTGCTGTCAAAAGCTGCTTCTGCTGTGGGCTTTTGACAAGCAGCAGCAGCAGTAGCAGTCCCAAACCAAGCCTTAATCCAAGATTATCTGGACTGAGCACCCAACCAGAAATTGATTTAAATTTGTAGGTGATAGAAAGTTTACACTTTGTCCATTACCAGGTTGGGCTGCAGTGGATGCTTTCTTTATATAACAACAAATTGAATGGGATTCTGGCGGATGAGATGGGTCTTGGCAAGACTGTTCAGGTTGCTCGATGACAACTATTATTATTGTTTTACATCTTATCTTATCAAATTTCTATATAAATTTGTTTGTGACCTTTCTGTTATCAAGAGGTTTGTTTTTTTAAACATTTTTATCGTCATCATATTATAGGCTTTTTTGTCTTCAATAACTAACTAATGTCATAGCTGATTACAATTCAAAGGCTAAGCTAGGGCTACCCAACTTTGACGTTGTGACAGGCGTCTCCTATTAGGATTCATCATCCTAATCTCAGTCTATACATTTTGCTTTATTACAATAATCATTTATCATTTTGAGTAGAAACATGAACTATTTGTTCTTTGTCCTATCAGGTGATGGCATTGATTGCTTATTTGATGGAGTTCAAAGGGAACTATGGACCTCATCTTATCATAGTTCCGAATGCCGTCTTAGTGAATTGGAAGGTCAAGGACGTGTCTTTCTGAATCATCAAACTTATACATATCCTTTACAGAATGACTTTACTGACTCATTCTTGCTTTTTAGAGCGAGCTGCATAATTGGCTGCCATCTGTGTCATGCATTTTTTATGTTGGTAGTAAGGATCAACGGTCAAGGCTGTTCTCTCAGGTAACTTACCATCTTTTCTTCTTTTGGAGTATGATTTCTTAGTTGCTATTTGTGGACTTTGGTTAAAAGAACATAATGTGGAATATTGACAAACCTATGAATTCAGAAAGATAAATGTGTAACTTACAAAGCTTAAACAGCCTACAGTTCTACGAAATACAAATATATTCAATTGCATAGATTTTTCTACTCCAATAGCTGAATGTCATGCAGATATCACGTGCCGGCTTGAACAGGTCAACTGGACATCTTCTGTATATTCGCGAACACAAGTATCTTCTGTGGAAATTGGATAGACAATTAAATGCATAACCACACAAGTGTTGACCAATATATATGAAAAAATTAACAACCTGGGTAATTTCCTTTTTTGATGAGTTCAGAGATTATGCCAGACATGCTAAATAGAGGTTGAATAGAGAAACATTTAGTAGTAAATAAATTGTTTTGTCCCATTTGTTAGTCAATAATGATTATTCTTCTCTCTGTGTGGTTGCGTGTGTGTGTGCATGTCATACTTATGCCCTATTGATCTCTCCGTCTGTTGGAAAACAAAAGTATAGATTATGCTGTCAAAAGTGTGTTATTTAATCTTTTTGTTATATGTTAAAATTTTGCTGTATTTAGCATATATATATGGGTATTCAGGTCAATTTTAGAGTTGTAGTGTCCGGTTAGAAAGATCAACTCCTAACTCACTTGATATTCGATTTTAACTGTTCAAATTCAAGTCAACCTGGTAATTCCCGTATCTGACTGTACACCGTCCGTCCATGTTTGATCCATATAGGAACAAAAAGTATATCATAAGGTAAATTCTTCCGTGCATATCATTTGCATGTTGATGTGCACTCTCAACTACTGCACAAGGACACCTAGACTTGGGTGGAACTGATACTCAAAAGTACTAACCGATACATGTCACTCATATTTTTTTTTTTTTTGGTCAATTGGCTACAGTAATAGGACATGTTAGTATTTCTTGGTAAATTTGTAATGAAGATGTGCACTTAATGATGTCTTCACAAATGTATTTGTGGAATTCAGATTTCTTTTTTTAGTTGGCACCATCTGTCCATCACTGGCTTGTTTGAATTCTCATTGTAGATATAAATTCATCATGTCAAGAGCTTATTTAAGATCTTGCTTGTGACACATAGTATTGTTTCTATTGTAAAACATGTCTTAATTTTAAATGCATCTATGGCACCGGTACTAAATATCTGTTTTTTCTATTGTTAGGTTTGCGCCATGAAATTTAACGTACTTGTTACAACTTATGAGTTTGTCATGTATGACCGTTCGAAACTGTCAAGAATTGATTGGAAGTATATCATTATCGATGAGGCCCAACGCATGAAAGATAGGGAATCGGTGTTAGCTCGTGATCTTGATAGGTACCGTTGCCACAGGCGGTTGCTTCTCACTGGGACTCCTCTACAGGTTTGTTTGCAGACTATCCTTGAAGCATCCAAAGTTGCAAGTTGATATATTAATTCTATAATTCTGGATGTACAAATTTTGATTGGAACTACGTATTTTCTGGGATATTTTTATTAATGAAGCTCTAATTTGGCTTTGGTTTTATTCATGATATTATTATCCTGTTGCTTTAAAATGGTGAATATATTGAAGAAAGATGTGCACTATTAGAGGTTCAGGTTCTTGGTGTTAGAAATTTCTAGATACAAGACTATATATGTATGTTCCTAATTAGAAAGTTTCCTGCATTGGTAATGCCAAAAGTGTCTGGGGTTGACTTACTGATGTAGGGATGAATATAATGCCTGGAATACTCGAGGCTAATATGTAGCCATGACTGGAAGTTCCCTAATGAATGCTGGTTGTGAGCTATATTGACTTGATTATAGAATTGCTGATATAGTTGAAGTTAGTATTGTTTGTATACTTTTTTCTTTATAATTTCTTGTGTTCATTGTTTTATGTTGGTATTAGTTTTCATGAAGATTCTTCAGTTATAGTTGGTTAATGTTAGCTTTTATTATTTAAACTAAGATTGTTGTATTGTCTTCTTCAGAATGATTTGAAGGAACTCTGGTCTCTCTTAAATCTACTTCTTCCAGAAGTATTTGATAATAAAAAGGCATTTAATGATTGGTTTTCTAAGCCTTTTCAAAAGGATGGTCCTTCGCATGATACAGAGGAGGATGACTGGCTTGAGACCGAGAAGAAGGTAATTATAATCCATAGACTTCATCAAATTCTGGAGCCTTTTATGCTAAGGCGGCGTGTCGAAGATGTTGAAGGATCTCTGCCACAGAAGGTTAGTGACCTCTAAAATTACTTTAATTTAGGCTCTTCTTTTACTTGTGATGTTTACTTAATGCATGATACAGGTTGCAATCGTCCTAAAGTGTAGAATGTCGGCAATTCAGGGTGCCATATATGATTGGATCAAATCCACTGGTACCATTAGGGTAGATCCTGAGGACGAGTTACGCAGAGCGCAGAAGAATCCAAATTATCAGGCCAAGATGTATAAAAATCTTAATAATAAGTGTATGGAGTTGCGGAAAGCTTGTAACCATCCTTTACTTAATTACCCATATTTCAATGATTATTCCAAGGAGTTCCTTGTTAGATCTTGTGGGAAACTTTGGATCCTTGACCGGGTTCTCCTAAAACTCCATAGAGCAGGACATCGTGTTCTTCTCTTTAGCACCATGACGAAACTTCTTGATATATTAGAGGAGTATTTGCAATGGAGGCGGCTTGTCTATAGACGCATTGATGGTACAACCAGCCTAGAAGATCGCGAATCTGCAATCGTTGACTTCAACACCCCTGGCTCAGACTGTTTTATCTTCTTGCTCAGTATTCGTGCTGCAGGAAGAGGTCTAAACCTCCAGAGTGCAGACACTGTCGTGATATATGATCCAGATCCAAATCCTCAGAATGAAGAGCAAGCAGTGGCCAGGGCTCATCGTATTGGACAGAAGAGGGAGGTCAAAGTGATATATATGGAAGCAGTTGTGGACAACTTTTCAAGCTACCAGAAAGAAGACGAGTTAAGGAATGGAGGCACAGAAGAATTAGATGATGATGATCTTGCTGGTAAAGATCGCTATATGGGATCAATTGAGAGCCTTATACGTAACAATATCCAACAATACAAGATTGATATGGCAGATGAGGTTATAAATGCTGGTCGGTTTGATCAAAGAACTACTCATGAAGAGAGGCGGATGACTTTGGAGACTCTCCTTCATGATGAAGAGCGATATCAGGAAACCGTGCATGATGTTCCCTCTCTACAAGAGGTAAACCGGATGATTGCTAGGAGCGAAGAAGAAATTGAGCTGTTTGATCAAATGGATGAGGACTTTGATTGGACAGGGGAGATGATGAAACACAATCAAGTTCCCAAGTGGCTACGTGCTGGTTCTAGAGAATTAAATGCTGTTGTTGCTAAGTTATCTAAGAAACCATCAAAGAACATATTGGCTAGTAGCAATGATTTGGATCTCAATGGATTATCTCCTAGTCAAACAGAGAGAAGGACCCGACCTAGGGCTCCATCCACTATCTATAGGGAAGTGGATGAAGACAGTGAAAATTCTGACACTAGCTCTGTGGAGAGAATTACATCTTCTTTGCAAGAGGAAGATGGAGAGATGGGAGAATATGAAGATGAAGACTTTAATGTTCCCGTTGACGGACAGCCTAGTGATAAAGATAAACAGGAAGAAGGCCTAATTTTTGATGGGGGTAACTATGGGTTCTCACATGTAGCTGAAGACAGCAGAATTCCTCATCTGCTTGAAGAAGCTGCTTCCTCAGGATCTTCTTCAGGAAGTCAAAGATTGCGTCAGCCAGCTACTCCATCCATATCATTACAGAAGTTTGGATCTCTTTCTGCTTTAGATGCTAGGCCAAAGCGTCGTTCAAAAAAGTTGGTGTGTACAGTTAATCCTTTTATTAGTTCCATTATGATTTTTATTCTTTTGTGCATGCGTATATTAACTACTCATTGTTGTTTTATGTAAATGTTTAGTCGGATGAATTAGAAGAAGGAGAAATTGCAGCATCAGGTGATTCTCACATGGATCTTCAACGGTCAGGAAGTTGGAATCACGACCTTGATGACGGTGAGGATGAACAGGTTCTCCAGCCAAAAATAAAGCGTAAGCGTAGTATGCGGATTCGCCCAAGATGTGCTATAGAAAAACTAGAACAAAAATCCAACTCTGAGAGGGTACCTTCACAGGGTGGATCCTCATTACCCATGCACATAGGGCAGGACTATGATATGAAATCACGCACTGATCCGGAACTTGAGATTTTCAGTGAGCCTGGTTCAGAGAGACATAATCTGTCTGCCTCTTCTTTGAGGCAGCTACGCAATCTGCCACCAAGAAGGTCTTCACAAAGTAATGTTCGACAACCTGGTAGATTAAGTTCGTTGTCAGGATCTGCAGAAGATGCCATGGACAATTGCAGAGAGAAGGGGAACAGCAAGGCTAGTAGCACTGCTGGTACTAGTTTTTCTGGGACAAAAATGTCTGAAAGTATGCACAGGAAGGTATGTGTTCTTCCTTTACCCACACAATTATAATTTTGTCTGTCGAATTCATTTTCATCTTAAAAAACTGGAATTCAAGACTTGCACAGTGGAGAACTGAGAGCATCTCCTTTTAAGATTTTTTCTTCTTCATTAAATTCATATGGTCTGGAAAGTTTATATTATGGGTATTCTTTTGGTTGGTGATTAGGCTATGAGGTCTACATTGTGTTCTTCTATCTTGAGTATGAAAGATCATTATTTTAAGTGTTGTCTCGCCTGTTACGTTATGATTTATTTCTTGTCCTCAGACTCCACTACCTGTATCAAGATCTATTTCCATGCTCACTATCTTGCAGCGTTTCCTATCATATCTTTAAAGGTTGGAACTGGTCTTTTAAGCAATAAAAACCATGCTATATCATTTGCTTGTATTTGCCATGGTCTAGGAAGAAACACTTCAAAATTGGTGCCATATGTCTGGTCCATGTCAGACGTGTACCACTGTCAGTCCAACATGCACAGTTGCACTAGGGACCGAAATAGATAACTCGTCCGTGTTGCTGTGACTATGTCATATTGTGTCATATTCGTATCGTGCAACAACGGCAACATCGGGTTTGGTGAACACCATAGTGCTTACTTGAAAAGTTCTGTCACACAGGAACGGCTGTATTAAAGGCGTCCGCCTTGCCGCCTTATTCAACTGCCCAGGTGTTTCAGATGCTATGTTGCCTTATGTGGCAGCCTCGACCCACCTTGACTTAAATGTGACCAGAGCTGTGTCATATTGTGAAGAAACACTTCAAAATTGCTGCCATATGTCTGGTCCAAGTCAGATATGTTCCACTGTCAGTCCAAGATGCACTAGGGACAGAAATATATAACTCGTCCATGTTGCTATGACTATGTCATATTCGTACGTGCAACATCGGCTTTGGTGAACACCATAGTGATGACTTGAAAATATCCAGTCACACACCTTGCCGCCTTTTTCAGCTGCCCAGGCATTTCAGATGCTATGTTGCCTTATGTTGCAGCCTCGACCTGCCTCGACTTAAATGTGATCAGACCTGTGTCATATTGTGAAGAAACACTTCAAAATTGGTGCCATGCCTGGTCCATGTCAGACATGTACCACTGTCCTTCCAACATGCACTAGGGACAGAAATAGATAACTCATCCATGTTGATGTGACTATGTCATAGTGTCATATTTGTATCGTGCAACATTGGCTTTGGTGGACGCCATAGTGCTGACTTGAAAATCACCAGTCACACAGGAACTGTGTTATTAAAGGCATCCGCCTTGCCGCCTTATTTAGCTTCCCAGGCGTTTCAGATGCTATGTTGCCTTATGTGGCAGGCTCGACCCGCCTTGACTTAAATGTGACCAGACCTGTGTCAATTTTTTTGAATTTGGAACCTGGACCTGACCAGGAATCCAAAGTTTTAGATATTGTTTATAATTTAATCTATATAGAGTAAACTCAATAAAGAAGAGAATAGGAAGATTAGCATTCCCCTTTGTACTCTTGATTACCTTCACCTTTGTGTCTATCCTAACCCACCAAATTTCAGCTCCATCTTCGACTTTGACATGTCCTACCAGGCACCAATAGGTAGGTCTCTTTCAATCTCCCTCTCTTTACATCTTCCTTTCTCTCGGTAACTCTTTTTTTCCCCCTCTCCCAACATATGTCAAGTTAGTGATACCTTAGCAGTTGATTGAACTCTTTCTGCAGTATGTCTCAAAATTGTGTATGCATGTACGACAAAATTTCGCATGCCATGCTCCTAGGAAGAAACCACAATGAAGGTCGGACAGTGCTTTCATACTTACAGAAGATAAGGAGGATCACAGACTAACCATTTTGACAACTAACCTCTTTAGCAGTTCAAAGGAACAAGAACTTTCACAAGGCAGGATTCAATGATAAAGCAAAGCGAGGAAAATGGGATGATGATGTCTGGACGAATTATAGAGGTGATAGGGCTCTTACTCTGTCCCACAAAGTGTACTGCATTGGTCCTACCGGGCAACATCTACCTACACATACACAAGCTCGACCAGGGGATAGGGAGTATCCGACAAAAGGACAAAATTCCTCTTGTTCTGAGAATCAGATCAGTTATATTAAGACAACTTGTGGTATTGATGACCAAGAATGATTAATGTGTAATCAAATCTTATAGTCTCTGAGCTATTCAGAGTCGTTAGGGGCAGTTTCTTTGCTATCAAGTTTTGGAAGCAATGTTGCATGGCAATAATCTCATAAAGGGCCACTAGCCTCACTTTTGAACTTTTTTTTTACTACTAGCCTCATTGGGTCTTGCAAGAATGTGAAAAGATACATTATATTCAACAGTCAAAGCTAGCCAGATACCACATTGGCTATTTCAATGTAACTGGTGGCGGCTGAGAAATATCTATCTGGAAATTAGTTTATAACCTCGACCTAAATTTCAATCCTTTTAGATGGTTGTGTAAGAGCGGTATCAAGTAGAAACAGTCACACTTAAACAGTAAAGGATAAGTAAAAAAAAAGAATTAAGTTCTGTTAATTTGCCTACTATCTTGATTATATAGATATTTTAATCTATACTTTATTGTTTAATTATGAATAATTTCTGCATCATATGTCTTGCTTCGTATTTGTCTCTGTCGTACATCATTTTGATGGCAACTTGCCTTTGCCTGAAGCATTATCATGTTTGTATTTTGCAGTGCAAGAATGTAGTTAGCAAACTACAGAGAAGAATCAATAAAGATGGCTATGAAATCGTACCTGTACTTTATGACTTGTGGAAGCGAAATGAGACTTCTGGTTTGCCCAAGCCTGTGGCTATGATAAGCAACACTTCAGATTTGCGGATAATTGATCAGCGTGTGGATAATTTAGAGTATAATGGTGTTACGGACTTCATAGCAGATGTTCAGTTAATGTTAAAAAATGCGGTCCAATACTACAATTTTTCTTATGAGGTATGCCAGTTTCTCACTTTTATCTTACGACCTCTCCAAGATTCCAGGTTATGAAATTTATCCAATCTGTTGCAAGTTTCCTTTACAGGATAGTAATTTTCTCAAAGTTCTATTGTAGAAACCTGCATTTTACCTTTATGTTATTATACAGCAGACCAAATATGTAATATTTTCAGTAATCAATGTCCATACACCAGTCATTTTAGGGCACTAGCAAGAGATTATTTTCTGGGTCATTTGGTTGTTGGCAATTGGAATTTTACGATTTCGCTTTAATCAGCATCCCCCCCTGTAAATTCTACCTTTTTTCAGCCCAAAATGGTTGGAAACCATATCTTGGAATCTCATGGATTTAATATGGCACTTCTTTCTACCAATAGGCTATATCATGTATATAACTATATATCATGTGAGGTCCAATGACTATTCAATAACCTTACCCAAAAGAAAAAAAAAACCATTTGTGTAACCAAACAACTTTATTGTAATTGCTAGTTTATGATGGCTAAGTTTGTGAATTTCCATTCCACGTGGAGCTTTGATCCAAAAGGTAGATCTACCTACCTGCCAACTGGCCCACTTAGATTTTATGGAATGGCCCTCGCATGCTCATAGCTACCTTGGCTAAGAATTTGACACCAATATAGAGAGGGTTGATGTTAGGTCGATGGCCGGTTATAAAACTTCGTCAAATCCTGTATGGAGCTTTCATATGCTTCATAGCCGACCCCATTCTGATCAGAGAAAGCTTGGATGATGATGATGATGATGATGATGATGTTGGAACTTTGATCCAATGGAACTTATCTGGCCCATAATTACGACAGGCACATAGTTGAAATTATTTCTTAACCAAGTGATTTTCTCCTATAATGAAATTGAGCTACTACTACACTTAACATGGTGGTTCAGTCTCCTTTTTTCCTTATACCAAGTGGTGCAGAAAATACTGATTGTAGTCCTAATTGTGGTGCTTTGATAATTTGGAGGAGCAAACTGGTCATTGTAGGATGTTTACCATACTTTAATAAATTCTTTCCTGTATGCATCAACTGTTAAACTTATCACTCTCAGATACTAACTGAATGATTTTGCTCTCTCTCGATGTGACTGCTATATACGTGTCTACTTCATATTTAGCGGAGGGGGAACAATAGAGATGAGATGAATAACTTTCTTTGATTTGTTTCTTTTTCTCAATTTGACTTGCTCATAATGCTTCATTCCAAGAGGTTACAATGTTGTTTTATAGGCTTTCAATGAAGGAGAGCAGCATTATTAACTACAATGCTTAAATGAATAGTTACTCTCGTTGGGTAAAATCATGTTTTTCTTTCATTAAAGACTACCTGTAGGGTACTCAGAATATTGACTATATGCCACTCTAGGTTAAACTGTCATGAATATGATACGAGATGGAAATACGTAAATGGTAATCACCTTGGGTGACCTAGTTTATTTTTGAGTGTCCTTGTACAGTCCAATACATGTGTGAGACACGACATGGGGACTCGAGTGCTCGTGCATCGAAGCTGAATCGGCTAAGCGATCTACCAAAGCTTTGGGATGTAAAAATGCATCGGTAGGAAAGCAGCCTTAGAGGGAATCTTCTGCACAAGCAAGTGGGGACGTGGCGGAAGCTAGAATGTCTGTTTCAGCAACCCAAACATTGGGGAGAATCCAGTGTCCAAAAACTTAAGTGTTCATCTGCAGTATTCTTTCAGAGGGTTGTTTCAGGGTCTAAGATCACCTGTTCTTCTTAGCGGCATGAATGACTATAGGGTTCAATACTATTTTAATGGACCGTGAATTTGGTATTAGGCACCCTCCATCTTTTAATTCAGTGCATATCATTTCTTCCAACGCACTTATCAAGACACCTATGCTAGTTCATTACTTCATACCCATCTAATAGTTACACACCTGACTTGAATTCAGTTCCTTTTCATATCTAAGCAAATAATTCTAAGTATGGTTCATATTTCTCCGGGAACTTTTTGACAATTATAGTACATATTGACCCCAAAAATCTCTTCAATAGGTAAAATCATGCCAACATAGTACATTTTGAAAACCATTTAGAATCATAGAAGTTAAAATAACAAAAAAACATGTATAGTACTGTTTCCAATTTGTGTTATATATATATATATATATATATATATATATATATATAAATTAATTAATGTCGGTCATAGCATGGAACATTAGGGGGGGTTGTTCCATTGGTCGCTGGAGAGAGATTGGAGTTGTTCTGAGGAGAGAGGCTTGTGACATTGCTATTTTGCTGGAGACGAAGATCAGAGGGGCCGCGATGCTCTCGCGTAGGACTCCGGCAAACTGGGACCACATTCACAACTTAGATCTATGCGATATGGCAAGGATCTGGGTTAGGTGGAACCGAGATAGCTGGGAGGGGGTGCAAATCCAGAAATCGGAACAACTCATTGGCATTTCTTTTGAGAACAAAGGTGGGTTCCGTTTCATCCTGGGTGCTGTATACGGGCACAATGATCGAAGACTCCGGGAGTCCTTGTGGGAGGACATTGTGCGTCTGGGTCATATGGCGGACAACATGCATCTTCCTTGGCTTATCATGGGGGACTTCAATGCTATGCTGCTTCGCCAAGAGAAGGTGGGAGGTCGCCCTGTTCATGATTTGGTCTTATATGACTTCCAGAGATGTCTGCTCCTGTCTGGGTTGAGGGGGCTGGAGAGAGCTGGCCATATCTGGACCTGGCACAACAAGGCCACACATAATCGGATTGCTTGTCAGTTGGATCGGGCCTTGGGCAATAGTGATTGGTTCCGGTGCTTCCCTAATTCGGTGGCGGAAGGTCTTGCGGCTGGTACTAGCGACCACTCTCCTATCCGAGTTGGCCTTTGTGAGAGACCTACTTTGCGGTCGAGGCCGTTTCGGTATAACAATAGCTGGTACCTGTCGGCTGGATATGAAGAGGTGGTTACGGGGGAGATGCATCACTTCCAGGAAGGCACGGCTCAGTTCCGCATGGTTCATAAACTCAAGCAGATCAAGCGAGCGCTCAGGGGTTGGGTGAAGATGAGACCGCGGACCTCTCTGGCGGAAAAGGAAGCCGAGCTTCGGGACACTCAGGTGGCTCTACAGGCTGACATTCTGGACGGGGAGTTGGCGGCTAGGGAGAAGACCCTGATTGAGGAGGTTAGCATCATGAGGTTACAGGAGGAGATCGGTGCGGCACAGAGGGCTAAATGCACCTGGCTCAAGGATGGTGACCGTTGCACCAAATTTTTCTATGATGTGATCCGCACTCGTCAGCACCGGAACAGCATTCCCAGACTTCTGAATGGCGAGGGGCGTCTGGTAGGGGACCCGGTGGAGATTCAGGAGGAGGCCGTCAGATTTTATTCTGACTTATATCAGTAGACGGATTACACTAGTACGTTTTCAGCCCTTGTCACGAAAAGGCTGGTGACACACCATGGAAATAGCCTACTATTGGCTCCTGTGAGATTGGAGGAGGTGGAAGACATTGTGATGAAGACTAATCCTAACAAAGCTCCTGGGCCTGATGGCTTCTCTTCAGGGTTCTTTAAGCGACACTGGGGTGTGCTTAAGCACCCTGTTTTGGAGGCGGTTCAGGAGTTCTTCGTGGAGGGCAGGCTTCTGAAGGAGATGAACCACACGTTCTTGACGCTGGTTCCTAAGAAGGAGGGCGCTACCTCGCTTGCAGACTTTAGACACATTGCTTGTTACAACTTTCTTTATAAGATTATTACCCATCTTATGTGCAGGCGTATGGAGGGGATTATGCAGGGATTGGTGTCCCAGAATCAGGCAGCTTTCATCAAGGGCCGATCGATAGCGGAGCACAGCTTACTTGCACATGAGATGGTGAGGGAGTTCAGCAAACCTGGGGGGATGAAGGCGTGTGTGAAGCTGGATCTACGGAAAGCCTATGATACGGTCAACCGGGACTTCCTATGCCACTTGATGCTCGTCATGGGGTTCGACGAGAGGTGGGTTGCGAGGGTGAGGGAGTGCATCTGCTCCCCTACTTTCTCAGTCCTCATCCAGGGCACGCCACATGACTACTTCAGGAGCAACAGGGGACTAAGGCAGGGTGACCCCCTCTCTCCGTACTTGTTTACCTTGGTGATGGAGTATTTCACCTGCATGATTGACACGGCGGTGCATAGCAAGAAGATCGTCCCCCTTTTTCGGTTGGTGAGACCGGTGGTCTCACATCTGATTTATGCTGATGACTTATTGGTGCTCCTCCAGCCTTCCATGCGGGGCATGAGAGTGCTATCAGACATCATGGAGGAGTTCGGGAGGCTATCTGGACTTCAGTTAAATAGGGAGAAAAGCAGAATCTACTTCAGTTTCCGATGCACGCTTAAGGAGGAGAGAGCCTTCGCTCTGGGAGTAGAAAAAGGTGAGCTCCCAGTGAAATACCTGGGGTCCCGCTGACGGTCAACTACGCCAGAGAGTAGGATTGTCACAGCTTGGTGGATTTTGCTCAGAGAAGAGTGGAAGGCTGGCAAGCTGTGGGTCTATCTTTTGGCGGTCGGATTGAGTTGGTGAGATCAGTTATTGCTGGCATCACGATGTTCTGGCTCCAGTCTATCTAGATCCCGTCGGCCGTTATTCGGAAAGTGGAGTCCATCTGTGCTGACTTCATCTGGAGAGGAGGGATGCATGCGATCTCCTGGGACCAGTTATGTCGTCCTAGGGAGGAAGGGGGAGTGGGGCTGCGGCCTCTACATGCGGTCAGGAAGGCAGCTTGTGTGAAGATGGCCTGGAGATTCATCAAGGAGGGTTCGCTTTGGGCGGAATGGATGGCGAACAGATACCTAAGGCGGACAAACTTCTGGGCCTGTAGGATAGACAATAATTTTTCGGTCACATTTAAGGCCATTCTGAGGTGTCGGCCGGTGCTCAAGACCGTTATATGCAGGAACATGAAAGATGAGACGACCACTGATCTCTGGCTTGATCCTTGGTTGGGTTCCAGATCCTTACTGGAGATACTGGGAGGACAGCTGGACAGAGAGGCGGGCAGGGGGCTCACATGCAGTCGGATTATCAGAGATGGGATATGGAGGCCAGAAGGATATCCTTACACAGCTCAGCTAGCCGAGGAGATTCGCCTTATTACTATAGACGATAGCCAGCATGAGGACTCCTGGAGCTGGGCCGGCCCTGGGTCGGGGGGAGGGTCAGGTCTATTCTGCTTCCGTAGCTGCTATGACTTGGTTCGGACTCACCACGACCGGGCTGAGGAGGTGGACTTCATTTGGGGTAAGGGGATTGCCCGAAAAATGCAACTATGTGCCTACCGACTTCTGCGGGGCAGACCGATGACGAGAGACAGACTCCTTAGGTTTGGGATGCAAATCCCAGATGCCAAGTGTGTGCTTTGTCAAACGAATCTATGGGACATCTCTTCTTTGTTTGTCCGACGACCTGGCATATTTGGACTGAGCAGTGCGTGCAGCTGAGAGGAGGTGTTGGTGTGGATAGAGACATCAGGAGCATTCTTAGCTGGATCCGAGATCACAGAGGCCGGGATCCGGGGTGGGCCAGAAGAGCTAGAGTTCGTCTTGCCGCTTCCATTTGGCACGTCTGGAAGGAGCGGAACAGACGTATTTTCGAAGGCCCGACTTCCCCTACTATTGGAATTCTACATAACATAGAATTCGATGTATCAGTATTGGCTCCATAATATTATAATATGGGGCATGAGAAGATGTGATATTATGTATTGTAATACCTTTACCGCTATGTGCGAGGAATAAAATTCACCCTTATTCCACAAAAAAAAAATATATATATATATATATATATATATATATATATATATATATGACCCCTACTATTGTCATTGTTAAAGGCCTAGGTCAATTGGTTAAGTAACTAAAAGTTCAAACATTATATTATATTTGGTAGGTCTTGAGTTCGTATCCTCTCACATACATTTGGATTAGATTTTTTTTCTCTCTACCCAACTTATTTTAGTTTCCAAGCTCCCACTGACTTAATCCTTGGACCTGCCCCTGCACTATGATATGCTCTTTAGTTTGTGAACATGTAACTTGGCATCCTACTTTATTGCTACGAAGAAATTGTGTTGCTATTTATTGCCAAGATCCTTGGACCAATCCCCTATGTTTCTTTTTTCTTTTCTTTTCAAGTTTGAGATGTTCTAGGTGATTAGGTTTCAGTCCGTCAATAGGATACTATGGTACGCACTTGTGCATGCATGACCTTGAAAGCTTTCTGTATATCTAATTTCCATTTCTGATAATACAATATTTTCATGCTGTTTCTTTTGCTTGGAATGCAATGTGTTAATATAGGTGGCAATTTATAAATGCATAGACTCGTTCGCTCATGTTTTTCACAGTTGTTGTATATGTTCTGAAATAATTACTACTTATTTCTCCCCAGGTGAAGTATGAAGCCAGGAAACTAAATGATATCTTCTTTGATATTATGAAGATAGCATTCCCTGACACAGATTTTCGCGAGGCAAAAAATTCTCTTACATTTCCTAGTTCATCTGCTGCGAGTCCACCTAAGAAAGGTGCTGCTGCCAGCCAAAGCAAGCAACAGAAGATGGTTAGCAAGCCCGAGCCAAGCAGAGCACCTCCCAAGCCCAGTCTTTGCAGCATTTCACCTCTCCAAGAAGAAGGGAGGATGACCAGGGCATATGCCTCGAAGTTCAACAAAGAATCTAGGCCAGCCACCGTAACCAGTAGCCGAGACCTAGCTCCTCATGAGCGCTCATTGACTCACCCAGGCGATCTCGTCATCTGCAAGAAGAAAAGGAAAGACAGGAGGGCAGGCCCCGTGTCACCATCCAGCCAAGGTCGGTCGTCATCAGGACCAGTGTCTCCACCCAGCGCAGGACGCGTGGGACCCCCATCTCCACCTAAAACTGGTCGAAGTTCCAGGGTTTCAGCTCAGCAGAGGGAACCTGTGCATCCAACTCTGCAGTCTGCGACGCGGCCAGGGAGGTCGACCCACCAGTCGACGCAGCAACATGATGGCAGAAGCGCCGGGCCTGGTGAACCTTCAGGTGCAATGGAGGGGGCCCAATGGGCCAAACCTGTGAAGAGAATGAGGACAGATGCTGGTAAAAGGAGGCCTAGCCATCCGTGATGTTAGTTCATATGGATGTGTATATATGTCCTTGAAACGAACAAAATCCAATTGTGTAACATGATTTTGTAAGTTAAAACAGTTATTCCAATTTCGGTATCAGGGATTAGATGGCACCAAAGCAAATTGGTCAATCCATGCTGCCCTTCCTTATCGTTTTAGCTTTTCTGTAGCTCTAATTTTTCTTTTTTTTCTTTTTCAAACAATTGTTGTAATGTTTCGACATCTTTTAATCCAATGGAAGATGGCTCATTGCGTTTCTTCAGCCTCATTGCCTGTGTATATTAGATTTCTCGATGGCAATGTTATAAATTCCTGTATGTGAAATATTTGGTAATTGCTTTCGGGAAGTCCCTTGTATGATAAGTAAACTCCAAAGAGAGAAGGCTCATTGCATCTCTCCCATCAAAAGCAAAGTCTGCAGTATTTGTTGTCAAACAGCTAATTAATCATTAAACTCTCTCGTATTCTCAGAAGTACTGTTGCTGATAAATTTTTGCTGGTCCTGGTTTTTACTGATGAACTTGTTCTGGTACTATTTCTTGTCACTGGGATTAAGTTAGCACAGCCCCAAGTCACCAAGTGTATGCAAATTAGAATATCAAATGAGTTTTGTTTATATTTTCTCTCCTTTTATCATTGTTTTCTTTTGGTGTCCACGTTCACGTGTGGTTTGTTCAGAAGGCATGCATTTCTCTTGGTTTGTAAATTTAGTGAGAGAAAGGATTAAATAGAACTAATATAACAGTATCCTACTATCTTATATTATTCATGAGTTGGTCTTCATCAGTGAAGCCCAGAGTGTTCATAATGATCAGGGGAATAAAAGTATAAAGAGTTATTTAGTTTTAGGGTCTCGCATAATATTCGAAATTTTTGTATTTAGGTCTTCATCAGAGCCGGCCCGGAGGTTTAGGTTGCCCTATCCTGGAGCTAATTTTGGTTGCCCTTTAACCCTTTGGTGGGGTTATGCTGAGCCTAAGGGGTTGCCCTAGCAGAGAGGAATTGTCCTAGCAGAGGGGGGTTGTCCAAGTCCCAAGGCTTGTCCGGCTTACTCCAGGGCCGGCCCTGGTCTTCATATCCAAAGACAATACTTCAAAAAAAAAAATCTTTTCTTTTCTGGATTTAGCATTCTATAATCAATATTTGTTATCTCGTGGTTTACCTACAGTTTCCAGTTAGAGAAGTTAACTAAAGATACCAAAAGTTAAGAGAATTCTCGTGATTGTACTTGCGACACATGTACAGCAATAAGGAAATGCAGGGCCGGCCCGGGGGAAGCCAGATAAGACTTCGGACTTGGACAACCCTCAATGGAACCCCCAAGTCAGCTGATCCCAATAGAAGTCAGGGCCGCAAATGACCCTCCAGGATCAACCTACAATAAGGATCAATGGACAACTAAAACTAGCTCCGGATAGGACAACTCAACCCCCGGGCCGGCCCTGTATATATGGCCCATCTATATACTGTGGATGCTGAATATGTCTCTTGATTAATACGACTAAACCTCTTGTATATATCCTGAGTACAAGGAACACGTCTCTTTTGAGAGCACACATCTTTTAAAGCCAAGATGAGCACCTAGTTTATAAAAAGATGGCCTGCTGTGCTAACCTCTTTTAAAACCTTTGCTTTCACATTTCCCCCCCACAGGTACGTATGTACCTGAATAATTAGTTGCAATGTCTGTAACCTTAGGTAGTTCATATGTTTGGCCAGATTAATATTGTGCTACAAACCCTTGATTAGTTACTTGAGGATAGTGCAGTTGTTTGTTTGTACCCAGGGAATTGTGAAGTGACCAAAAAAATTCAGAAACCTAGCATACACTAAGACCATGTTTGGTTCGCAGAAAGGAAAGAGAAAGAAACTAATTATTTGCTCTTTCGGTGTTTGGAAAGATCAGGAATATAGTCATAATACATCTTTGAGCAGAGATAGTTTTATTGTAATTTTTTAAATAAATGTAAGATATTGGGAGGAAAAGTGAATCCTTGGGGTGGATGAGGGAAGCCATTTTCTCTCTATTTTTCTTTCCTTTGTAAACTATTTTTCTTTTATGCTCAATTTTTTTTGGAATCCAAACACATGAAATGCAAAAATCCTAGAGGAACTCATAAGTTCTTAATTTTAAAGAGTCGGCCCCGTTGTATTACATGCGTCTCAACCCTTATTTTTTTTTCCTAAGGACCTAAACAAAAAAAAAAAAAACCCAAAGGCCTAAATGTAAAAATAATACCGCGTGTCATAGACACATTGCAAGTTCCTATTTGAGTTTTTGTAGTCGGCCTAAAGGTGACATTTGGCAGTGTAGTGATCAACTTGTGTCAGTTTGCATTTTTTTTTCAGGTAATCCTCATAGAAAACAACATTGTTTTGTATTGTGTTTATATATAGTGGAAATTGAATATTCTTGTACTCTGGATTAACATAACCCTGTTTGTTTGGAAGATAAAAGTAAATGCCTTGTGGACAAGGACAAGACAACAGCAATATATAGAATTTTTGTACAGGTCTTGTTGTCTTGTTTTTTTTATTTGTTTTTTTATTTTTAATCTTGCATGAATTGCTCGAGTCCTTGATCTTCATTATAGTTAAAAACAATGCACAAGTGAAAATTAGTGATTTAGTAGTTATAAATTCTATGGTTCAAATATTACATCTTTGAGATAAATGGTCCAATTAAAGTAATATTCCAGGAACAAGAAAAGCAGATTTATTTTAATTGTATTTATATTGGTAAATGCACTATTTATAAGAATGCACTATATATTGTATAAAAGGATCCATCTTCCTCTGCACATTCACTACATGAATGTGTAATCTGAATATGAAATAGTGTACACTTTTGGCAAGCAGTTCAGCTCCATGAACATTTTGATCATCAATATTCACAGACAACCACCACCCCCTTGTTACAAACTCTGTGGCAGAAGAGGAGAAGAAGATGAATATATAAACTTGTGATGGTATGTAATCAGAATATGTTACTGGTCCCTTTCTTCCACACAGCACTATACTGCTAGCTTAGCTTGTGCTCCCTTTTCATGTCATAAACTTGGTCTTGCCATTGTTGGAACGGAGCTCCGACTGAAATAAATCATAGAAATCTATAAAAATCACAATGAAAGCAATACAATCGCACAACTGCAAACATACAACTTTTTTACCTAGAAATGCGGGAGAAAACTGTTGGGAATTATTGCGTTTGGTCATTAGTGATCATCCGGTCCACCATTTCGATATAAGACGATCCCAAAATGTGTGTATTTCAATATTTAAGTCATTATTTATTGACTTGTACACACGAAGTGTGTTAGCTCAAGTGGTTAGTATGGTGAGATTTTTCTAGTGAGCAAAGTTCAAATCTCACACAATGTCAGAAACATGATAACAACTTGTAGGTCAGTTTTTGACATTATACCAAATACTGCAGTGAATGGTCTTTTCTATAACCTCTACTAATTGGGAAGCCTATTTGCTCAAGTATCAGCAAGATTTAAATTGATTTAATCAAAGCAGTTTACTAAAATAGAAAATTAAAAAAAAAGACATTTGGATCTATCAACACTGGTGTCTAGGAAGCATCGACACTAAAAGTCCATGATGTGTCCATGTCGTGTAGGACATAATAAATACATCAAACTCTAAAATACATTAGCACATGCCAAAATATGGATTGTTGTCGTGTCTCCGTGACTGCAGATTGTTGTGTCATATGTGTGTCTGTGCAACATAAGTTTGCATATGTGCAGGTTCAAACATCTGCCTCATATTGAACATATTCACATGAGATAGAATCTGATAAGTGGCCAGCTTAACAAGGGAAGCAAGATGTAAAATAAGGTGGATATATCTCTAAGCTTAAGGTAAATCCGACATCAATGCTTACTCATCTAACTTCTATATCAGAAGTAAATTATAATTGTACTGCAACAGCCAATATACACATACTTAGGACAAGATACGACAGGAACACATAAGAAGCCTATTGGCTCTACGAGATACAACTCGAGGTTGATGTCAAGTTAACAGGCAACCGTAAATTATATTGTGTCTGCACTCAGCCTTCAAAATGTGGGTATACCTGCTCCAAAGATGGCAGCAATTTGATGGACAAATAGTTTAATGATGGCGTAAATGAAGTATGGTAATCAGATCAAATCAGTACCCTTTTCTTCCCTGGTTGCTTTTGCTGATAAATGAAGCCCAACAAAAGCCAAAAAAATTGAACTTCCAATGAAAGTTCAGATTTCCACTCTTCTATACTTGCAGTGGTTACCTTCACAGGACCTGATAGAGAAAGGGGCCTGAGTAATTGAATCTAGCAGAAGACAAATGTTATGAATGCCAAGAAGGACCACAGATGAATCTATGAACACTAGAACCATGCTGAAGCTTCCAAAGCTTTTGCTCTTCCTAGTTCTGGCCAAGTGGAGAAAAATGAGGGATTTGAGAACAATTTGAACTATGCATACTCACAATCTAGGAAATGATCAAAATATTCTAGAGTATAAAGATACACAATATGCTAAACTCACGTGTGAGGATTGTTGAAGTCCTTGTCATTATACCAATACTCTAGAGTTTGGCTGAGGGTTAAATATTTATATTATTTCAATACACTCCAGCAGGTCGAAGGCTGATTTTGGGCCGAGAGCTTCATTCATGAGGCTGTATAATTTTCTTTATACAATCTACTTAAAATGCGCACTAGAGGAGATTCGAACTTGAGTTTCGGTGAGGTTGAGGGTTAACTATTTATATTATTTCAAAAAGGATTGGTAGTCTTTTGGCAGATTCCTAGGCCAGTCACAAGGTCTAGTCACATTATAATATAAGTAATACTGGAATGGTTGGTGCTTGTTTAGGGATCACACAGATATCATAGGCCTTTGCGCAATACTTATTGCATTAGCAAGGCTACCTAAATCCAGCACATGCTGGCGTTTGTATGAAATAATCATTAGTGTTAGGGTCATATTATTTATGATGCTTGGAGGACAGCAACATCACCAGGAATGTTAAAATCGGGGTGACCTCTTTCCATTGCTGTATTGATCCAAAACTTTAGTGATTGGTCAGCTACCGTAGATCACTACTTTAGATGCTATGTTACAGACCGGAAGGTGTTCGATTTGCCAAATGAAATTATCTAGGCATGCCAAAAGAAACGGAGCAGTTTTGAATGTGTGATTATATTATTTTCTCTTGTATAATAAGAAGAAATGATTAAAAAAGCTAAAATGAGAGTATCATTTTCCTGTGTATAGAGATCATCTGATGATCAACCATATTATGAAGTATAATGCCTCTCTATGGGTACTGCATGAAATGAGGTCCATAGAGAAAGGTATTCCCATGTTAGGTTGACTTTAACTATAAGCTGCATTCTTGGTCCTTGAGTTCTTGCAAATAGTTCTGATGTGAAATTGCTATAACGTCAAATAGTCCACCATGTAAATATTAACTCCTTACTGAAACCATACCTATACCACTCAGAAAATAGTTTTGATATAATCATTTATAATAATTAACTATGTAAACCATTGCTCATAGATCAAATTGTTCTAAAGCTTATAGTTAAAGTCACTTGGGTAAGTGTAAGATTAATCAATGACCTTTCTAGTAGCCTCTCCTAGAAAGTATTCACTTTACAGGATATCAATTCAAAGGAAAATAGGAAAATGCAACCTGATTTATGAATGTGTGATATTGAACTAGAAGAACATCCAAAGCAAGGTTTACAAACTCACTTTGAGTTCGAGTTTCATCCATCCCTCCAAACTTCCAGTTTTGGCAGTTTGGGAAACTTTTTGTCTGTTTGTCTTTGATTCCGTTTTAACATTTTAATTATTAAAATATATATCATATAATTTAAATAAGTCATGTATCTGAAGGCATGTGTGTATGTAAATATGCACGCATGTATACATGCATTTCTCCATTGATATGCTCTTGGCATGTTGTGTCCTACATAATTAAGATTTACCATGTGAGAACTTCCCCATCCGTTTGTATTCGTGTCGGCATGTCCATGCATGTTTTTCTGCCTACTGCATGGTAAATACCAAAGAATTAATAAAGTGATGAAGGGTCAGAAAAGCCAAAGAAAATTCAACTTCAACAAATTACCGAAAATAATATGGATACTTGATCTGGTAGTATCTGAAAAGCCCATTGATCTCAAGGAAAGGATTAATTACCACTACATCAGCAGTAAATCACCAGATAAAATTTAAATAATTAAGATATAGACAAGTGAAGTGACATACAATGTATGTCTACTAAATCAGAATATGACTGTCCACTAAAGTGCTTCAAAGAAAGCAACTGAACTGTTGAGATTGATTGATGAAATTCATTGATAATCTCATATGCTTTATATAGCCTTTACATGATAGAATATCTAATGGAATATCCTGTGGCATATTCTGGCATCCCAAATATGTCCTCAGGATATTCTCATACTAAATATAACATATTCCAGGATATTCTCATACTAAATATAACATATTCTCATACTAAATATATCAACACTCCCCCTCAAGATGGGCGAAAGATATTCACTAAGCCCATCTTGTCACATCCTCTCATCATGCTGATAGAGTTAAGTCCCTTGGTCAATCCGTCTGCTACCTGATATTTGGTTGGAACATAGTCCAGTTCTAGTAGTCCACAATCCAGCTTTTCTTTGATAAAGAATCTGTCAATCTCGATATGCTTGGTCCTGTCATGCTGTACTGGATTGTTGGCAATACTAATAGCTGACTGGTTGTCACACCATAGCTTCATCTTGGCCCCCTGGTCCAGCTTCAGCTCCATCAGCATATTCTTCAACCACAATAGCTCTGTGACTCCCAAGGCCATAGCTCTATACTCTGCTTCAGCTGTTGATCTGGCAACCACTGACTGCATCTTACTCCTCCAAGAGATCAAGTTGCCTCCTACAAATATGCAGTATTCCGATGTAGATCTCCTGTCGTCAGCACAGCTACCCCAGTCAGAATCACAATAGCCCTCGATGCTCACATGATTATTTCTTCTGAAAAATAGTCCCTTCCCAGGGGCTCCCTTCAAGTACCTCAGAATCTGGTACACTGCGTCCATATGACCATTCCGGGGGTCATGCATATAGCGGCTCACTACACTGACCGCAAAACTGATATCAGGTCGAGTGTGGCTCAAGTAGATCAACTTGCCCACCAATCTCTAATATCTATCCCGGTCAACTGGTTCTCCAGCTTCAGCATCCAGTTTGAACTTCTGGTCTATCGGTGTCGTAGCTGGTTTGCATCCCATCATCCCTGTTTCTGTAAGCAGGTCCAGTGCGTACTTTCTCTGAGAAAGAACAATTTCCTCTGTATCTCGAGCAATCTCAATTCCGAGGAAGTATCGAAGAGGGCCAAGATCCTTCACCTCGAACTCCTTGCCAAGCTTCCCTTTGAATTGGGCGATCTCCTGCTCATCATCGTCTGTAATAATCATATCATCTTCATACACCGCAAGCATGGTGATGTGGCCTCCACTTCGTCTGAAGAAGACAGTATGATCAACATTGATCTGCTGATATTCCATCCCTATCATTGCTCTCCTGAACCTGTCAAACCATGCTCGAGGAGACTGCTTCAGTCCATAGAGGGACTTCTTCAGTCTACAGACCTTGCCTTCTGTTTGATTGGTGCCGAATCCTGGTGGTATCTCCATGTACACCTCCACTAAATCCCCATGAAGAAATGCATTCTTCACATCCAGTTGGTGTAGCTTCCATCCTCCATTGGCTGCCAGAGAGATCAAGGTTCTGACAGTGCTCATCTTTGCCACTGGTGCAAAGGTCTCGTCATAGTCAATGACGTACGTCTGACTGTATATTTTGCCACCAGTCGAGCTTTGTAGCGCTCAACCTGTCCATCTGGGTTCTGCTTCACCGTGAAAACTCATTTGCATCCGACTGCTCTCTTTCCTTCTGGCAGTCTCACCAGCTCCCAAGTGTGATTCTTCTCAAGAGCTCCCAACTCCTCGTGCATCGCCGCTTTCCACTTTTGATCGTTCTTGGCAACCTGCCAATTGTTAGGTACAGTAATACTATCCAAAGATGTTATAAATGCTCCATGAGAAGAAGAGATATGGTCATAGGAAACAAACTTAGCAAGATCCCAACCATATCTGTCCGGAGGATTTTTCGCATTACTGCAAGTAGTCCTTCATGTAGATAGTGGTGTAGAAGATATAGGAGGAATGATATCACTTGAGGAGGATGATGGTGTAGATGAGGAGGATGGCGGTGTAGGTGTCTCAGGAGTTGGGACAGACGCAAGCAGGGGACTTAGCACTGGCACTGTAGGTACTGGTCCTGCAGTTTGTTTCTCTCTTCTGCTATAGGTAAGTAACTCCCCCTGAGCCGTAGGCCTAACACTTCTCATCTCCTCCCCATGTTCCGCTTCACCTTCATGTTCCTCCTCAACCGTGCCTCTGTGCCAAACTTCTAAATCGGTTACCACCAAGTTCTCCATCTCCCCCTCTCGTCTTATACTGGTAGTATTAGGCGTGTTGTGTGAAGTTCTCTCCTGGCGGTAATATAGCTCATGCTTCCGGAATTGAACATCCATACTAACAAACTTCTTCTTCTCTACTGGACTCCAGCACACATATCCTTTTTGAGTTGTTGAGTAGCCCACAAAGATGCACTTGACCGCTCTAGGGTCAAGTTTTCCAACTGATGGTCTGTTGTCTTTCACAAAACACACACATCCGAACACCTTCAGTGAAAGTATCCTACTATTATTGTCTCGCAATACTTCACATGGGGACTTCCATTTCAGGATTTTTGAAGGCATCATGTTGATAAGTTGAGCTGCTGTCAACATTGTATGCCCCCATAGATTTTGTGGGACATTCATGTCGATCATCATACTTCTTGCGGTCTCCAGAATGTGTCGGTTCTTCCTTTCTGCTACTCCATTTTGTGCTGGTGTGTATGCACAAGTGGTCTGATGCTGTATTCCGTGTGCTGACAAGTACTCTGCAAGCGTCTTGTTAGTATACTCTGTTCCATTGTCAGACCTCAGTACCTTCACCACTGCATTGTACTGAGTCTGGACATGCTTATGAAAATCTCGAAAACAGGCAGATACATCACTCTTATTTTTCATCAGATACAGCCAGGTGACACGAGATGCACAATCAATAAAGGAAACAAAGTACTTATACACATTCATAGTATTAGTAGCACATGGACCCCAAACATCAGAATGTACTACCTCAAAAGCAAAAGAGCTCTTATGACCAGTACCAACATATGAGCTTCTAGTAAGTTTTTCTAACTCGCATGCATCACATACTAATTTCTGTTTATTTGTTTTTGCATAAATCTCTGGATATAACTTACTTAGAGTATCAAAGGAAGAATGTCCCATCCTCCTATGATTAAGTATCAAAGTATCTTCAGTCCTCTGCTGCAGCTCTCCCATTCCAGCCTTCTCTGCCATATATACCAATGCTGAGTCCAGTCCTTCTCGATCTAGGTACCACAGTCCCTCGTGCCAAGTGCCAGTCCCAAGTCTTCGTCCCGTCCCTTTCTCCTGGAAGATCACCTTAGAAATATCAAAAGAAACAATGCATTTAAGTTGAAGAATTATAGAACTAATAGACAAAAGACTGACCGGAAAGGATAGAGCATGTAAAACATTGGATAATCTTACTGAACCTGTACAATTAACAGTACCCTTACCGACCACTGGCTGGAAACTACCGTCTGCAGTCTGAATGGTGTCTGCTGATGCTAGGTGAGTGTAAGCATTCCCGGTCACATGCTGAGATGTTCCTGAGTCGATAATCCAGTCTGATGTTTAAGGGAAGACATAGATGCAAAAGCAAGTGACTCGTCAGTACCTTCTGATGGATGGACATACATAGCGGCACTACCTCCAACGAAGAATGGGGTGGATGCCTCCTCTATTCCACTCCTCTCTCCCTCCCCGCTGCTGCCGCTGCTGCTGCCGCTGCTGCTGCCGCTGCTGCGGCTACTGCTGCCGCCGTGCGCGCCACCCCCCCTCTCCCCGCACGTAGGAGAGGACGACGAGGACGAAGGAGACGCCGATGCCTAGATCTGATGAAATCAGACATGTTCGGATCTAGGAGAGGACGATGAGAACGAGCGTGAGTCATGGAGCAAGCGTGACATGATCGAAGAAGAAGCATCGATGGAGGCGATCCTCAAGAAGCTGGATGCTACAGATGTTGCGACGTTGATGAAGATGTTGGCTGGTGAAAGCACGACACGAACGTCGCCAAAGTTGGAACTTCCCTCCATCGATCTGAAGCTGGACGAACCAGCCACCTATCTGAGTTGGTCACGGCGGGTGAGAAGAACCCTTGCAGGAAAGAACCTGGAGGGATTCTTGACGGACAAGAAGACAGAGCCGGACGAGGGCTCGACAGGACGCGACGAGTGAAAATCCACTCATATGGTAATTTACATCTGGCTTCTCAATTCTTTAGTCTAGTCTATTGCCTCCACAGTAGATGTCATTGAGATGGTGAAAGACGTGTGGGAGAAGTTGAGGAGAACCTATGATGGTGTGGGAAACAACTTACGGATCTTCCAGATAAAATGGGAGATCGACGACACCGTACAGGAAGAGAAGACGGTACAGGAGTACGCCACAGAGTTGGAGCGTCTCTGGCAGGATTATGATCACTCCTCAAAACGGACAAGCTGCGGGGACCCAAAGTGCAAGGAGAGACGTGTGTCTGCAGGAGAGGACGATAAAATTCCTCAAAGGGCTGACTACAACATTCGCACAGAGGACAGCCATACTCCTCGCCCAACCAGAGATTCCTAGTCTCGATGAGGCTATCTCAGCCATGATCTGTCACGCCCCAACCCGGAATCACCCGAATCATCGTCCTCGCAGGGGGCGTGATGCCGCACGAGCTTGGAGTTGCGCTCGTGCTAGGCAAGATGACAAGTTCTCAAATGGTTATCTTTTTGATTCGATATTAACAACGAAAGGAAAACAGAGTATACGAAACAATTCTCTTTATTGATATTCGAAACTGAGATTACAAAAGCTTTCGATAGCCTAACAATATATGCCAGATTGGCAATAACACTCAGGTTCTATCTTGCCCACAAAGGATTTCACCGTTCCATACATCATGCCTTCTATATCCCGGCCGCATCAATCCTGTTGCAAGTCCGAGCGTCCATGCGATCGCACGCTTCAATACGCTTCGGCATTCCAAGCCTCAACGCGTTCAAGCGACGCTTCGCTACGAGCAATCCATTTCCTGCACCCTGCATGAAGCTGGTGGGGGATCAGTATCGTTCGTCCTCGCATGTACTGATGCAAAGATCTTCTTTCTAAACCGACATTGTAGTATTTATGTTGAATCATGCAACTTAGTTTATGATCTTGCTATGTTCTCCTTAGGGTCAATTTCATGGCATATTCGAAAGTATAAAGCATGTTAGCATGGTAAGCATGTTATTCGAATTGAAATAGGCAAGCAGACAAGCAATCTCGTGTTTGATTCGTGGCGCGACTTCTTACCAAGTCGACGCACTCGTCCTTGCACCGACGCAAGGTGAATGCGCCACATTCCTTCCCTGTCATGTTATAAGTGCATCTCTAAGCAGGATCTATGTGCGAGACACATACGCGTCTACACTTTCAACCCATCGTTCCTTAGCTATATGAAGGTCTTGGCGTATCCGCGCCGGAATGGACTAAAGAAGTTCTTTACTTTCTTTTCTCTCCTTTTCTCGAATTCGTTTGGGTAGCCCGGGGTTTCACGGGTTGGGTTGCTATCCCAAACAACCGAAACGTTACCGCTGCATACCATTATTTGCGGCTTTTTCCATCTATAAGCGAGTGCTACTCGTCTTAAGGATGTGCGCCTATCAAAGATACACATTCCCTCCTAGGCCAAACGGTTCCGGGGCGCTCCGGCACTTAACCGTTCGAGAGAACACCCGTGCACGGGAGATTATTACATTTTAATCTCAAGTCCATCCCATTCGACCATGCAACGCCCTTATTATTCAAACAACCAAGCATAGTCTTGAGTCCGACACTCAGACTTTGTCATCTCGTATTTCTTCCGTTAACTTTCTATTTCTTACGTTTTATACTTCGTTTCAATGTTCAATGGCATCATGCCTCAACTCAATGCTCGTCAATCGAACGACCCGTAGGTCCCGAACACCTTTCGAGACATTATGTCATATCCGACAGTTCCACCACATTCATGCCACAGCTGTATTCTTTCTCAACGAAGCCATCTTTTATGATCTCGTGCACGTAGGCACGTTTCGACCGTATTTCCATGTTCTATGTCTTAGTGTTCAATGTCCGTGGCTTGCGCGCTAGGGCGCTCGCCTATTGTCTTTCAATGTTCTAGCCTTCTAACTCGTGCGCGAAGGCACGGTATGGTTCGTGCACTAAGGCACTCGCCGAATACAGTTATCCCATGTTCTTGCGGCTTGCGCACCGAGGCGCTCGCCTTTGCGATATCCAATGTTCCATAGCGACTCGTGCATATGATGCACGTTTCATTTCAATTGTTCTAACTTAGTGTTCGACACACACTATGATTTATCTTCCGATCGGACCACGTCCGTGGCGTCGATAGGTTAACTTAGCATACAATGATATATTTTGACTTATCGCATGAAGGAGTAAAAAGAAGAGTCAATCCTCCCACCTTGTCGTTTCGCCGAGCCGACGCGGCTCGATTTCATAACTTCGTTGCACGGCCACTCTCTTGACTTAACCATTCGAGCACTTCGTGCTTCTTTGAATTATACGTCCAATTTGGCTTACCGTGCCCAAGTCTCAGCCCGTCGCAAGACGTCGATTTGGTTTCGCGGACCCCTTACTGAATAAGGCAAAAGATCGACCTCTAACATTTTCGCGTAAACGTATAGCCTGCACAGGAAACCAACTAAAATCAATACTTGCATCGATTCGGACTTGCGCCTTGGTAGATTCGATTTCTTAGAATCTTCGAGCCGATTCAACGCGCTCATCCTTCGGGACAATGCGGCGCTTTCGCATCGATTCAACTCGATGCATTCTTTGGGACAAGGCAACTCTTCGCATCGACTTAGTTCGATGCGTTGTTCGGGACAACTTAACTCTTCGCATTGACTTAGTTCGATGCATTGCTCGGGACAACGTAACTCTTGTATCGATTCGCATCGATACATTTCTTTCGGTCAACGCGACTCTTTGAGTCAACGCTTCAGCGTAATGCACCATGCGGAGCGGGACATTACAGAATATACCACTCAAAACAAGGTTCGTCCTCGAACCAAGACCAACACTCCAATTAAGTATTTTATAGATCGTTTCACGATCTCGTCCCACCAATGTTGTTCAGTTTCACACTATCTCGCAAGCTTTTCATTAACATTTCAAAGTCATCCCTGCAGCTCGATTTGAATTTGTATACAACTCAATTTGGATCCGTACCTATATTCAAGGCGTCCCGAAGATATATGTATTTCGACCAAGTCCAGTGGTAGCAAATTGGAACAAAGCTGACAGGTAATTTCAATCCTATGCTTGCCATCTCGTACTCTCGATCGGACTTGGACTCTAGTGCTTGTTCTCGCAATTTCATTGCATATGCATATTGATACACACGCGATCATCCAACAAAAGTCAAGGCACACGATGCGATTCAAAATCGCATTTCTCATTTCGTATGTTTCATCGGAACTATCAATTCTATGCGCCGCGTCGAGCCGTCGCGCATCCGATCGCAACGATCCTTCGCAACGCCTTGCGTTCGAAGTCGCCACCCAACTATTTTCGAAGTCTGGTTATGCAACTTATCTCGATACGATTTCTTTATCAACATTCGGGACTACGTCCGCTAGGTAACTTACCTAGCACCGTGCTTAACATCTCCCGACGCAACTCAATTTGACATTGCACAAAGGCCACAATCTATCCGACACAAGTTTAATTTCAGTTGACGATGCTCAAGGCAACGATCGCCTTAGCACGAAGGTCTCTACGATGCGTCTTGCATTCGATTTCCTAACGAGTAGGAATTCACTAGCCAAATTCCCAACTTATCCGTCTCGCAACATCGAATATAAGTTCGATTCACGCAAGCTCAATTGCAAGGTGAATCCGAATCTAACGACATAACACGTAAGTCATTCCCTTATCGTTCTCTCTCGTGCATAGCACGATTCTCGCACTCGCCTATCCGAATCACCAAGTTCGTTGGTGAATTTTAAGTTCGATCGTCGACCAACATAACTATTCGAGCGTTCATCCGACGAATACTCAAAATCTAGCTACATCATTCTCAATCGAAAGCTGTTCCAACAATTCTCGATCGCCTAGACTTAGCGTCAACATGCACCATGTTATGTTTGTTATCGATGCAATATCCTATGCGATATCGCATGGGTCATCTTACGGTCTGCAACATTCAATTTGATTTGGCGGTCAAGTCTTCTAGGGTCAGCTGCCCCGAAGCTACGCTCGATAATTGTGGATCATCACCGAAGGACAGTTTACTACGAACCATGCTATATCTTAATTCGGAGCCAAATCATGTTCCGACGATTTCTATGCGAGTATCCAATTTCGGACAAAACCATTTCTATCGGCGCAACTGATGCGCAACTATCCTCCGAGTCAAGTCATGCACTACCGTCGATGATTTCGCAATTTACGAAACATCTACTCGTATTGAGTTCGAGTCTATCTTATTTGCGGGTCGACACACGAGATGCTATACGCATCGAGCAATCGTCGATGACTTATAGTCTCGTCTTGATCAATCACAAAGTTCATGATTAACCAGTTCGTTCATTCTCGTACCGTTACTTACAAAATTTTGATAGCGCGAGGCACACACCATTTTGTATTCTCACATCGTGCTTATGTTTCCTTACGTATCGATCTCGATACGTCGTATCAATTTCGATAACGTAAGGGTCAACTTTGAATCCGTTTCTACGTCAACTTAAACTCGCATCGCATACATCCAAGTTCGCAACGAACTTTTCCATACGCATCAACTTGTTTCCCGATTCGCCGCATCTCGCTATACTTTGATCGCGTAACTGAGTTACCGATTATCCAACATCGAACCCTCGAGTTATACGATCACGTTCTCTAAGTTTCTGCGTGTTTCAGTCGTACTCAAACGAGTTTCGCCGTAACATAACCAATCTATCTTCGTAGGCACGATTACCCGCGTCAACCAACTCTTTACCGAAGTCGCACATCGTGCGATCCGATTATAATTCGTCTCGCCTAACATTTCTATCGAAATCGCAAGTCGTGCGATTCGATTCGCCTCGCCCAACATTTCTATCGAGATCGCAAGTCGTGCGATTCGATTCGCCTCGCCCAACATTTCTATCGAGATCGCAAGTCGTGCGACTCGATTCGCCTCGCCCAACATTTCTATCGAGATAGCAAGTCGTGCGACTCGCTTGTAAGTTCAAGTTTTCCTTTCCCGTCGATCCGATTATTGCTTCAAAGCATAATCGTTTCGCTAGTCTCGGTCGTCCGACCGACTTATAATTTCCGTCCGACATATCATTCATTGATACGAGTCTCACCTTATCGTCCCGACCGATTTTCGAAGAACACTTGCATCAACATGCCGTCATACAAATTTTCAATCGAGTCTCGGTACTCTCCCGTCCGTTGCGGACAAACCTTCCGCAATTCTCACAACGCGTCGATGCAATTCATCGCACAAGTGG
Source organism: Iris pallida (assembly GCA_029216955.1). Classification (NCBI taxonomy): domain Eukaryota; kingdom Viridiplantae; phylum Streptophyta; class Magnoliopsida; order Asparagales; family Iridaceae; genus Iris; species Iris pallida. The sequence goes on from JANAVB010007398.1 coordinate 5,045,447, forward strand.
TATACCATATACCACTCAGAATCGAGGCATTCATCGCCTACGTAGTATGACATATACCACTCGGAAATCAAATCATTTCCCTCGCATTACACTTAGTATAAACCAACAATCTCTTCCGACTCACGATTTCCGCAGTGATCGTGCTTGATCACAACCGTAACTTTGATCAAATCAAATCCGATACAACTCGGCCAATGTTTTCGTTTGCCAACCCAAGTTCGGTATGCAACCGAACGATTCATTCTATCGATTTTATGATTTCATTTCCTTCCGTTGCATCTCGTGCAACGATTTATTTCCAATTTCCTTTGCACTCCGTGCAACGATTACTTTGATTTGCGTTGCACCACGTGCAACAATTTACTTTCGACACGCATTGCACATCGTGCAACAATTTATTTCCGACTTTTAAAGTCAATGCTCAAATCCGTTCAACACATTCGATATTGACTTATCACTTTCATTTCAACGCATTATTTAGTTTCCGCATTGGTGCAAACAATATTCATAGCCCATTGCACTTCGTGCAAACTTTATTTCTCATTCAACATGTTACATTGCAACAATATCTCAAATCGCCTTTCACAATTTGTTGCACTTGTAGCAACTAACATTTCACAGCTTGTTGTACTCAATGTAATAAATCTTTCGCGACTTTCTTAGCAAACATCATGTAATTTCCAAAACACATGCGACAAAATTATATGATTAGTATTAGACTTATTGTATGGAACATCCAGTGCGGCATCGAGTAGAGTCAAGAGTGATTTCAAGTGGTGGTAGACAACTTTTAGAATTATAATGAAGCGAGCGTCCAGAGAAAATTGAGTCTAGAGCTCTGATACCAATTTGTCACGCCCCGACCCGGAATCACCCGAATCATCGTCCTCGCAGGGAGCGTGATGCCGCACGAGCCTGGAGTTGCGCTCGTGCTAGGCAAGATGACAAGTTCTCAAATGGTTATCTTTTTGATTCGATATTAACAACGAAAGGAAAACAGAGTATACGAAACAATTCTCTTTATTGATATTCGAAACTGAGATTACAAAGGCTTTCGATAGCCTAACAATATATGCCAGATTAACTACAACCCTCAGGTTCTATCTTGCCCATAAAAGATTTCACCGTTCCATACATCATGCCTTCTATATCCCGGCCGCATCAATCCTGTTGCAAGTCCGAGCGTCCATGCGATCGCACGCTTCAATACGCTTCGGCATTCCAAGCCTCAACGCGTTCAAGCGACGCTTTGCTACGAGCAATCCATTCCCTGCACCCTGCATAAAGCTGGTGGGGGATCAGTACGTTCGTCCTCGCATGTACTGATGAAAAGATCTTCTTTCTAAACCGACATTGTAGTATTTATGTTGAATCATGCAACTTAGCTTATAATCTTGCTATGTTCTCCTTAGGGTCAATTTCATGGCATATTCGAAAGCATAAAGCATGTTAGCATGGCAAGCATGTTATTCGAATTGAAATAGACAAGCAGACAAGCTGTCACTCCACATTCCCGGAATACGTAAATTTTTGATTTTTTTTTTATGTATATGGTATCTGGCACCTGTATCTTTATTGCATTTATCCTGTATTTGTAACTGACCATGGCATGGAACAGTATCTCGTCGCGGATTAGTGTGCCACCCCTTGTCCTTGTCTGGTTGTAGGCATGGTTCACTGTTTCGATGATAAGATTTCTGAACCGTGTTGTGGTTAGGATTTTATTTAATTAATTTAATTAGTTGTATCATGTAGCATTTAACATGTCATTGGTCATGTGGTTAAGAGCATGCTTAAGCTTAGGGTTTCTTTGAGTCAACCCAACCCCTATATATATTCTCTTCCACACTCTCTCTCCTCATTCACTCTTTCATTTATTTTCCTCAAGCAAACTTTTAGGCAAGTACATCTTGCACCAAATGGAGAGATTATTACATTTTCATTTCTTGATTTTTCTTTGATATTATTTGTCTATATTGTTCTTCTCTTCATTCTCTACAAGTTTAGTTCTTGGAGTTTTTGATTTTAATGGCTAGTTTGGTGTAGATCTAAGTTTCTAAAACTAGGGTTCTATGGGTTTCCATGGTTTTGATCTATCAAACTTGGTTGTTTTCGAAAACTAATGGTCCTATGTTGTAGGGAATTCAATTCTATCCAATTTTGACCTTTGAAAAGTTAGATTTCGACTTGTTTTGAGAAAGTTATGGCCAAAACAATTTTGGTCAAACTTCTATGTTCATCTGTCCTGATTCTGGCAGGGACGATGAATAGTGCCGAGCCGCATAAGGATGATGCATAGTGCTGCATAGTGCCGTATAGTGCCGAGCCGCATAAGGATGTTGCATAGTGCCGCATAGTGCCGAGCCGCATGAGGATGATGCATAGTGCTGCATAGTGCCGAGCCGCATAAGGATGATGCATAGTGCTGCATAGTGCCGCATAGTGCCGAGCCGCATAAGGATGCTGCATAGTGCCGTATAGTGCCGAGCCGCATGAGGATGATGCATAGTGCTGCATAGTGCCGAGCCGCATAAGGATGATGCATAGTGCTGTATAGTGCCGCATAGTGCCGAGCCGCATAAGGATGCTGCATAGTGCCGCATAGTGCCGAGCCGCATGAGGATGATGCATAGTGTTGCATAGTGCCGAGCCGCATAAGGATGATGCATAGTGCTGAATAGTACCGCATAGTACTGAATAGTGCCGCATAGTGCTGAGTAGTGCCGCATAGTACCTATTTTGGCTGTTTTTGGCTATTTTAAGTCCTATTTGGCTGAATTGTGGCCAGAATTTCTCCTAACTCCCAACATGAAAGTTGTAGATCTTTGTCTTGGCTTCAAGGACCTTCATGTCTCACTTTAACCTGAATTCATATGTGACTTTTATGTCACGAGGAGTCCGAGTGACTTTCTGACTTGACCATGTTCCTGACCTGATTACCTGTATACGTGCTGGTACATGTTCTAAGTGTGTATTGAGATACAATATTAGTATGCACTGCGGTGCCATTTAATGAGTGCACTGAGGTGTGACTCTACATGCTAAGTGATCATTCGTGTTATATGTCAATACATGTGTACCTTCCAGCAAGTCATGGTAATTGTTCAGTAATAGTATCGTGGTATGTTGTTTGTTGTTTGAAGCATTACACTAAGCATGGATCTAGATTGAGCCGATGTGGATTCATACTTAGGGTACACGTACTATGGTACAACATATAGGAGGATGACCATGTGACCACGACATGTAATTCCAATATCGAGATAGGGTTAATCTAAGCAACTTAAATTGGTAGAAGCATTGGGAGGGAACAGAATCTCGAGATCGTACGTCACTAGCCGCCCTGGGTCCCGTCCTGGCGCGTCGGGTTGGCTGCCTCGGATACTGTATAGTCATCCGCACTAGTGGAGTGCAGTATCTGATTTGTGACTGCCGAGCCAGCTCTTCCTATAGTAGAGCTGGAACCGTTACTGCTTATTCTAGCGTGGTGGCCTTTCGGGGGACCGGTGCATTTCGTGCTTGCTTGTATATAATGGTTTGGCTAGCCCTGCTGGAATGCGATACGATCTGAGGATTCCTATATATATATATATATATATATATATATATATATATATATATATATATATATATTGCATTACTGGGATAACCCAGGCAAATCATAGAGAGCCGTAGGATTGATTGGCCGCTTGTAAGCTGACTTGTTTGTGATATGTTTTCTTCTGTTAGCAACTGAGGAACATGGACTATCGTGGTGCATGGTCCAACCCATGTCTTTGTTTGGTTGTTGGGTTGGGCTATTGTGCTGCGATAGGCTATGGACCGAAGTCGCGATCAGAAGCCCTTTTACCTGCCCATGGTTATAGGATATATCTTATCTCGGTACGATATTGGCACCGTTTGTCCTTGTTTGGTTGTAAGGGTGTCGTATCGTCTCGATGATATGGTATAAGCCTATAACTCATGAATCATGTCTTATTTAACTTATTGGATTTTATCTCACTCTTTTGTGCTCCCTTGTGGTACTTGCTATTCGGGGCCTGACCCCGCTGGTTTTGTTTGGCCAGATTTCGTAGCAGCTCCAGAGGATCCAGCTTTCCACCCGAACAATAGTGCACACCAGGAGTATGGGCGCCAGGGACCATGAGTGGGTTTCTTCTTCACCGCTCTGATATCTTCTATTTTGTACTTGGCGTTTAGCCACCGGCACTTGTTTAGCCGGCAGTTCTGGACACTAGTTTCCTTTGCATAATTGTAATTAAATCAGACTGCAGCTGACTATAGTTATGTACTATTGACTCTCGGAACTAGCTCATCATTTTGTATAGCTAGACTCATGAATCATTCTGATGAAGCGTCGGGGACGCCTTACTGCTTTGTCTTATATGATCATTATTTACTGCTTCTTGTTTTAATTGATTGAGACATAGATGCTCTGTGGGACCATATGAGACCTGATTGTAGCATGCACCCCCTAGTCTCTTGACAGCCACGATCGCCGTATGACGTTTATATACCTCATACGGTGTAGCTGGCCTAGTCCGTCTCAGTATTCCGGTACTGGGGCGTGACAAGGTTTTAGTGGTGGCCCATGCAGGTCTGTTTTTCAGACTTGTGGGGTGTTGCGATTATAGGAGTCTCAATCAAAACATGTTCCCCTTGATCTCCTGATTCGTCTTCTCTTTCTCCCACCTTGATTGCTAACATGATTGTCATCCTCGATTCCTTCCCGTCCTGTCTTTTGATACCTTGTATCCTTTCCTTTAGGGTCACATCATTCTCGGCTATTGGAGGAGCCGGCATGGGAGAGAATCCAGTAGATCAGGGACCAGTTGGAGATCAGCAAGGGGTAGCCCCTCTACCTGGACAGATTCACATCGAAAACGTTACCGAGCATGAGCCAGTTGAGCTACAGAGGCCAGAGGATCCCGTACCTCCAGTGATACTGGTAGTACCAGTAGCACTAGATGCGCCGGCACTGTTGCAGATTATCAGAGAATTATTAGAGACCCAGCAACGCCAGATGGCAGCCCAATAGCAACAACAAACCCGACAGCAAGAACAGAATGTGCTACAGAATCAGAGGTTGCAATTAGCCCTTGAGAGAAGTGTCAGGAATGATTCAGGAGCGTCCGGAAGGTTTTGTCGACTTAACCCGAGATATTTTGACGGCACGGAGGATGCCATCACGGCGGATGCTTGGCTTCAGGATACAGAGGCCATATTAACCGCAGCAAAGGTTCCAGCAGAAGAGAAGGTTGACCAGGTCAGACTTTTACTTCAGGATCTCGCCCGCGATTGGTGGGCATCGGAAGAGGTTGGAATGAGGCGTCCTGTTCCCTGGGATAGTTTCAGTACCAGATTCAAGGCCAAGTACTTTGGCGTGGTAGCGCGGTATGAGCTACAACAGAGGTTTATCAGTCTCAAGCAGGCTGGTAAGACGGTGGATGGTTATGCAGCGGAGTTCTGCAGGTTAAGTAGGTTTGCTCGGATGATGGTGGCGACAGAGCCAGAGAGAGCAATGAGGTTCCAGCAGGGACTTCACCTAGAGATTTTGCAGCTGGTCGAGGGGCACGACTACCAGACATTCGATGCAGTATTGACGGCGGCTCGGAGGCACGAGCTTACTATTCAAAGGTTATCAGCAAGGACTGGGGGCCAGAAGAGGTCTCATACGCAGAGTGCTGGGGGAGGAGCAGTACCTCGGACGTCAGCACCAGCACCTGGCGTCCGTATTCGTGATGCAGCACCAATCACGACAATTGTGACTGCACCAGTTCGACAGCAGCAACAGAGGAACCAGCAGCAGCGTCAGGAAGCACCAGTAGGTTGCACTTACTGTGGTAAGGGAGGGCACACTAGGGATGTGTGTCGTTCAACTAATGGATTATGCTTGAGGTGTGGCAGTCCAGATCATAGGATTGCCAATTGTCCTATGATGCAGAGGCCAGGAGGGCCAGCTCAACGGTTTCCGGCGTTGCCAGCTCCAGAGGTAGCACCGTATCAAGCGCCAGCACTAGCAGTGAGGCCACTAGCCCAGCGTCCATTACTGACACAAGCTCAGATGTACCGACAAGCACAACATCAAGCAGGACCGCAGAGGCCGCAACAGCAGGGCCAGGGAAGGCAGGGACAAAGACAAGAAGAATTTGGAGTATTAGAGCAGAGGTTGGCTGAAGGCGGTCAGATTTTGGGTAAGTTTTGAGTATTATTCATTATAATTCCTTGAGTTCTATATTCGAAGAGTGAAGGCGACTTTCTCGTCTCACTCATCTGCTCTCGTATCATGTGATACGTGATATTCATCATGTGTCTTGATTACGAGAGTACGTCCTGGGCAGAGTCTCGTTCTTGATTTAGTCATTGGTACCGACTTATCTCAAGCGTTGACCCTTGTCCACTTTGGGAGTCAGAGTAGGACATCGAGGACGAATTCCTACCTGACTTGAGAGGCATATTTTATTCGTATGTCTCCGATCACTTTCCTTCTATGGTATGATTATTGTTTGTGCTTTTACTTAATAGTTCTTTCTTTCGTAATATGTTCATATGTCATGTGTTGTTTGATAATTGTGCTTGCATTATGTCATGAGTGTATTTCGTGATCTGAGAGCGCGCTCGACTAGCCTTATCGAAATTCCGAGGACGAAATTTTTCTAAGGAGGGTAGAGATGTCACTCCCCATTCCCGGAATACGTAAATTTTTGATTTTTTTTATGTATATGGTATCTGGCACCTGTATCTTTATTGCATTTATCCTGTATTTGTAACTGACCATGGCATGGAACAGTATCTCGTCGCAGATTAGTGTGCCACCCCTTGTCCTTGTCTGGTTGTAGGCGTGGTTCACTGTTTCGATGATAAGATTTCTGAACCGTGTTGTGGTTAGGATTTTATTTAATTAATTTAATTAGTTGTATCATGTAGCATTTAACATGTCATTGGTCATGTGGTTAAGAGCATGCTTAAGCTTAGGGTTTCTTTGAGTCAACCCAACCCCTATATATATTCCCTTCCACACTCTCTCTCCTCATTCACTCTTTCATTTATTTTCCTCAAGCAAACTTTTAGGCAAGTACATCTTGCACCAAATGGAGAGATTATTACATTTTTATTTCTTGATTTTTCTTTGATATTATTTGTCTATATTGTTCTTCTCTTCATTCTCTACAAGTTTAGTTCTTGGAGTTTTTGATTTTAATGGCTAGTTTGGTGTAGATCTAAGTTTCTAAAACTAGGGTTCTATGGGTTTTCATGGTTTTGATCTATCAAACTTGGTTGTTTTCGAAAACTAATGGTCCTATGTTGTAGAAAATTCAATTCTATCCAATTTTGACCTTTGAAAAGTTAGATTTCGACTTGTTTTGAGGAAGTTATGGCCAAAACAATTTTGGTCAAACTTCTATGTTCATCTGTCCTGATTCTGGCAGGGACGATGAATAGTGCCGAGCCGCATAAGGATGATGCATAGTGCTGCATAGTGCCGCATAGTGCCGAGCCGCATAAGGATGCTGCATAGTGCCGAGCCGCATGAGGATGATGCATAGTGCTGCATAGTGCCGAGCCGCATAAGAATGATGCATAGTGCTGCATAGTGCCGCATAGTGTCGAGCCGCATAAGGATGCTGCATAGTGCCGCATAGTGCCGAGCCGCATGAGGATGATGCATAGTGCTGCATAGTGGCGAGCCGCATAAGGATGATGCATAGTGCTGCATAGTGCCGCATAGTGCCGAGCCGCATAAGGATGTTGCATAGTGCCGAGCCGCATGAGGATGATGCATAGTGCTGCATAGTGCCGAGCCGCATAAGGATGATGCATAGTGCTGAATAGTACCGCATAGTGCTGAATAGTGCCGCATAGTGCTGAGTAGTGCCGCATAGTGCCTATTTTGGCTGTTTTTGGCTATTTTAAGTCCTATTTGGCTGAATTGTGGCCAGAATTTCTCCTAACTCCCAACATGAAAGTTGTAGATCTTTGTCTTGGCTTCAAGGACCTTCATGTCTCACTTTAACCTGAATTCATATGTGACTTTTATGTCACGAGGAGTCCGAGTGACTTTCTGACTTGACCATGTTCCTGACCTGATTACCTGTATACGTGCTGGTACATGTTCTAAGTGTGTATTGAGATACAATATTAGTATGCACTGCGGTGCCATTTAATGCGTGCACTGAGGTGTGACTCTACATGCTAAGTGATCATTCGTGTTATATGTCAATACATGTGTACCTTCCAGCAAGTCATAGAAATTGGTCAGTAATAGTATCGTGATATGTTGTTTGTTGTTTGAAGCATTACACTAAGCATGGATCTAGATTGAGCCGATGTGGATTCATACTTAGGGTACACGTACTATGGTACAACATATAGGAGGATGACCATGTGACCACGACATGTAATTCCAATATCGAGATAGGGTTAATCTAAGCAACTTAAATTGGTAGAAGCATTGGGAGGGAACAGAATCTCGAGATCGTACGTCACTAGCCGCCCTGGGTCCCGTCCTGGCGCGTCGGGTTGGCTGCCTCGGATACTGTATAGTCATCCGCACTAGTGGAGTGCAGTATCTGATTTGTGACTGCCGAGCCAGCTCTTCCTATAGGAGAGCTGGAACCGTTACTGCTTATTCTAGCGCGGCGGCCTTTCGAGGGACCGGTGCATTTCGTGCTTGCTTGTATATAATGGTTTGGCTAGCCCTGCTGGAATGCGATACGATCTGAGGATTCCTATATATATATATATATATATATATATATATATATATATATATATATTGCATTACTGGGATAACCCAGGCAAATCATAGAAAGCCGTAGGATTGATTGGCCGCTTGTAAGCTGACTTGTTTGTGATATGTTTTCTTCTGTTAGCAACTGAGGAACATGGACTATCGTGGTGCGTGGTCCAACCCATGTCCTTGTTTGGTTGTTGGGTTGGGCTATTGTGCTGCGATAGGCTATGGACCGAAGTCGCGATCAGAAGCCCTTTTACCTGCCCATGGTTATAGGATATATCTTATCTCGGTACGATATTGGCACCGTTTGTCCTTGTTTGGTTGTAAGGGTGTCGTATCGTCTCGATGATATGGTATAAGCCTATAACTCATGAATCATGTCTTATTTAACTTATTGGATTTTATCTCACTCTTTTGTGCTCCCTTGTGGTACTTGCTATTCGGGGCCTGACCCCGCTGGTTTTGTTTGGCCAGATTTCGTAGCAGCTCCAGAGGATCCAGCTTTCCACCCGAACAATGGTGCACACCAGGAGTATGGGCGCCAGGGACCATGAGTGGGTTTCTTCTTCACCGCTCTGATATCTTCTATTTTGTACTTGGCGTTTAGCCACCGGCACTTGTTTAGCCGGCAGTTCTGGACACTAGTTTTCTTTGCATAATTGTAATTAAATCAGACTGCAGCTGACTATAGTTATGTACTATTGACTCTCGGAACTAGCTCATCATTTTGTACAGCTAGACTCATGAATCATTCTGATGAAGCGTCGGTGACGCCTTACTGCTTTGTCTTATATGATCATTATTTACTGCTTCTTGTTTTGATTGATTGAGACATAGATGCGCAGTGGGACCATAGGAGACCTGATTGTAGCATGCACCCCCTAGTCTCTTGACAGCCACGATCGCCGTATGACGTTTATATACCTCATACGGTGTAGCTGGCCTAGTCTGTCTCAGTATTCCGGTACTGGGGCGTGACACAAGCAATCTCGTGTTTAATTCGTGGCGCGACTTCTTACCAAGTCGACGCACTCGCCCTTGCACCGACGCAAGGTGAATGCGACCCATTCCTTCCCTGTCATGTTATAAGTGCATCTCTAAGCAGGATCTATGTTCGGGACGCATACGCGCCTACACTTTCAATCCATCGTTCCTTAGCTATATGAAGGTCTTGGCGTATCCGCGCCGGAATGGACTAAAGGAGTTCCTTACTTTCTTTTCTCTCCTTCTTTTCTCGAATTCGTTTGGGTAGCCCGGGGTTTCACGGGTTGGGTTGCTATCCCAAACAACCGAAACGTTACCGCTGCATACCATCATTTGCGGCTTTTTCCATCTATAAGCGAGTGCTACTCGTCTTAAGGATGTGTGCCTATCAAAGATACACATTCCCTTCTAGGCCAAATGGTTCTGGGGCGCTCCGGCACTTAACCGTTCGAGAGAACACCCGTGCACGGGAGATTATTACATTTTAATCTCAAGTCCATCCCATTCGACCATGCAACGCCCTTATTATTCAAACAACCAAGCATAGTCTTGAGTCCGAGACTCAGACTTTGTCATCTCGTATTTCTTTCGTTAACTTTCTATGTTCTTACGTTTCATACTTCGTTTCAATGTTCAATGGCATCATGCCTCAACTCAATGCCCGTCAATCGAACGACCCGTAGGTCCCGAACACCTTTCGAGACATTATGTCATATCCGACAGTTCCGTCACATTCATGCCACAACTGTATTCTTTCTCAACGAAGCCATCTTTTATGATCTCGTGCACGTAGGCACGTTTCGACCGTATTTCCATGTTCTATGCCTTAGTGTTCAATGTCCGTGGCTTGCGCGCTAGGGCGCTCGCCGATTATCTTTCAATGTTCTAGCCTTCTAACTCGTGCGCGAAGGCACGGTATGGTTCGTGCACTAAGGCACTCGCCGAATACAGTTATCCCATATTCTTGTGGCTTGCGCACCGAGGCGCTCGTCTTTGCGATATCCAATGTTCCATAGCGACTCGTGCATATGATGCACGTTTCATTTCAATTGTTCTAACTTAGTGTTCGACACACACTATGATTTATCTTCCGATCGGACCACGCCCGTGGCGTCGATAGGTTAACTTAGCATACAATGATATATTTTGACTTATCGCATGAAGGAGTAAAAAGAAGAGTCAATTCTCCCACCTTGTCGTTTCGTCGAGCCGACGCGGATCGATTTCATAACTTCGTTGCACGGCTACTCTCCTGACTTAACCATTCGAGCACTTCGTGCTTCTTTGAATTATACGTCCAATTTGGCTTACCGTGCCCAAGTCTCAGCCCGTCGCAAGACGTCGATTTGGTTTCGCGGACCCCTTACTGAATAAGGCAAAAGATCGACCTCTAACATTCTCGCGTAAACGTATAGCCTGCACAGGAAACCAACTAAAATCAATACTTGCATCAATTCGGACTTGCGCCTTGGTCGATTCGATTTCTTAGAATCTTCGAGCCGATTCAACGCACTCATCCTTCGGGACAATGCGGCACTTTCGCATCGATTCAACTCGATGCATTCTTTGGGACAAGGCAACTCTTCGCATCGACTTAGTTCGATGCGTTGCTCGGGACAACTTAACTCTTCACATCGACTTAGTTCGATGCATTGCTCGGGACAACGTAACTCTCGTATCGATTCGCATCGATACATTTCTTTCGGTCAACGCGACTCTTTGAGTCAACGCTTCAGCGTAATGCACCGTGCGGAGCGGGACATTACATGATCCAGGAGGAGACGCGCATCAGACTACAGGCGAATGTTATGTTAGAGTTTTGGTGACGGCTAGGGTTAGGGTTTGTGGAAAGGTGGCTCTGATACCATGTTGAGATTGATTGATGAAATTCATTGATAATCTCATAGGCTTTATATAGCCTTTACATGATAGAATATCCAATGGAATATCCTGTGGCTATTCTGGCATCCAAATATGTCCTCAGAATATTCCCATACTAAATATAACATATTCCAGGATATTCCCATACTAAATATAACATATTCTCATACTAAATATATCAACATGAACAATAACATTGTTGTTTAAATAAATTGAACTATGAAAGAGAAAAACTTTGGTTATAATGGTATGAAAGACCAAAAAAAGTACGCATAGGTACTGGAAAATATTCTCTATACCTGAAAACCACTGCTTCAATTACGACTCCGGAGAGAATTGATACTTCAGAGAGAATCTAGTTTGATCATGAAACATAATTTTCAGCCATGATGGCTTGAGCAAAAATGACTAGTTGCACACGCAGATGATATAGTGAAAGATATAGCCCAACGACAGATCCTGCGACAGTTAAATGACAAAACAATATGAAAGATTAGCACTAGCAGCTTCCAGATCTCAACTATGAAACTCCTATAGATATGCATACCCTACTTTCTGAATAATGAGTTATGAGGAAAAACAAAGAAAAAAATGAGTGGTTTCCCTTAAAATTATTTACTTATTTCAAATTCTTGGGACAAAAAAAAAAGTTGAATTAACAGGATTAAATGAATGAATTGGAAAAACATAATACAAAATGTTCATGACGGATTAGCATTTTGCAAGGACAATAATACAACATGACATGATGCAGACACGGAGAAGCAGATGCAAAAATGAAGAGTGATTTGGCTTAAAATTATTTATTTAAATCCCATTCTTCTGATACAAAGAAAGTTGAATTAGCAGGAAGAATGAATTGGGGAAAAAATGCAAAATGTTCATGTTGACTTGCATATATACTGCAGAGACATGGATACGACACAAGACAATACAATACGGAAACAACGATCAGGTACAGCACAAATTTTGGCATTTGCAAGTGTGTACTTTGGAGTGTTTGTCATGTTTGCTATTTGTCTACATGACTCCGATAAAACACTTACTTTTGCAGTATCCTTGCTTCCTAGACTAGCATAAAACATGTATAAACACACACAGAGAATTCTCTATACTTGAAAACCCAGTGCTTAAATGAAGGTTTCATAGAGAATCTAGTCTACTAAACCTAATTTTCCAACATGATGACATGCTTAACAAAGGACTCTCGTTGCACAGGCAGATGTTTCTGAAAGATCTAGACAACCAACGGACAAGAAACAGTTAAATGGTAAAAATAATCTAAACTTTGCAGGTCCCAGAACCTTCCAACTATGAAGCTCTTACCTACATATGCAAACTCTGTTTTCAGATTAAATGAGGGATTCAGGAAAATAAAGAAAGAAACGGGTGGCTAACTTACCAATTTGGATCAGTTGGTGAGGCCTATAAATGAACAAAGGTTCATGCCATGCCGAGCTGCTCACTTCAAGCATATTCCATACCTAATGATTAGTTATGTTACTGAAAATTCCTTGCTTCCGCACAAGCTTATGTAACTCGAGAGCTTAATCATATTCACCAATATTGCGATATCCATAGATGAGAGCTGTATAATTCATTGAATTAGGAGTGAGTCCTATTACAATCATCTTAGCCAACAGTGTTTTTGCAAAGTTAAGTGCTGTTAATTTGCTACATACATCTATTAGGCTAGTACATGTATGACATCTGGGTACAAGCCAATCTCCACCATTTTGGTGAAAGAATCCATCGCCTTACTCATATTTTTGAACCTACAGTAACCGGCAACCATTGTACTGTAGACAACCCTATCAGGCACAATATCCTCTTCTGCCATTTTGTTGAAGTATATCTCAGCCTTCCTCATACCTTTCCACCTACAACAGCCACTAATTATTGAAGAATACACAATCCTGTCGGGTGATAGTGTTAGTGCCGGGGCACAATTTTTTCGATGGAAAACTGAGAAAATGAAACAATTGTAAAAACAATGTTCCAAATCAACACTTCAAGGAAGGTGATTCTGAATTACGAGAATCTAAAAAGATTTCGTAATCAACAGCAATCGATCGTAGTACTTCTAAAAAGAAGATACAATCAGAATTACTGGCAGCAACGAAGAAGGTGACTGGCGAAAGATGGAAGATGGCCTGCTGGGGTGAATAATCACCGTTGCTCAAAGCTTTATTCGCCCTACACGAACAGCTTCCAGGAACCAGCAAGTTCGTCGGAGATCTTGGAACACTCCTGCTCTTCTGACTCCTCGGATGGACACGAACTCCCGTGCAAAAGCAACGCTGGTGCGGCGCCTTTCCTCTCTCTCTCGAAGGCTGCTGGAATTCGCAAGCAAATTCCGATCAGAACTGTGTTAAAGAACACTTCTGAATTCTCTGTTTACTTGTGCTAAAAAATACTTCGTAAACTTTCTGTGGTGGCTTTTCTTTCTTGTATATTACCAGCCTTGTGAGAGAGAGAGGATGCCTTATATAGGCCCTGCAGCAACTGCTCGGTTGCCACAAAGTTAGGGTCATGGTAAAAACTACCCCGAACATGTAGCAACCGCCCAGAACGTGCAAACGCACGTTCTGCTACAAGTTGCGCCAACTGCGCACACCCCGCGCTCCTTGCACTCTGCGCGACAGAGCGCGCACTGAACTGCGCACACTGCGCACACGGCGCACGTAGCGCAACCCGAGCAACCCAGCGCAACCCAGCGCAACCTGAGCGCAACCTGGGCGCGCACCTGGGCAGCGCAACTGGGCTTGCGCAACTGGGCATGCGCAACTGGACGCGCACCTGGACAGCGCAACTGGGCAGCGCAACTGGGCTTGCGCAACGTGGCAGCGCAAGTGGCTCGCGCAACGAGCGCAACTAAAGCACACTATGCGCCTAGCGACGATGCTGACGTGCTAAGTGCAAAGTGCGCCAACAAAACGCCACATTACGCCTCATGAGCCCATGAGCCCGAGTCCGAGTCCGAGTCCGAGTCGCTAAGCCCCTACGGGACTTAGCTCCCATGGAAATGAATTTTCCAAGAGCAAAAAACGTGAATGCTTTTATTGTTGATTTAGCCTTTTTTCCATTAGAAAAATAACCCCACATGGCACACCCATGTGCACCTCCACACCACATGTGCATCTCTAAACTAGCAAAGCTAATATATAGAGATACAACTCCTTTGGTCTAGCCGATGTGGGACTAAAATTCTCTTTGAAAAAGACCAAACTCCAACAATCCCCCATATATCTCTATATATGAGTGTAAGTGTTCCCCACAGTAACTGTCCATCATGCATTAGGAGAGATGTCGCTGACGACTTGAATCTTTTCGCATGGGTCAAACAACAGACTATAATACAAGAATGGACTAAGCCTTGAATTCTGTATCATAGCTGAAATTCTTTCCACTCACATAATGTAGTTACATGTGCTTCTGGCTACACATTAAAGGTCCTGTGCCAGCCTGGTTTCAGTGTATAATTTTGGGCGTCTACAAGTTTACCCTCAAGAGACGGCCTGATATCTCTTTGTCCATACACTATAGGTGAGTTCATTATAAAGAGACATGGCATGAAGCGCTTTGCGCTTCCCTTGCGGTGCTACGCCGCTATGACATGGCTTAAAGCCAAGGCATTACCCCTCTCTGGGAATCACCCCATATCTGGGAACCTTTGTAGTGTCATACTACTGTAGCATGAGGCAACTGCCTCTTTGTAGTGACAAACTACCCAGCATGAAGCCTTAGGCTCCCTTGCGGTGTTACGCCGCAACGACATGGCTTGCAAGGCCGAGACTTTATCCCTAACCGGGTACCTCATCGTGGTGTCGTGCCACTGTAACATGAGGAACTCCTCCTCTTTGTAGTGCTGACTACACCCCTCTTTATTTTAACATACAGCATTAGGCTAACTGCCTATTTGCGGTGCTACGCCGCTGTGACTTGGCCTGCAAAGCCGAGGCTTTATCCTATTCCTGGGCAGCACCCCACATATAGGAACCTCATTGTGGAGTCACCCCACTGTAGCATGGAGTTTCACTCCTTGTAGTGCTGCTCTACCGTGCTTCCTGTAAAGCACACCAGGCATTCACAATGTCTGAGAACTCATTAAGGCATTTAAGCCAACCTTCCCACAGGATCCGTTTTTCGCAGAAAACAACAGTAGACAACAGTGGTTATAGGTCCATAACCTCTCCACGCCCAATAGAACATGTACCCACCGTTCCTGATATTCTTCCGATTAATGGTCCTCCCTTGAACCAAAAGCTAGATGCCTAGTAGATAAATCTTTGAACTGTTAGCATAAAACTTTATGGTAGGAATACAATAATACAATATCAGAATGCCTTCAAGCCCATTTTACAAGCTGTGTCATCGACCAGCTGGCGCTTGAGGTCCTTGGTGAACGGATCCGCCAGGTTCTCCTGACTCCGAACAACAATCACTGCAATAACACCTCTCTTGATAAGATCGTGTAGTGTCCTGTGCTTCAACCGCACAGTCCTCTTCTTCCCGTTGAAGAGGTCATTTGATGCCACCGCCGCAGTCGCCTGGTTGTCGCAGTATATCGGTATCGCCGGTATTTGCGCCCCAACCACTGGAAGATCGTACATGAGCTCCCGAAGCCATTCTGCTTTCTCGGCTGCGGTATCAAGTGCAAAGAACTCAGATTCCATGGATGACCGCGAGAGCATAGTCTGCTTCTTCGACTTCCACGATATAGCAGCTCCACTCATTGTGAAAATGAATCCACCTGTGGACCTCTCGCTCTCCACCTCTGAGCACCAGCTGGCATCACTGAAGCCTTTCACTACCGGCGGATCTCCGCTGTAGTACAATGCATATGTCTGAATCTTCTTGAGATATCTAATAACCCGTTTCACAGCTTTCCAGTGTTCAGCACCTGGGTTGCTCGTGAAACGACTCAGTATTCCCACGGCGAAAGCTATGTCAGGCCTTGTGGCAGTAGTAGCATACATCAAACTTCTGATTACGCTTGCATACTCCAGCTGCCTGACGCTTTCTCCTGAATTAGGCTTCAGCTTCAGATCACACCTGTACGGCGTATCGATCCCTGGAAGATCCCGATACCCATAACGAGTGATCATTTTCTCAATATAATGAGACTGTGACAGCGCTAGTCCAGTGTCTGTCCGGATGATCTTGATCCCTAAGATCACATCAGCTTCCCCCAAGTCCTTCATACTGAACTTGCTTGAGATGAATTTCTTTGTCTCCGTGACACAGCTAATATTCGTACCTAGGATAAGCATGTCGTCCACGTACAGACAAACGATCACACCTCTTCCATCAGCGAACTTCGTGTAAACACACTTGTCCGTATCGCTGACCATGTAGCCATTTGACCTTATAACTTTGTCAAATTTTTCATGCCACATCTTGGGAGCCTGTTTAAGACCGTACAAAGATTTCATCAACTTGCAGACTTTGTCTTCAAGACCCCTGATGACAAATCCCTCTGGCTGTTGCATGTAAATCTCTTCGGTCAGCTCGCCATTTAGGAAAGTCGTTTTCACATCCATCTGATGTATCACCATCTTATGTATTGCTGCGAGAGCAATCAACATTCTGATGGTGGTCATCCGGGCTACTGGAGCATATGTGTCAAAATAGTCAATCTCCTGCTTCTGAGAAAACCCCTTGGCTACCAACCTAGCCTTGAACTTGTCAATAGTTCCGTCTGCTTTCATCTTCTTCTTGAAGATCCATTTGCATCCGATGGGTTTCGCTCCTTCAGGAAGATCAACCAACACCCAAGTGTTATTTGAGGTGATGGAATCAATTTCATTGTCAATCGCCTCCTTCCAGAAAACTGCGTCTCTGGTCTTCATCGCCTCATCATAGGTAAGCGGATCTGCTTCCACATGATAGGTGACAAAGTCACTTCCGAAGTCCTTCGGCCTCCTCACTCGCTTCGTTGACGGCTCAGCGAGATCTGGTTCAACCGTTGTTTCAACAACATCTTCTTGGACCACATCTTCATTGAAGACCTGCGCACCCTCATTATTCTCCGGAACATCCGCAAGAACAATATTTTTGTGCCTTGCAAATTTGTCTTCAAAATATTCTGCGTCGCGAGATTCAATGATATGATTTGACTCAATATCAAGAAATCTTCGAGCATCACTCTTCTCGGCATACCCCAAGAAGATCGTCTTAGTAGTCCTTGTCCCAAGCTTCTGAATCTTCAGATCTGGAAGCTTGACATACGCCAGACACCCCCACACTCGAATGACATTCAAGTTAGGTCTGACCTTGAACCAGAGTTCATGAGGAGTAACGTCAGAAGTTGCATGAGGCACACTATTTAGAATAAAAGTGGCCGTCAATGCAGCTTCTCCCCAGTAGCACTTAGGAAGACCCGCAGTCAACAGCATTGAGTTAATCATTTCTGTTAACGTTCTGTTCTTCCTCTCTGCTACTCCATTTGATTGAGGAGAGTACGGAGCCGTAGTCTCATTGACAATTCCATGTTCTTTGCAGAAGGATGCGAATTCATGAGACCTGTACTCCCCCCCTCGATCACTTCTTATCCTTTTGAGTTGTTGTCCAGTCTGCCGCTCAGCTTCGGCTCTGAACTTCTTGAACTTCTCGAATGCTTCGTCTTTAGCCTTCAGCAAGTAGACGAACACATACTTTGAGAAGTCATCGATGAAGGTTATGAAATACTTCATCCCGGCCTTTGTAGAGAACTGTTAGAAATCACAGATATCGGAGTGTACCAACTCCAGAAGATCTGTACTTCGATTAACCCTAGGAAAGGGTTTCCTTGTGATCTTTGTTTGAGCACAAACTTCACATTTCTCTACCTTACCCCCACACTTGGAGATAAGTCCTAGACTAGACATTCTGTTTATTCGTTTACAATGAACATGTCCTAGCC
Organism: Iris pallida; assembly: GCA_029216955.1. Lineage (NCBI taxonomy): Eukaryota > Viridiplantae > Streptophyta > Magnoliopsida > Asparagales > Iridaceae > Iris > Iris pallida. The sequence goes on from JANAVB010007398.1 coordinate 5,063,953, forward strand.
TATTATGCCACAACTCAAGAGTATAAGCAGAAGGAGTGATTTCATTAACCACATTAATTACATTGGACTGATTTACAAGCTGAATTTTGAGCATTCCTTCGGTATAAAAAGCTTTTCCGAAATATGTTCCCTTGATAGACATCACCATCTGGCCAGCATTGATGTCCATCCTGAGGCCTGCTTTGTAGAGTAGGCCTCCTGAGATCAGGTTCTTGGCAATAGCAGGTACGTGCTTCACGCCTTGAAGCGTCAGAGACTTTCCAGAAGTCAGCTTCAACACCACCGTCCCGATCCCGAGCACTTCAGCTTTTGCCTGGTTCGCCATCATAACCACTTCAAAAGTAGGTGTGTAGGTGGTGAACCACTCCTTACTGGAGCAGACATGGCAGGAGGCTCCAGTGTCTACCCACCAGTCAGAGTCAGTCCTTACCGCATCAACCTGCGCAATCATAGCAACAACGTCAGTGATCATAGATACCTTACTAGGCTCTCCTTGCTCTGATTGCTTGGTCTTTGCTTTGCATTCACTTTTGAAGTGGCCCTTCTTGCCACACTTGAAACAAGGCATCTGAGACTTTGCCTTCTTTCGCTTGAAGGAAGTCCCCTTCACGTTCAGATTGTTAGGGTCCTTCTTCTTGCTATGGGAAGCCGCCTGCTTTCCCCTTGGTTCCTTGGTATGAACCAAATTGGCGTTAGCCAATTGCTTGGACAGTGCGTCCACCTTCAGTTGAGCCCGCATCTGGTCCTCAACATAGATTTCCTGCAAGAGATCTTCAAGACTGATCTCAAGCTTCTTCCTATGCATATTTGCATACAACTTACTCCACCCAGCGGGGAGCTTTGAGACAATCCCTCCAACAACAAACTTGTCGGGGAGGGGCATTGCCTCGTCTTCTAACTTCTGTCGCAGCTTCAGAAATTCTTTTACCTGCGGCAGCATGGACTTCTCGTCCTCAAAGAACCATTTGTGATATTTTTCAACCACAAATATCTTGCTCCTGTTTTTGTCTTCTTCGTACAGTTTCTCCAGAGACTCCCATATGTCTCTGGCAATTGTCTTCTTATTGTAGGATTCTGCTAGGAAATCCTCCATAGCATTCAGGATAAGCAGCCTGCAAATGCTATTTTCTCTTCTCCACTTGGCCTGAAGTTTAGTAGCCTCTGTGATTGCGGCAGCAGACCCAGTATCTGGAACGGTAGGTTCCTCTTCAACAAGCACGTGATCAACGTCTCTGAGTTGAAGAGTGAGATAAACCTTCCTCTTCCAGACTTGATAATGCTCTCCATCAAACTTTTCTAATTTACAAAAGTCAGTATTGAGGAGTGAAGCATTAACGTTTTCCATCGTAGCAATAAAGCTTTGAGATTGTTAGTGCCGGGGCACAATTTTTTCGATAGAAAACTGAGAAAATGAAACAATTGTAAAAACAATGTTCCAAATCAACACTTCAAGGAAGATGATTCTGAATTACGAGAATCTAAAAAAATTTCGTAATCAACAACAATCGATCGTAGTACTTCTAAAAAGAAGATACAATCAGAATTACTGGCAGCAACGAAGAAGGTGACTGGCAAAAGATGGAAGATGGCCTGCTGGGGTGAATAATCACCGTTGCTCAAAACTTTATTCGCCCTACACGAACAGCTTCCAGGAACCCGCAAGTTCGTCGGAGAACTTGGAACACTCCTGCTCTTCTGACTCCTCGGATGGACACGAACTCCCGTGCAAAAGCAACGCTGGTGCGGCGCCTTTCCTCTCTCTCTCGAAGGCTGCTGGAATTCGCAAGCAAATTCCGATCAGAACTGTGTTAAAGAACACTTCTGAATTCTCTGTTTACTTGTGCTAAAAAATACTTCATAAACTTTCTGTGGTGGCTTCTCTTTCTTGTATATTACCAGCCTTGTGAGAGAGAGAGGATGCCTTATATAGGCCCTGCAGCAACTGCTCGGTTGCCACAAAGTTAGGGTCATGGTAAAAACCACCCCGAACATGTAGCAACCGCCCAGAACGTGCAAACGCACGTTCTGCTGCAAGTTGCACCAACTGCGCACACCCCGCGCTCCTTGCACTCTGCGGGACAGAGCGTGCACTGAACTGCGCACACTGCGCGCACTGTACGCACTGCGCACACGGCGCACGCAGCGCAACCAGCGCGCCCGCGCAACCCAGCGCGCACCTGGACAGCGCAACTGGGCTTGCGCAACTGGGCATGCGCAACTGGGCGCGCAACTGGGCAGCGCAACTGGGCTTGCGCAACGTGGCAGCGCAAGTAGCTCGCGCAACGAGCGCAACTAAAGCGCACTATGCGCCTAGCGACGATGCTGACGTGCTAAGTGCAAAGTGCGCCAACAAAACGCCACATTACGCCTCATGAGCCCATGAGCCCGAGTCCGAGTCCGAGTCCGAGTCGCTAAACCCCTACGGGACTTAGCTCCCATGGAAATGAATTTCCCAAGAGCAAAAAACATGAATGCTTTTATTGTTGATTTAGCCTTTTTTCCATTAGAAAAATAACCCCACATGGCACACCCATGTGCACCTCCACACCACATGTGCATCTCTAAACTAGCAAAGCTAATATATAGAGATACAACTCCTTTGGTCTAGCTGATGTGGGACTAAAATTCTCTTTGAAAAAGACCAAACTCCAACAATCCCCCACATATCTCTATATATGAGTGTAAGTGTTCCCCACAGTAACTGTCCATCATGCATTAGGAGAGATGTCGCTGACGACTTGAATCTTTCCGCATGGGTCAAACAACAGACTATAATACAAGAATGGACTAAGCCTTGAATTCTGCATCATAGCTGAAATTCTTTCCACACACATAATGTAGTTACATGTACTTCTGGCTACACATTAAAGGCCATGTGCCAGCCTGGTTTCAGTGTATAATTTTGGGCGTCTACAAGTTTACCCTCAAGAGACGGCCTGATATCTCTTTGTCCATACACTATAGGTGAGTTCATTATAAAGAGACATGGCATGAAGCGCTTTGCGCTTCCCTTGCGGTGCTACGCCGCTATGACATGGCTTAAAGCCAAGGCATTACCCCTCTCTGGAAATCACCCCATATCTGGGAACCTTTGTAGTGTCATACTACTGTAGCATGAGGCAACTGCCTCTTTGTAGTGCCAAACTACCCAGCATGAAGCCTTAGGCTCCCTTGCGGTGTTACGCCGCAACGACATGGCTTGCAAGGCCGAGGCTTTATCCCTAACCGGGTACCTCATCGTGGTGTCGTGCCACTGTAACATGAGGAACTCCTCCTCTTTGTAGTGCTGACTACACCCCTCTTTATTTTAACATACAGCATTAGGCTAACTGCCTATTTGCGGTGCTACGCCGCTGTGACTTGGCCTGCAAAGCCGAGGCTTTATCCTATTCCTGGGCAGCACCCCACATATAGGAACCTCATTGTGGAGTCACCCCACTGTAGCATGGAGTTTCACTCCTTGTAGTGCTGCTCTACCGTGCTTCCTGTAAAGCACACCAGGCATTCACAATGCCTGAGAACTCATTAAGGCATTTAAGCCAACCTTCCCACAGGATCCGTTTTTCGCAGAAAACAACAGTAGACAATAGTGGTTATAGGTCCGTAACCTCTCCATGCCCAATAGAACATGTACCCACCGTTCCTGATATTCTTCCGATTAATGGTCCTCCCTTGAACCAAAAGCTAGATGCCTAGTAGATAAATCTTTGAACTGTTAGCATAAAACTTTATGGTAGGAATACAATAATACAATATCAGAATGCCTTCAAGCCCATTTTACAAGCTGTGTCATCGACCAGCTGGCGCTTGAGGTCCTTGGTGAACGGATCCGCCAGGTTCTCCTGACTCCGAACATCAATCACTGCAATAACACCTCTCTTGATAAGATCGTGTACTGCCCTGTGCTTCAACCGCACAGTCCTCTTCTTTCCGTTGAAGAGGTCATTTGATGCCACCGCCGCAGTCGCCTGGTTGTCGCAGTATATCGGTATCGTCGGTATTTGCGCCCCAACCACTGGAAGATCATACATGAGCTCCCGAAGCCATTCTGCTTCCTCGGCTGCGGTATCAAGTGCAAAGAACTCAGATTTCATGGATGACCGCGAGAGCATAGTCTGCTTCTTCGACTTCCACGATATAGCAGCTCCACTCATTGTGAAAATGAATTCACCTGTGGACCTCTCGCTCTCCACCCTGAGCACCAGCTGGCATCACTGAAGCCTTTCACTACCGGCGGATCTCCGCTGTAGTACAGTGCATATGTCTGAGTCTTCTTGAGATATCTCATAACCCGTTTCACAGCTTTCCAGTGTTCAGCACCTGGGTTGCTCGTGAAACGACTCAGTATTCCCACGACGAAAGCTATGTCAGGCCTTGTGGCAGTATTAGCATACATCAAACTTCCGATTACGCTTGCATACTCCAGCTGCCTGACGCTTTCTCCTGAATTATGCTTCAGCTTCAGATCACACCTGTACGGCGTATCGATCCCTGGAAGATCCCGATACCCATAACGAGTGATCATTTTCTCAATATAATGAGACTGTGACAGCGCTAGTCCAGTGTCTGTCCGGATGATCTTGATCCCTAAGATCACATCAGCTTCCCCCAAGTCCTTCATACTGAACTTGCTTGAGATGAATTTTTTTGTCTCCGTGACACAGCTAATATTCGTACCTAGGATAAGCATGTCGTCCACGTACAGACAAACGATCACACCTCTTCCATCAGCGAACTTCGTGTAAACACACTTGTCCGTATCGCTGACCATGTAGCCATTTTACCTTATAACTTTGTCAAATTTTTCATGCCACATCTTGGGAGCCTGTTTAAGACCGTACAAAGATTTCATCAACTTGTAGACTTTGTCTTCAAGACCCCTGATGACAAATTCCTCTGGCTGTTGCATGTAAATCTCTTCGGTCAGCTCGCCATTTAGGAAAGTCGTTTTCACATCCATCTGATGTATCACCATCTTATGTATTGCTGCGAGAGCAATCAACATTCTGATGGTGGTCATCCGGGCTACTGGAGCATATGTGTCAAAATAGTCAATCCCCTGCTTCTGAGAAAACCCATTGGCTACCAACCTAGCCTTGAACTTGTCAATAGTTCCGCCTGCTTTCATCTTCTTCTTGAAGATCCATTTGCATCCGATGGGTTTCGCTCCTTCAGGAAGATCAACCAACACCAAGTGTTATTTGAGGTGATGGAATCAATTTCATTGTCAATCGCCTCCTTCCAGAAAACTGCGTCTCTGGTCTTCATCGCCTCATCATAGGTAAGCGGATCTGCTTCCACATGATAGGTGACAAAGTCACTTCCGAAGTCCTTCGGCCTCCTCACTCGCTTCGTTGACGGCTCAGCGAGATCTGGTTCAACCGTTGTTTCAACAACATCTTCTTGGACCACATCTTCATTGAAGACCTGCGCACCCTCATTATTCTCCGGAACATCCGCAAGAACAATATTTTTGTGCCTTGCAAATTTGTCTTCAAAATATTCTGCGTCGCGAGATTCAATGATATGATTTGACTCAATATCAAGAAATCTTCGAGCATCACTCTTCTCGGCATACCCCAAGAAGATCGTCTTAGTAGTCCTTGTCCCAAGCTTCTGAATCTTCAGATCTGGAAGCTTGACATACGCCAGACACCCCCACACTCGAATGACATTCAAGTTAGGTCTGACCTTGAACCAGAGTTCATGAGGAGTAACGTCAGAAGTTGCATGAGGCACTCTATTTAGAATAAAAGTGACCGTCAATGCAGCTTCTCCCCAGTAGCACTTAGGAAGACCCGCAGTCAACAGCATTGAGTTAATCATTTCTGTTAACGTTCTGTTCTTCCTCTCTGCTACTCCATTTGATTGAGGAGAGTACGGAGCCGTAGTCTCATTGACAATTCCATGTTCTTTGCAGAACGATGCGAATTCATGAGACCTGTACTCCCCCCCTCGATCACTTCTTATCCTTTTGAGTTGTTGTCCAGTCTGCCGCTCAGCTTCGGCTCTGAACTCCTTGAACTTCTCGAATGCTTCGTCTTTAGCCTTCAGCAAGTAGACGAACGCATACTTTGAGAAGTCATCGATGAAGGTTATGAAATACTTCATCCCGGCCTTTGTAGAGAACTGTTTGAAATCACAGATATCAGAGTGTACCAACTCCAGAAGATCTGTACTTCGATTAACCCTAGGAAAGGATTTCCTTGTGATCTTTGTTTGAGCACAAACTTCACATTTCTCTACCTTACCCCCACACTTGGAGATAAGTCCTAGACTAGACATTCTGTTTATTCGTTTACAATGAACATGTCATAGCCTATTATGCCACAACTCAAGAGTATAAGCAGAAGGAGTGATTTCATTAACCACATTAATTACATTGGACTGATTTACAAGCTGAATTTTGAACATTCCTTCGGTATAAAAAGCTTTTCCGAAATATGTTCCCTTGATAATCATCACCATCTGGCCAGCATTGATGTCCATCCTGAGGCCTGCTTTGCAGAGTAGGCCTCCTGAGATCAGGTTCTTGGCAATAGCAGGTACGTGCTTCACGCCTTGAAGCGTCAGAGACTTCCCAGAAGTCAGCTTCAACACCACCGTCCCGATCCCGAGCACTTCAGCTTGTGCCTGGTTCGCCATCATAACCACTTCAGAAGTAGGTGTGTAGGTGGTGAACCACTCCTTACTGGAGCAGACATGGCAGGAGGCTCCAGTGTCTACCCACCAGTCAGAGTCAGTTCTTACCGCATCAACCTGCGCAATCATAGCAACAACATCAGTGATCATAGATACCTTACTAGGCTCTCCTTGCTCTGATTGCTTGGTCTTTGCTTTGCATTCACTTTTGAAGTGGCCCTTCTTGCCACACTTGAAATAAGGCATCTGAGACTTTGCCTTCTTTCGCTTGAAGGAAGTCCCCTTCACGTTCAGATTGTTAGGGTCCTTCTTCTTGCTATGGGAAGCCGCCTGCTTTCCCCTTGGTTCCTTGGTATGAACCAAATTGGCGTTAGCCAATTGCTTGGACAGTGCGTCCACCTTCAGTTGAGCCCGCATCTGGTCCTCAACATAGATTTCCTGCAAGAGATCTTCAAGACTGATCTCAAGCTTCTTCCTATGCATATTTGCATAGAACTTACTCCACCCAGCGGGGAGCTTTGAGACAATCCCTCCAACAACAAACTTGTCGGGGAGGGGCATCGCCTCGTCTTCCAACTTCTGTCGCAGCTTCAGAAATTCTTTTACCTGCGGCAGCATGGACTTCTCGTCCTCAAAGAGCCATTTGTGATATTTTTCAACCACAAATATCTTGCTCCTGTTTTTGTCTTCTTCGTACAGTTTCTCCAGAGACTCCCATATGTCTCTGGCAATTGTCTTCTTATTGTAGGATTCTGCTAGGGAATCCTCCATAGCATTCAGGATAAGCAGCCTGCAAATGCTATTTTCTCTTCTCCACTTGGCCTGAAGTTTAGTAGCCGCTGTGATTGCGGCAGCAGACCCAGTATCTGGAACGGTAGGTTCCTCTTCAACAAGCACGTGATCAACGTCTCTGAGTTGAAGAGTGAGATAAACCATCCTCTTCCAGACTTGATAATGCTCTCCATCAAACTTTTCTAATTTACAAAAGTCAGTATTGAGGAGTGAAGCATTAACGTTTTCCATCGTAGCAATAAAGCTTTGAGATTGTTAGTGCCGGGGCACAATTTTTTCGATAGAAAACTGAGAAAATGAAACAATTGTAAAAACAATGTTCCAAATTAACACTTCAAGGAAGGTGATTCTGAATTACGAGAATCTAAAAAGATTTCGTAATCAACAACAATCGATCGTAGTACTTCTAAAAAGAAGATACAATCAGAATTACTGGCAACAACGAAGAAGGTGACTGGCAAAAGATGGAAGATGGCCTGCTGGGGTGAATAATCACCGTTGCTCAAAGCTTTATTCGCCCTACACGAACAGCTTCCAGGAACCCGCAAGTTCGTCGGAGAACTTGGAACACTCCTGCTCTTCTGACTTCTCGGATGGACACGAACTCCCGTGCAAAAGCAACGCTGGTGCGGCGCCTTTTCTCTCTCTCTCGAAGGCTGCTAGAATTTGCAAGCAAATTTCGATCAGAACTGTGTTAAAGAACACTTCTGAATTCTCTGTTTACTTGTGCTAAAAAATACTTCGTAAACTTTCTGTGGTGGCTTTTCTTTCTTGTATATTACCAGCCTTGTGAGAGAGAGAGAGGATGCCTTATATAGGCCCTGCAGCAACTGCTCGGTTGTCACAAAGTTAGGGTCATGGTAAAAACTACCCCGAACATGTAGCAACCGTCCACAACGTGCAAACGCACGTTCTGCTGCAAGTTGCACCAACTGCGCACACTCCGCGCTCCTTGCACTCTGTGCGACAGAGCGCGCACTAAACTGCGCACACTGCGCGCACTGCGCGCACGGCGCACGCAGCGCAACCAGCGCGCCCGCGCAACCCGAGCAACCCGCGCAATCCAGCGCAACCCAGCGCAACCTGAGCGCGCACCTGGGCAACGCAACTGGGCATGCGCAACTGGGCGCGCACCTGGACAGCGCAACTGGGCTTACGCAACGTGGCAGCGCAAGTGGACAAAGTTAGGGTCATGGTAAAAACCATCCCGAACATGTAGCAACCGCCCAGAATGTGCAAACGCACGTTCTGCTGCAAGTTGCACCAACTGCGCACACCCCGCGCTCCTTGCACTCTGCGCGACAGAACGCGCACTGAACTGCGCACACTGCGCGCACTGTACGCACTGCGCACACGGCGCATGCAGCGCAACCAGCGCGCGCGCGCAACCCGAGCAACCCAGCGCAACCTGAGCGCGCACCTGGACAGCGCAACTGGGCTTGCGCAACTGGACATGCGCAACTGGGCGCGCACCTGGGCAGCGCAACTGGGCTTGCGCAACGTGGCAGCGCAAGTGGCTCGCACAACGAGCGCAACTAAAGCGCACTATGCGCCTAGCGACGATGCTGACGTGCTAAGTGCAAAGTGTGCCAACAAAACGCTACATTACGCCTCATGAGCCCATGAGCCCGAGTCCGAGTCGCTAAACCCCTACGGGGCTTAGCTCCCATGGAAATGAATTTTCCAAGAGCAAAAAGCATGAATGCTTTTATTGTTGATTTAGCCTTTTTCCCATTAGAAAAATAACCCCACATGGCACACCCATGTGCACCTCCACACCACATGTGCATCTCTAAACTAGCAAAGCTAATATATAGAGATACAACTCCTTTGGTCTAGCCGATGTGGGACTAAAATTCTCTTTGAAAAAGACCAAACTCCAACAGATAGTCCATTTTGGATCATTTCATTAAACAAGCTCAAAGCTTCATAGAGCAAGCTGTCACCACATAGTCGGTTGATTAGGCTTGTATATGTAAAGACGTTGGGCATGATACCCTCCTTCGACATTCTCTTGTACAACTTGCGTGATAATCCAGACAATTTGGTTAAGCCTTCAACAAGAATGGAGTAGATAACTACATCAGGAACAATCCTTCTCTGTATCATCGTTCCCAAAACTGACCACGCCTCACCTGACCTTTCATCTTTGTAAAGTGCATTGATGATCACCCTGTATATGAAACTCCAACCCTCCATTTCATTTAAGAACCTAAAAGCTTCATCTATGAGGCCATTCTTGCAAAACCCATCAACAATCACCGGGCAGCTAACGACATTGGGCTTGACGCCATCCTCAAGCATGCGTCTGAAACAAACCTCAGCTTCCTCCAAACATTGGTTCCGGCAGTAACTAAAAATCATACTAGTATAGCAAAAGACATCCGGAGTGAAAACTTCTTTCGATCATCTCTTCCCAAATTCTTCAAGCACTGCCCATATCCCCACGCTGACAATATGAATCAATAAGAATGCTATACACAACGATGTCATCGCCAAAACCTTTAAACCTAAACTCGTGGAACGTTTTTTTTTTCCCGCTCTTTCCACCTCTCCTTCCATACACAAACCGTGTAAGAGAGAGGTATAGCTGACAACCGTAGGAGTTATTTCACAAGTAACCATTTCGCAGAACAGCTTATAGCCTTCGTCGACGTCACCCTTCTTGCAGAAGCCATCAATCAGGATGCTGTAACTGTGAGCATCTGGCGATACTCCGCACTCCTTCATCCCATCCAAAACCATCAATCCCCATGTCCCCTCTGCGACAAAAAACCAAGAATGATTGCATTGTAACAATAGCTACTCAACCCTCGTCCTCCACGCTGCAAATCACAAAGAAATTCCCAAGCGCCCTCGACGCTTCCAGCTCCACAGAGCCCACGGATGCACGTACCGGATGTCGCACTGTTCGGGCTCACACCGCTCCGCTTCATTTCCGAAAGGATGTTAGTAGCTTCTTCCATATCCAATGTTTCTTCATTGGTGAAATGGGCCATCATAATAGTAAAAGTGTACACATTAGGCAACAAGACCGCGTCTCTCGTACCGTCAGAAACGCTCTCGGCGACCCCGACCGCATCCTATCGACGAAACATATGAGCAGGAAATTGCGCGGGGGGGACGCCGAGCACGACCTGCCTCTCCTTGGCCTCCGAGAAGACCAGAGGGCGTCCTCGACCACGGCGAGGGCCTGGACGACGCACCCGTAGGCCTGTATCTAATGGAAACGTTTGAAATGCGCACAACCTCACTGAGGAATTCAAACAAACAGGCAAAGCTCACGCCTTTGCAGAAAACCGCGGCATCTAAGAGCAACCCACCGGACCTCCGAGTACACTGTCGAGGAAGCGAAGGCTCCGATTAGGACGCGAAGGAGCGGAGGGCGTGGGGAAGGCCGCGGGCGCGGGGCGCGTCGGGGAGGCGCAGCCGGCGGGCGCGCGGCGTCGGGGAGTCGAGAGTGCGCATTGCGAGCGCGACGTGTGGGGAAAGGGTGGCGGCTCTCTTGGTTGGTAGTGGTTTCGGATGTATCGGCCGGTACTTGGAGTTGGAGAGGAGAAGCTAGAGAGTAGCGCTGGATTCTTCGGGAGAGGGAGTGGAGGAAGGGACTCGAGTGCAATCTGAACATAAAGGAGGCTTTATACAATTTGGGAAAATGCCCATTTGGAAGAAGAAAGAGAGGGCGCGAAAGAAAATATAGAAGAAGGGAAGGGGTTTTAGCAAATCTTTTAAAGTCACAGATAAGAAAAAGAACAAGGGTTCCGGCTAGGGGTGAGCAAATACCGATCGATACCGAAAAATCGACCGAATACCGATTAAAAATATTCCGAAAAATCGAATCGAAATTATGTACCGATACTGAATTGCCGAACCAACTAAATTACGGTATAATGGTAATGATAACGGTTTGAGTGTAATAGCATACCGAAAATACCGAACCGAACCGATTCACACACACACACACACGCTCACATTTTTTAATGTTGTTCATGATTAATTTTACACTACACATTTTCATTTTTATCTTTATTTTGGTTGGTTTCCTAGAACTTGGAATGAATTTTAGTGGACTTGAATTTATGTTAAGAATGCTAAGAATTGAGTTTTTGATCTTTTGAGCTTATGTTTTTGTGTTCTCATAGAATTTTGAAGTAAATTTTAGTTACTTAAACTTATACTAAAGATTAAATTTAGTAACTGCGTTTGATATTTAAGCTCATTTTTAGGTGTTTGCGACTTGTTACATATTGTTCTAATAATTTTGATTAATTGTTTGGTTGGTAGAGGCTTGGCTTTAAAATTAATGCTTCCAAAAAAGTAAAAAATATATATTATACGTAAGAGGTTCTTCAATATTAAGTGTGTTAATTGATCAAATATTAATTGGTAAAATACCGATATCGAACAAAAATCGACCGAATACCGATTTAACCGAAATCGAAAAAACCGATTATAAATGGTACGATATTGGTATTGATTTTTCAAATACCGATTTTAAAAAATACCGAAAAATCGACCAAATACCGACCGATTATACCGACGCTCACCCCTAGTTCTGGCGGATATGTTTCCGGGTTGCGAATACAATTCTATTAACCCGATATCAGTTATTCGTTATCAGATTCAGGTTGGGTTGGGCGGCATGAGGCAAATGTCAAGCCCAACCCTGACTCCCGACCGGTTGAGTCGGGCCGGGCCAAACAAGCCTTGGACCGGTTTGGCCCACGGGCTTGGCACATTTTTCAAGTCATAAGAACTTTACAAAGATCCAAACTAATTGATCTTTAAAGCTGTGAATTCTAAACTCATGGTTAATGGTTAAGATGGAAGACATTCTCTTTGGCCATGTGAGTTCAATTCCACGGAGCATTAGTTATAATAAATTTAAATTTAAATTTTTCGTTAGGTATGTGCAATACAAGTGCACGTTACTAGTATATGTACTACTATATAATGCCAAAAGTTGGACTTCATCGTAAAAATTTTCTTTCCAAAAATACCCTTGCTTATATTTACTAATTAAAAATATTTCTTAAAGTTAATAGGGTAACTAAGTAATTACGAGATGTATCTTTTGGTCTTTCTAAATAGGCTTAGATTCATATATAAAATAATATAATAATAGTAATATGATAATAAGTTTAGACTAATTAATGTGGATGACTTTTAGTCTTCCTAATAATAATATACTACTATTATTTGCTCTTTCCAAGTAGCATAAAATACGTGCAACGCACATACATATATATATATACTAGTATATATAAAGTGGTTTAGAAACGGCTCAAAATTGAGCCGTCTAAGCCGTTTATAAATCCTCAATCATTTAATTAAAAAAGTTTATAAAAAATAAAAATTCTAAAACTAACTTCCTCTCTTATCTTCTGCATAATCCAAAACCCTATATTTTCTTCACATATATCTACAATAAATTATAATTAAAATATAAACATATATATAATAAATATTAATTCAAATATATTAAATATTTAAATTATGCTTCAACAATATAAAAAACATTATTTTATGTTACGTAAACTTACTATTATATATGTGTGTATTTGTTATATTTAAATATGATGATTACAACTCCCTAAGTAGTGCATGCTTAACTATATCCTAAGTGATGGGAGAAAGACTTTGTTGGAGTTTTTTGATATTGGTCTCTAGAAATGTCTCACATCCATGTAGCAATTTTAAGTGTGTAGTTCAATATAAGATATATTTTTTATTAACTTGTCCACATAGGAAGTCGTAGTCCATGTGGCAGTTCAAGACCTCCAAAAAAAATAATTATGTTTTTGTCACTCATTTCTTAAAAAAAATTCTTTGGAACTAGTGTCACTCCCGTTTTCCGTTATACGTATTTTTAGTATGCGTGTACTGAATTCTGACTTTTGTCAGGTGATCCGTATTTTTACTTGTCTTGCTTAGCCTAGTCTTGGTTTAATCTTGCCTTGGTTTAATTCGGATTGGTTCAACTTGGCTTGGATTGGCTTGACTTGGTTTGTTTTGGTTTGAGATGAGAAGGGTTTGTATAAAAACCAACTCCTCTCTCTCTCTCTCCTCCATTATTTCTCATTACTTCTTCATCTTCTTCATTTACTCCTACCACCTACCAAGCCCTAGGCAAGTACAACTTGTTTTATGATGGACCTCAAATTTTATTATTCCATTGTCTTCCTTGCTTGATTCTAAGCCTCTTTAGAACTTGGAGATTTTGATTTTGATGGTTATATTTTTGTAGATCTAAGTTTATAGTTTCTTCGGTTTTTCTTCGCTTTGATCTCTTAAACTTTATTATTTTCGAAAACTACTTGTTCCATGTTGTAGAAAATTCAATTTTATTCAGTTTAGACCTTTATTTTGCCCAATTTCGAGTCCTTTAGCCCAAGTTATGAACATTGGAAATTTCTAAAACTCCATGGCCAAAAGCTTACTGGTAGGGACGAAACATCGCACACCTCGTGCACCTTTTGGTCCGCGCATCTTGCACCTCGCGCACCTTTTGGTCCGCGCACCTTGCACCTCGCGCATTTTGCACCTCGCGCACCTTTTGGTCTGCGCACCTTGCACCTCGCGTACCTTTTGGTCTGTGCACCTTACATCTCGTGCATCTTTTGGTCCACGTACCTTGCACCTCACACATTTTTTTGTCCTCGCACCTTGCACCTCGCGCACCTCGTGCACCTTGCACCTCGCACAGCTCATGCACCTTGCAGCTCACGCACCTCGTGCACTTTGCACCTCGTGCACCTTACATCTCGTGCACCTTGTACCTCGCACGCCTTGCACCTTGCGCCATGCGCCTTTTTTTCCGTGCGCGAATCACTCTAAATGACTGTTTTTGTCCGTTTAAGCTATTTTGTATATAGAATCTTAAAAAACTCAAAACATGAAAGTTGTAGAGCTTTGTCTTGGCTCTTGGCTTCAAAAATATTCTTGTCTCACTTTAATCAGAGTTCATATGTGACTTATAGTTTCAATCACACATGAGTGCTCTCGATCTTCTTTGCATTTTTTTTCTATACTTGGCCTAAATTGCGACGACCCGACTTGACACTTGATAATCTTGAGATAGTAACTTGAACTTGACTTGAACATGATAATATGAACCCGTCTTGATAAGTGGTCCGTCGAGGCGCACTCCAGACAAGTACTCTTGACATGACAAGTAACCTGACATGACATGTTTAATCTTGAAATGCTGTTGCGACAGCTATCCTGACTTGCTAAGTACCTCTTGTCTTGACACAATGGTTGACTTTCTTGATTGTGCCTGTACAAGCTACATATCTCGTCTTGCATCATGTCTAGGACATGGATTCCTGATTACCACGGTCAGAAATTCACAATGAATCTGACTAGGTTAATGACTAGATTGATCAAGTAGTTCATATAGAGAGATTTTTCCAAGTTACAGGCGATCCCGTTATCCCGGCCACACCTGAGGGACTTGTAGCCTGCCGACGAGTAGGACACATTTTCAGCCCACTGTCATGTGGGGAACTTCTTGAAAACCTAAGTACTGAAAGTACACCAGTAATCTTGATAATTTTTGTAACTCTTGTAAATTACCTCGCCTGGATAACCTGGATAGCTGCAGGGCTTGTGACTGCGAAAACATCTCATTGCATCTTGCTAGTAACTAGGCCTATGATAACCCTAGTTAGCTAATAATAACAAGCCGTAGGACTTGATTGACCGTGCCTGAATGCTTGCTCGTGATTAGCATAAGAATTATATTCCATCTCTTAATGCAAGCTATTGTTTTATTCTAACCATGTCTTCTTATCATTTAAGCATGTTCATTTATTTATTCTTCTATTTTATTATCTGCTGGTTTTAGTTCCTTATGAAGCCTCCCTTGTGGCACTTGCTCTTTCTGGGGTCTGACCCAGCTGGTTTTGTATGGCCAGATTTCGGAATGATACCCGAGGATCTTCCTGCTTATCAGCCAGATGGTGAACACCAGACATAATACTGGCAACGAGTAGGTTTCTTATTTTGCTTTTCCACTCTATTGTAAATTATTATTTTGAGACGTTTAGCCGCCGAGCAAGTGTTAGCTCGTGTTGATACTTAAATTTCTGTCTGCCTAAGGGCTGTTAAATGATTGGCAAATCCTAGGGTTAATCATGTATGACTTAAACTCTTGCTAGTCTCCGCATTTTGTATGACTAGCTTCATGATCATCTGAATATGTAATGTTTGGGACGCCTTACTTTGTATGTCTGATGATCTAACATCTTGTACATTTATTTGCTTGCTTGAGATTGAGACACTAGGCTTGTTCTTGACCATAGAGACCGATGGATTGTAGTTTAACCCTCATGCATCTAGACAGCCGTGACCGTATTGCGAGGTGGGTTGCACTTTAATGTACGTAGCTGGCTGTGTCTGTCCCCCGCTCTCTAGTATTCTGGTTCTGGGACGTGACACGGTTTAAGTGGTGGCCCATGTAGGTCTTGTAAATCAAGATATGTGAGGATTTTACCGAATAGATGTCTCAATCGGCATTCGCCCTTGATCTCTACTCGTGCTTTCTAATCTTCCTGAATCTTGGCCTGATAAGGTGCTTTATCCTTGATCTATCTTGTTCTTTTATTATTGTTCTTCATGTCATTTTTTTCAGTGGTATTGTTCCTGGTCCTACCGATCAGCCAGGTGGAGCAATCCCAGAGAACCAGCAACAAGTGAACCAGCCGCAGCCTGGGGACCAAACCCAGCACTCAGGGGCAGCCTCCCGAGTCATGCCTTCTGGGGAGCAAGAGCCGCTAGTTCAGCCAGCCCAGCCTGCAGAGCTTGACAATAGAACCCTGATGGGACTCATCCGGGACTTGCTTGCATCACAAGATCGTCGGGGCGATGCCCTGCAGCAGACAGTACGAGATGTCATGAACAGAGTTGGTTATCAAGGGAATAATGCGGCTAACAGCTTCAAGCGCCTGAATCCTCCTTTCTTTTACGGCAGTGAAAATGATATTGCCGCTGATGCTTGGCCACAGGATATAGAGGTTATTCTGGAGGCAGCTAGGACTCCAGAGGAAGAGAAGGTGGTCGTTGTGCGCCTGCAATTATTGGACTTAGCCCGCAGCTGGTGGGCGATGCAAGCAGTTAGATTGGCGACACCTGTCTTATGGGCGATATTCAGTGACAATTTTCAAACGAAGTACTTTGATGCAGTAGCTCGATATGATCTGCAGACAAGGTTCAGCAATCTCAAGCAGATGGGAAGGACAGTCGATCGATATGCGGCCGAGTTTTCTAGGCTTAGTTGATTTGCTCCCACCTTGGTGGCGACCGAATTGGACCGAGCGCAGCGATTCCAGCAGGGACTCCACCTAGAGATCATTATAGCAGTAGAGCAGTTTGAGCATCAGACCTTTGATGCTATTTTGAGAGCAGTTAGGAGGCATGAATATACCTCTCAGAGGATAGTAGATCGAACTGGAGGACGGAAGAGGCCTCATGGTCAGTTGTCTCAGTCATCAGCACCAGTCCCGACAGCTAGGGCTTTGACTATTGGAGATCCTAGGAGGGCGACCACAGTTTTATCGGTTCAACACTCGACTTCGACATATCCTCAACAGCGGAAACAGAAGCAATCTTCCGCAATGGGCTGCTCTCATTGTAGGAAGCTTGGGCACATGGTTTCAGAGTGTCGCAGGGAATAGAAATTATGCTTGGCTTGTGGGGCAGTGGATCACAAAATTGGGTCCTGTCCGCATAGAGCCAGTTCATCTTCATCAACCCTAACCAGTCCATCGGTTAGGGCACCAGCACCAGTGCAGCAGCAGTACCAGCCTCCGAGGCTGTTACCGCCTCAGGCTCAACAATATGCTCAGGCTCAAGCTCAGATTCAGAACAGGCAGAGAGGTCACCAGCAGAGGGGACCAGCACCAAGAGGACAGGGTCAAGCTATGGCTCTGACCGTGGCAGAAGAATTGACATCAGGTGAGGTGGTGGCAGGTACCATTATCGTCAACTCTTTTCCAGCATCAGTATTATTTGATTCGGGTGTATCGCATTCATTTATGTCTGCATAATTCGCTACACGGATAGGACTGGAGCCCGAGTCATTATCAGTAAGGCTTAATATACTTACTGGTAATGGTCTTGTAGGAGTAGATAAAGTATTTTCCTCGTGTCGAATCGTAGTTAGCGGTAGAGAGTTTTCCGCTAGATTGATAGAATTTTTGATGGCCGACTATGATATGGTCCTAGGACTGGATTGGTTGAAGGGTCAATACGCAAGAATAGACTGCAATATTGGCAGGATTATTTTTGGTATTCCCGACGAAAAAGAGTTTTCATTTTCTAGAGGCGAAGTAGAACCTTCTCCACTAGTCTTGCAGATGGCGGTAGCAGCAGCAGTTCAGTTTCCCAAAGTAGTAGAAGAATTTCCTGATGTATTTTCCAAAGAGCTTCCAGACATGCCGCCAGAGAGAGAGGGAGAGAGAGAGAGCGATTTCACCATTGATTTGATTCCAGGGACGGCACCAGTATCAGAGAGAGTCTATAGAATGGCACCATCAGAGTTGGAGATCTTGTACAAGATGATTGAATAACTCAGAACTAAGGGATTCATTCGTGCTAGTGGGTCGCCTTGGGGAGCCCCGATGCTTCTTGTGAAGAAGAATGATGGTACGTCAAGATTATGTATTGATTATCGTACCTTGAATTCTGTAACAATTAAGAACATATATCCCCTACCAAGGATAGATGATTTATTCGATCAACTCAATAGGGCAGCAGTATTCTCGAAGATTGACTTGCGGTCGGGGTACCATCAGATTAGAGTCAGAGAGCAAGACATCCCGAAGACAGCATTCAGATCTAGATATAGACATTTGGAGTTTCTCAGTATGCCATTCGGAGCGACCAATGCGCCAGCGGTATTCATGGATCTCATGAATCATATTTGCATGCCCTATTTGGATCAGTTCGTGATAGTGTTTATAGACGACATCTTAGTCTATAGCAAGAATGAAGCAGAGCATGAGCAGCATCTCCGAATAGTCCTTCAGATTCTCAGAGAGCACCAGTTGTACGCGAAGTTCAGTAAGTGCAAATTTTGGCTTGATCGCATTTCGTACTTAGGTCACATCATCACCAAAGGTGGAGTGGAAGTGGACCCCCAGAAGATAGTGGCTATAGAGACATGGCCAGTACCTAGCACCATCGCAAAAGTTCGCAGTTTTCTAGGATTGACCGGCTATTACCGATGATTTGTGTCAGACTTTGCTCGAATTTCAGCACCATTGACGCAGTTGACCCGCAAGGATGTACAGTTTGCTTGGACAACAGAGTATCAGAATTCATTCGAGAAGTTGAAGCAAGGATTGATGACGGCACCAATTCTCACGCTTCCAGATAGAACTGGAGGATTTTCAGTTTATTGTGATGCTTCAGGCAGAGGATTGGAATGCGTCTTGATGCAGCATGGCAAGGTAGTAGCTTATGCATCACGTCAGCTTCGTGATCATGAGAGAAATTATCCAACCCATGACTTGGAGTTAGCAGCGGTAGTTTTTGCCCTTAAGCTTTGGAGGCATTACTTGTACGGAGATCGGGTAAAAAAATTCACCGACCACAAGAGCCTTAAGTATGTGTTTACCCAGAAGGATCTTAACATGCGTCAGAAAAGATGGCTAGAGTTATTGGTGGATTATGACATCAACCTGCAGTATCATCCTGGGAAGGCCAACGTAGTTGCAAATACGTTGAGTAGAAGAGCATGAGCTTATTTTCTAACAGCACAACCCGAGTTATTAGCAGATCTTCAGAAGATGGAAATAAAGATAGTTCTTCCTACCAATGTGTCATTGATGGCCAGTATGCAAGTTCAGTCCAGTATAGTTGAGAGAATTAAGATAGCACAGTCATCGGATTCTAAGCTTCAGCGGCTTAGGGCAGAATGTGAAGCAGTATGGAGAGCAGAGTTATGCATTCACGAAGATGGCACGCTCCGACACGGAAGGCGTCTTTGTGTACCCAGTGGTGACACCATGCAGGAGATCATGGCAGAGGCTCACAGTTCACAGTATTCAATTCATCCCGGTGGTACGAAGATGTATCGTGATATCCTTCAACATTTCTGGTGGAATGGCATGAAGAGGAAGATAGCTCGGTTTGTCTCTCGTTGTTTAGTTTGCCAACAAGTTAAAGCTGAACATCAGAGACCAGCTGGACTTCTTCAACCTTTACCAATTCCAAAGTGAAAGTGGGAGCATATTACCATGGATTTTGTAACTGATTACCTAAATTCCCAGCTGGGAGAGATGCTATATGGGTTATAGTTGACCGACTCACCAAGGTAGCTCATTTTCTCCCTTTCAGGATTGGCCAGTCGACGGATCAGCTAGTAGAGATGTATCTTAGATAGATAGTCAGATTGCATGGAGTGCCAGTTAGTATTGTATCGGACAGAGATTCAAGATTTACGTCAAACTTTTGGCAGAGTCTTCAGGAGAGTTTGGGAACTCCTCTCAAGTTTAGTTCAGCTTATCATCCTGTCACTCCCCGTTCCCAGAATGCGTATTTTAATACGTATATTGCTTGAATGTATTTATTTAAGTAATTATCATGTAGTATCATGTATTTAAATTCCTTTAATTTTATGTTAATTAACTATCTGCTCTTTAAATTTCCATGTTAATTAATTTCCTGTAATTTTATTTCCTGCAATTTTATTTTTGCATTTCTTCCTGCTTGTAGCCTTGCTTATGTGGTTCGGCCTAGGTTAGGTTCTCGGGTTCATTGATGAATCCGAATCCAACCCGGCCCATTAGCTCCCACCTACCACCACTCCCCCTATTTAAAGCCACCATCTCCATTCTCTCTCCTCATTACTCATCCTCACCATTACTTCTTCTTCTTTCTCTCATCACTTCTCCACCTACCAGCAGCAGCAGCATGAGGCAAGTGCAAACTTGCTTCTAATTGAGAACCATGTTTTTATGGTTCATTTGTCTTCTTCTTGTGATTCCAAGAGAGTTTAGTTCTTAGCATTTTTGATTTATATGGCTAGGTTTTCTCTAGATCTAAGTTGTTACATTTTTGGCTGTTCATGGGTTTTTGGTCCTCCCAACTTAGCGTGTTTTCTGGCTGGGAACTTCATCTTCTGGCTTGGGACGAAGGCTGAGTCACGCACACGTCTCTACGTGTCTGCGTGGATTTTGAGACACGCTCATGTTCTTACATGTTAGCGTGTATTTTTAGTCACGCTCACGTTCTCATGAGCGTGCGTGTATTTTCAGTCACACTCACGTTCTCACGAGTTTACGTGTATTTTCAGTCACGCACACGTCTCTACGTGTCTGCGTGGATTTTGAGACACGCTCATGTTCTTACATGTTAGCGTGTATTTTCAGTCACGCTCACGTTCTCACGAGTCTGCGTGTATTTTTAGTCACGCACACATCCACGAGTCTGCGTGTATTTTTAGTCACGCACCCTTCCATGAGTGCGTGGATTTTTAGTCACGCTCTTTTGTGCGTGCGTGGATTTTTCCTTCACGCTCACGCTATGCTTGCTTGCGTGACTTTTCACGCTCACGCTTGCCAGCGTGTATCACTTTTCACGCTCACTGTTCACGCCCATTTTCCACGCTCACCCCAGCTAGACTTAGCGTGACTTGTTGGTCTTAAGCATAGACTTCTTGCATGACTTTTGGCCTTAGCACAGACTTGTTGGCGTGACTTCCTGACCTGGGTGTTTTTATTTATTCCTCAACCTATTCATTTAATGATGGCATGATAATTCTTCTATTATATCCTTACGCCCTTTTGCGTGAATTTCTTGATAAATCATGATATGTTAAATTTGTTAAAATGGATTGTTATGTAAAATGCGCCTTGTGTCCTGATTGATCCATGGATACCCAGTATGACTAGAACTTAACCCTGAGAGTTATAGACCCGACCCCATGTAATATTGATGGACTTTCATGCCTTGTCACCATTGATAATGATTATGACATGGACTAAATAATTGATCATGCGTTCTTAGTTGGAACTAAGAGACTGGCTAGTCGTCTTATTGAATTGAATGAATGAGACACGTTCATGTAATGAACTATTATATTCGATTAGCCGATCCCGAATATTGGCATACAGGCACATGCAGGCTTCAAAGTAATTATTTATTATTTAATTATCTATTTATCTTACAAAGACAGCATGTGTACTTTATGGTCAAGGCATGATTATTCCGTGGTTAATTTGATTGTTGCATCACGCTATGTAAGACCTACAACCTAGCCGCACAGGTATCGTTGTAGAGTTGCGCATATCGTACCCCGTACGAAAGTATTCATTTGAATGGCCATGATCCACGGCATGGAACTTCGCTCAACGTAGGGACTATTAAGTTAAATAAAATAATGATGGCATGGAGAGAATGGATTTCCGAGTTCTTACATGGCAGCCCCCTTGGGACTATTAAGTGCCCGACGGGCCGACTGGTTCCCACAGATACTGTAAATCTGTCACACGGGCAGGGAACAGTATCTGCTTATATTATTGTACATGCTATAACGGCGGGCGTCCCGCTGGGACTCGTCTAACTACATGATTGGCGCAATTGATTGACTGGATAGACTAGCCTTGCTCGCACATAGTAAGAACTGAGGAATCCCTATTTTTGCATAATTCCAGGATAACTTGGGACTCACAATAGCTAGCCGTAGGAATTGATTGGCCGTCAAGATGATTTGTTTGTGTACTGTATCTACTTTGTTGTCTAACTGAGATGATCAGAATGTCAGGACATGACGGGTCAACTTATGTCCTTGTTTGGTTGGGAGGTTGGTTCGAAGTGTCGTGATGTTATGTGAATCCTAGTGGGAGGCAGAGATCTATTATTACATTTTCTTACTTACTGGTTTAGTCCTTCATATCGTCCTTCCTTGTGGTACTTGCTATTAGAGGTCTAACCTTTCTGGTTTTGCATGGCCAGATTTAGAGCCGGTCCCCGAGGATCCAGCTTACTTCTACCTCCAAGATGGTCAATACTAGAGGGATGATCGCAGGAGGACTCGAGTGGGTTTTCTTACTTCACCGCTCGTTTTGTCATTTACTTTATACTTAGCCATTTGGCACCGACATGTTGGTCGGATCATCTTGTACTTACTTTTGCATGATTGTAATTAAGTCAGACTGCAGCTGATAACAATTGTGTATACCTTACTATACCATCTGGCTATGTTTTGTAAAGCCAGATTTCCAGAATATTCTGACGGAGCGTTTGGGACGCCTTACTGCTTTATCTTACATGTTCTGTATTACTGTTTCTTATTTGAATGATTGAGACAATAGATGCGAAATGACCATAGTGAGACTTTTATGTAGTATGCACCCCCTCGTCTGGTTAGACAGCATTGATCGTATTATACGGTATTTATCTACCCGTAATACGTAGCTGGCTGAGTCATTCCTCCGCTCTCCAGTATTCTGGTTCTGGGGCGTGACAAGGTTTTAGTGGTGGCCCATGCATGTCTGATTTCAGACTTGTGGGGTGTTTCGATTTATAGGATGTCTCAATCACACATGTTCCCCCTTGATCTCATGATTCGTTATTCTCAGCCCTTGCTTGACATTCCGGTATCCTTTGGCTTCATTGATCCTTCATGTCCGGTTGTTTGATTGTTCTCTTGTCCCTTTTCTTAGGGGCACTTCGTCCGCATCTGCCAGGACTGGTCAACAGCAACAAGAGCAACATGGACTACCTGACCCTGTTGGTCAGCAACAAGGGCCGGTACTAACCCAAGAGGCTACCCAGGAAGAAGTGATAGTGGAACCAGCAGCTGGATCGCAGTATCCGGATGTTCCACCACCACCGACAGTTCCACCTACCCAAGTGGACACACCAGCCCTTCTGGAGATCATGAGAGGAATGATGGCCACTCAGCAACATCAGATGTTGGCCCAGCAACGCATGCACACTCAGCTACAAGAGCAGAATGTGCTACTTAACCAAGGATTGCAGACAGCATTGGAAAGAGGGGCAAGGCCAGATTCAGGAGCATCAGCCAGGTTTTGCAAGTACAACCCCCGCCGTTTCGAGGGCACGGAGGATGCCATTTCAGCAGATGCATGGCTTAAGGATATGGAGGCTATTCTGACAGCAGCTAAGGTACCGGCAGAAGAACGTGTGGATCTAGTAAAGTTGTTACTTCAGGATCTCGCACGTGATTGGTGGGAATCAGAGGAAGTGGGCATTAGACGTCCTGTGGCTTGGGACGATTTCACGGCAAGATTCAAGACCAAGTACTATGGAGTTGTGGCACGGTTTGAGCTACAACAGAAGTTTATCAGGCTCAGGCAGGCCGGCAAGACTGTAGATGCTTATGCAGCGGAGTTCTGCAGATTGAGTAGATTCGCCCCAGAGATGGTAGCAACAGAGAGCCAGAGGGCCATGAGGTTTCAGCAAGGGTTTCATCTTGAACTCTTGCAACTGATAGAGGGGCACAATTACCAGACTTTTGATGAGATATTGACGGCGACTCGAAGGCACGAGATCACCATTCAGAGGCTTACGGTGAGGACTGGGGGTCAGAAGAGATCCCACAGTCAGATTGAAGGAGGAAGGGGAACAGCGCCCCGAACAACAGCACCATCCACTGGCATTCGTATCCACGATGTGGCAATACGAGGACCCGCACCACCCAGGCAGCAGCAACAGCAACAGAGGAAGAACCAGCAACCCCCGGTGGGCTGCACTTATTGTGGAAAGATGGGACACACTAGAGATGTGTGTCGGACATTGAATGGACTGTGTCTGATATGTGGAAATCCAGACCATCGGGTTACCACATGTCCCATGAATTCGAGGGCAGGAGGACCAGGGCAGCAGTTTCCTGCTTTGCCAGCCCCAGGGGCAGGACAATATCGAGGACCAGCAATGGCAGTAAGGCCGTTGGCACAGCGTCCGCGGGCTCAGATGTTTCGGCAGCAGGGACCGCCGATGCAGCAGCACCAGCATAGACCACCCCAGCATCCTCAAGGCAGGGGCCAGCAGCAACATCAGGTTAGGCCGCAGCATGGAAACCAGCAAGGAGGTCGAGGGCAAGCATTCACTTTGTCCTTGGAGGAGGCATTGGCATCGGGAGATGTTGTGGTAGGTAACATTCTCGTCGCCTCATATCCCGCAGTAGCATTGTTTGATTCGGGAGCATCCCATTCATTTATATCTGCACAATTTGCGACACGACTAGGAATGGAGTTCGAGGCATTGCCAGGGAGGTTGAATATACTCACTGGCAATGGGCTCGTAGGAGTTAGTAGAGTTATTCTAGCGTGTAGCGTTGTAGTTTGCGGGCATTCTTTACCTGCCCGGTTGATAGAATTTCCTGTCGGAAATTTCGACGTTATCTTAGGCATGGACTGGCTGAAAGACAGTCATGCGACAATAGATTGTCGTAGAGGGAGTGTATCTTTTGATATTCCAGGCAGGAAGAGATTCACCTTAGTCAGATCAGAGGCAACTCAACCAGAGCAGGGAATAGTAGCGGCAATGGAAGAAGTTCAGATCCCGAAGGTAGTTGAAGAATTTCTAGACGTATTTCCTGAAGAACTTCCAGGTCTACCACCAGTTAGAGATGTTGAGTTCAGTATAGAATTGACACCAGGAACTAAACCGATATCAGATCGGGTTTACAGAATGGCGGATTCAGAGCAGGCCAAGGTATATCAGCATATTGAGGAACTGAAGGAGAAGAAGTTTATCCAAGCTAGCGTGTCACCATGGGCAGCACCAGTGGTACTTGTGGGAAAGAAGGATGGGTCATCCAGATTATGCATTGACTACAGGAAACTTAACGCGGCAACAGTGAAGAACAAGTACCCATTACCCAGGATCGACGACTTATTTGACCAGTTGAGCAAGGCTAGAGTTTTCTCCAAGATAGATCTTCGTTCAGGGTACCATCAGGTGAGGGTTCGGAAGGAAGATATTCCCAAGACAGCATTCAGGTCGAAGTATGGGCATTATGAGTTCTTAGTAATGCCGTTTGGTTTGACCAATGCTCCAGCAATATTCATGGATTTGATGAATCGTATCTTTATGCCATATTTAGACCAGTTTGTTGTTGTGTTTCTTGACGACATTCTCGTATACTCTGCTAGTGAAGAGGAGCATGAAGACCACCTCAGGAAAGTGTTGCAGGTTCTGAGAGAGAACCAGTTGTATGCCAAGCTCAGCAAGTGTGAGTTCTGGACGAATCACATTTCATTTTTGGGTCATATCATATCAGGAGCTGGAGTAGCAGTAGATCCCAGGAAGATAGAAGCAGTAGAAAGTTGGCCAGTACCCAAGACCGTAGCAGATGTACGAAGTTTCTTGGGATTAGCAGGATATTACAGAAGGTTTGTGTCAGACTTTGCAAGGCTTTCAGCACCCATGACCCGCTTGACCCGGAAGGATGTACCATTCGTTTGGTCGACAGAATGTCAGGCATCATTCGAGACTTTGAAGCAGAAGTTGATATCAGCACCTATTCTTACATTGCCAGTTGGACCCGGAGGTTTTACAGTATATTGTGATGCGTCAGGTAAGGGACTTGGATGTGTCCTTATGCAGCGTGGGAAGGTGATAGCATATGCATCTAGACAGCTTCGGGACCACGAGAAGAATTATCCAACTCATGATTTGGAGTTAGCGACAGTAGTGTTTGCTCTGAAGCTATGGAGGCATTACCTATATGGTGACCGGGTGGAGATGTACACAGATCATAAAAGTCTGAAGTACATCTTTACTCAGAAGGAGCTGAATATGAGGCAGAGAAGATGGCTGGAATTGATTAAGGATTATGACGTAGAGCTTCAGTATCACCCAGGCAAGACTAATGTAGTAGCAGACGCTCTTAGCAGGAGAGGCGGCGCATTTATGCTGACAGCACAGAAGCACATTTTAGAAGACCTTCAGGAGATGGACATCGAAGTTATACTTTCTAGTGATGTAGGAGTTCTAACAAGTTTGCAAGTTCAATCTGACTTAGTAGACAGGATCAAGGCAGCTCAGGCACAAGACCCAAGGATTCAGAAGCTTAGGGCAGAATGCGAGTCAGGACTCAGGGAGGAGATGAGAATTCATGAAGATGGTACACTTAGATTTGGATCACGTCTATGTGTGCCTAGTGGAGATATCAGACAGGAGGTTATGGCAGAAGCTCGCAGTTTTCAGTATTCTATTCATCCTGGAGGGACCAAGATGTACCGAGATATCAAGCAGCATTTCTGGTGGAACGGGATGAAGAGAGAGATAGCTAGATTTGTTTTTCGTTGCTTGGTATGTCAGCAAGTGAAGGCAGAACAGCAGAGGCCAGCTGGGTTATTGCAACCGCTTCCTATTCCGGAATAGAAATGGGAGCATATTACAATGGACTTTGTAACCGGTTTACCGAGATCACCAAGTGGTAAGGACGCCATTTGGGTGATAGTGGACCGACTTACAAAGGTAGCACACTTTCTTCCTTTCAGAGTAGGGCAATCTACAGAAAAGTTAGCAGAGTTATATATGCAACAGATAGTCAGGCAGCATGGAGTCCCTGTCAGTATTGTGTCGGATCGGGATACCCGCTTTACATCGCATTTCTGGAAGAACTTACATCATAGTCTTGGTACCAAGTTAAGATTTAGCACGGTCTACCATCCGCAGACAGATGGGCAATCAGAAAGAACGATTCAGACTTTAGAAGACATGTTACGAGCCTGCACTTTAGATTTTGGAGGATCTTGGGAGAGCCACCTGCACTTGGTTGAGTTCTCGTACAACAATAGTTATCAAGCCAGTATCCAGATGGCGCTATTTGAAGCACTATATGGTAAGAAGTGTAGGTCACCGCTTGCATGGGATGATATCAGAGAAAGGAAGATGTTAGGCCCAGAAATGATTGTTCAGACGGTTGAAGTGGTTAAGGGAATTAGAGAGCGACTTCGAGTTGCGCAGGATCGGCATCGTCATTGGGCGGACCAGCATCGTAGGCCGTTAGAGTTCTCTGTTGGGGACCACGTATTCTTGCGGATCTCACCTACTCGTGGGGTCATCAGATTTGGCGTTCGCGGAAAATTGAGTCAACGGTACGTAGGCCCATTTGTTATCCTTGATCGGATAGGCGATGTTGCTTATCGTTTATCCCTCCCACCTTCGTTACGAGAGGTGCATGACGTGTTTCATGTATTTCAATTACGTAGGTATATATCGGACCCAAGCCATATCCTCGATCACTCTGAGCTGGTTGTTGGTACCAACCTGTCTTACGAGGAACAGCCTGTGTCCATTTTGGACCGAAGAGAGAAGATACTCAAGAACCGAACAATTAGCCTTGTCCGTGTTGCTTGGGGTCATCACTCCTTGGGAGAGTCAACATGGGAACGTGAGGATGATATCCGATCACGGTATCCACACCTGTTTGACTCACAAGGTATATCTCTTTCCGTATACCTTGATTATCCTGATTCTTCATGCTTGTCACTTTATGGGTAGAGCTACTTGATATCATGGATTGATGAATTTACATATATAGTACTTGCTTTTGATATGGTAGAAATGATTGCTTGCTCACTAGAATTGCTTGTATTAGTTTAGCTCCGATATTTCTACCTGATTGGATTTGAAATTCCGAGGACGAAATTTTTCTAAGGTGGGTAGAGATATCACTCCCCGTTCCCAGAATACGTATTTTAATACGTATATTGCTTGAATGTATTTATTTAAGTAATTATCATGTAGTATCCTGTATTTAAATTCCTTTAATTTCATGTTAATTAACTATCTGCTCTTTAAATTTCCATGTTAATTAATTTTCTGTAATTTTATTTCCTGCAATTTTATTTTTGCATTTCTTCCTGCTTGTAGCCTTGCTTATGTGGTTCGGCCTAGGTTAGGTTCTCGGGTTCATTGATGAATCCGAATCCAACCCGGCCCATTAGCTCCCACCTACCACCACTCCCCCTATTTAAAGCCACCCTCTCCATTCTCTCTCCTCATTACTCATCCTCACCATTACTTCTTCTTCTTTCTCTCATCACTTCTCCACCTACCAGCAGTAGCAGCAAGAGGCAAGTGCAAACTTGCTTCTACTTGAGAACCATGTTTTTATGGTTCATTTGTCTTCTTCTTGTGATTCCAAGAGAGTTTAGTTCTTAGCATTTTTGATTTCTTTGGCTAGGTTTTCTCTAGATCTAAGTTGTTACATTTTCGGCTGTTCATGGGTTTTTGGTCCTCCCAACTTAGCGTGTTTTTTGGCTGGGAACTTCATCTTCTGGCTTGGGATGAAGGCTGAGTCACGCACACGTCTCTACGTGTCTGCGTGGATTTTGAGACACGCTCATGTTCTTACATGTTAGCGTGTATTTTTAGTCACGCTCACGTTCTCATGAGCGTGCGTGTATTTTCAGTCACGCTCACGTTCTCACGAGTCTGCGTGTATTTTCAGTCACGCACACGTCTCTACGTGTCTGCGTGGATTTTGAGACACGCTCATGTTCTTACATGTTAGCGTGTATTTTCAGTCACGCTCACGTTCTCACGAGTCTGCGTGTATTTTTAGTCACGCACACATCCACGAGTCTGCGTGTATTTTTAGTCACGCACCCTTCCATGAGTGCGTGGATTTTTAGTCACGCTCTCTTGTGCGTGCGTGAATTTTCCCTTCACGCTCACGCTATGCTTGCTTGCGTGACTTTTCACGCTCACGCTTGCCAGCGTGTATCACTTTTCACGCTCACTGTTCACGCCCATTTTTCACGCTCACCCCAGCTAGACTTAGCGTGACTTGTTGGTCTTAAGCATAGACTTCTTGCGTGACTTTTGGCCTTAGCATAGACTTGTTGGCGTGACTTCCTGACCTGGGTGTTTTTATTTATTCCTCAACCTATTCATTTAATGATGGCATGATAATTCTTTTATTATATCCTTACGCCCTTTTGCGTGAATTTCTTGATAAATCATGATATGTTAAATTTGTTAAAATGGATTGTTATGTAAAATGTGCCTTGTGTCCTGATTGATCCATGGATACCCAGTATGACTAGAACTTAACCCTGAGAGTTATAGACCCGACCCCATGTAATATTGATGGACTTTCATGCCTTGTCACCATTGATAATGATTATGACATGGACTAAATAATTGATCATGCGTTCCTAGTTGGAACTAAGAGACTGGCTAGTCGTCTTATTGAATTGAATGAATGAGACACGTTCATGTAATGAACTATTATACTCGATTAGTCGATCCCGAATATTGGCATACAGGCACATGCAGGCTTCAAAGTAATTATTTATTATTTAATTATCTATTTATCTTACAAAGACAGCATGTGTACTTTATGGTCAAGGCATGATTATTCCGTGGTTAATTTAATTGTTGCATCACGCTATGTAAGACCTACAACCTAGCCGCACAGGTATCGTTGTAGAGTTGCGCATATCGTACCCCGTACGAAAGTACTCATTTGAATGGCCATGATCCACGGCATGGAACTTCGCTCAACGTAGGGACTATTAAGTTAAATAAAATAATGATGGCATGGAGAGAATGGATTCCCGAGTTCTTACATGGCAGCCCCTTTGGGACTATTAAGTGCCCGACGGGCCGGCTGGTTCCCACAGATACTGTAAATCTGTCACACGGGCAGGGAACAGTATCTGCTTATATTATTGTACATGCTATAACGGCGGGCGTCCCGCTGGGACTCGTCTAACTACATGATTGGCGCAATTGATTGACTGGATAGACTAGCCTTGCTCGCACATAGTAAGAACTGAGGAATCCCTATTTTTGCATAATTCCAGGATAACTTGGGACTCACAATAGCTAGCCGTAAGAATTGATTGGCCGTCAAGATGATTTGTTTGTGTACTGTATCTACTCTGTTGCCTAACTGAGATGATCAGAATGTCAGGACATGACGGGTCAACTTCTGTCCTTGTTTGGTTGGGAGGTTGGTTCGAAGTGTCGTGATGTTATGTGAATCCTAGTGGGAGGCAGAGATCTATTATTACATTTTCTTACTTACTGGTTTAGTCCTTCATATCGTCCTTCCTTGTGGTACTTGCTATTAGAGGTCTAACCTCTCTGGTTTTGCATGGCCAGATTTAGAGCCGGTCCCCGAGGATCCAGCTTACTTCTACCTCCAAGATGGTCAATACTAGAGGGATGATCGCAGGAGGACTCGAGTGGGTTTCCTTACTTCACCGCTCGTTTTGTCATTTACTTTATACTTAGTCGTTTGGCACCGACATGTTGGTCGGATCATCTTGTACTTACTTTTGCATGATTGTAATTAAGTCAGACTGCAGCTGATAACAATTGTGTATACCTTACTATACCATCTGGCTATGTTTTGTAAAGCCAGATTTCCAGAACATTCTGACGGAGCGTTTGGGACGCCTTACTGCTTTATCTTACATGTTATGTATTACTGTTTCTTATTTGAATGATTGAGACAATAGATGCGAAATGACCATAGTGAGACTTTTATGTAGTATGCACCCCCTCGTCTGGTTAGACAGCATTGATCGTATTCTACGGTATTCATCTACCCGTAATACGTAGCTGGCTGAGTAATTCCCCCGCTTTCCAGTATTCTGGTTCTGGGGCGTGACACATCCGCAGACAGATGGTCAGTTAGAGCGCACGATTCAAACTCTTAAAGATATGTTACGATCATGTACACTTGACTTCGGTGGTTCGTGGAAAGATCACCTACATCTAGTGGAGTTCTCCTACAATAACAGTTTTCAGGCCAGTATCCTGATGGCACCGTTTGAGGCACTGTATGGTAGAAAGTGCAGATCACCTTTAGCGTGGGATGATGTAGGCGAGAGGCATATGCTTAGTCCAGAAATGGTTACGCAGACTATCGAGGTAGTCAGACAAGTTAGAGATCATCTTCGAGTTGCACAAGATCGTCAGCGCCATTGGGCCGATTCTCATCGGCGTCCTCTTGAGTTTTCTATCGGCGATCACGTATTCCTTAGGATCTCGCTACCCTTGGCGTCATTCGATTCGGTGTACGGAGAAAGCTTAGTCCTAGGTATATAGGACCATTTGATATTCTCGAGCGAGTAGGTGATGTGTCCTATCGTCTCGCTCTTCCGCCGTCGTTACGTGAGGTACATGACGTATTCCATGTATTCCAATTGCGACGGTACATTCTGGATCTGAGCCATATCCTTGATCATTCGGAATTGGTTATTGGTACCAACCTTTCGTTGAGGAAAGGCCCGTATCCATATTGGACCGAAAGGAGAAGATACTCAAGAACAAGACTATTAATTTAGTCCGTGTTGCTTGGGGTCATCACTCTTTGGGTGAGTCAACTTGGAAACGTGAGGATGATATCTGATCGCGATATCCACACATGTTTGACTCATGAGATATAATGTCTTCCTTATGCCTTATGCTTTTAACTCCTTGCTTGCATGAATAATTGCTTGATTAATTGCTAGTCGTAGATTGCATGTGGTTACTGTAGCTTGCCCAGACATCTCTAGCCTCTTGATTAAATTTCGAGGACGGAATTATTTTAAGGTGGGTAGAGTTGTCACTCCCGTTTTTCGTTATACGTATGTCTAGTATACGTGTACGAAATTCTGACTTTTGTCAGGTGACTCGTATTTTTACTTGTCTTGCTTAGCCTAGTCTTGGTTTAATCTTGCCTTGGTTTAATTCAATTTGGTTCAACTTGGCTTGGATTGGCTTGACTTGGTTTGTTTTGGTTTGAAATGAGAAGGGTTTGTATAAAAACCAACTCCTCTCTCTCTCCTCCATTATTTCTCATTACTTCTTCATCTTCTTCATTTACTCCTCCCACCTACCGATATCGAACAAAAATCGACCGAATACCGATTTAACCGAAATCGAAAAAACCGATTATAAATGGTACGATATTGGTATTGATTTTTCAAATACCGATTTTAAAAAATACCGAAAAATCGACCAAATACCGACCGATTATACCGACGCTCACCCCTAGTTCTGGCGGATATGTTTCCGGGTTGCGAATACAATTCTATTAACCCGATATCAGTTATTCGTTATCAGATTCAGGTTGGGTTGGGCGGCATGAGGCAAATGTCAAGCCCAACCCTGACTCCCGACCGGTTGAGTCGGGCCGGGCCAAACAAGCCTTGGACCGGTTTGGCCCACGGGCTTGGCACATTTTTCAAGTCATAAGAACTTTACAAAGATCCAAACTAATTGATCTTTAAAGCTGTGAATTCTAAACTCATGGTTAATGGTTAAGATGGAAGACATTCTCTTTGGCCATGTGAGTTCAATTCCACGGAGCATTAGTTATAATAAATTTAAATTTAAATTTTTCGTTAGGTATGTGCAATACAAGTGCACGTTACTAGTATCTGTACTACTATATAATGCCAAAAGTTGGACTTCATCGTAAAAATTTTCTTTCCAAAAATACCCTTGCTTATATTTACTAATTAAAAATATTTCTTAAAGTTAATAGGGTAACTAAGTAATTACGAGATGTATCTTTTGGTCTTTCTAAATAGGCTTAGATTCATATATAAAATAATATAATAATAGTAATATGATAATAAGTTTAGACTAATTAATGTGGATGACTTTTAGTCTTCCTAATAATAATATACTACTATTATTTGCTCTTTCCAAGTAGCATAAAATACGTGCAACGCACATACATATATATACTAGTATATATAAAGTGGTTTAGAAACGGCTCAAAATTGAGCCGTCTAAGCCGTTTATAAATCCTCAATCATTTAATTAAAAAAGTTTATAAAAAATAAAAATTCTAAAACTAACTTCCTCTCTTATCTTCTGCATAATCCAAAACCCTATATTTTCTTCACATATATCTACAATAAATTATAATTAAAATATAAACATATATATAATAAATATTAATTCAAATATATTAAATATTTAAATTATGCTTCAACAATATAAAAAACATTATTTTATGTTACGTAAACTTACTATTATATATGTGTGTATTTGTTATATTTAAATATGATGATTACAACTCCCTAAGTAGTGCATGCTTAACTATATCCTAAGTGATGGGAGAAAGACTTTGTTGGAGTTTTTTGATATTGGTCTCTAGAAATGTCTCACATCCATGTAGCAATTTTAAGTGTGTAGTTCAATATAAGATATATTTTTTATTAACTTGTCCACATAGGAAGTCGTAGTCCATGTGGCAGTTCAAGACCTCCAAAAAAAATAATTATGTTTTTGTCACTCATTTCTTAAAAAAAATTCTTTGGAACTAGTGTCACTCCCGTTTTCCGTTATACGTATTTTTAGTATGCGTGTACTGAATTCTGACTTTTGTCAGGTGATCCGTATTTTTACTTGTCTTGCTTAGCCTAGTCTTGGTTTAATCTTGCCTTGGTTTAATTCGGATTGGTTCAACTTGGCTTGGATTGGCTTGACTTGGTTTGTTTTGGTTTGAGATGAGAAGGGTTTGTATAAAAACCAACTCCTCTCTCTCTCTCTCTCCTCCATTATTTCTCATCACTTCTTCATCTTCTTCATTTACTCCTACCACCTACCAAGCCCTAGGCAAGTACAACTTGTTTTATGATGGACCTCAAATTTTATTATTCCATTGTCTTCCTTGCTTGATTCTAAGCCTCTTTAGAACTTGGAGATTTTGGTTTTGATGGTTAAATTTTTGTAGATCTAAGTTTATAGTTTCTTCGGTTTTTCTTGGTTTTGATCTCTTAAACTTTGTTATTTTCGAAAACTACTTGTTCCATGTTGTAGAGAATTCAATTTCATTCAGTTTAGACCTTTATTTTGCCCAATTTCGAGTCATTTGGCCCAAGTTATGGACATTGGAAGTTTCTAAAACTCCATGGCCAACAGCTTGCTAGTATGGACGACACCTCGCGCACCTCGTGTGCACCTCGCGCAAATTTTGGTCCGCGCACCTTGCACCTCGCGCACCTTTTAGTCCGCGCACCTTGCACCTCGCACACATTTTGGTTCGCGCACCTTGCACCTCACGCACATTTTGGTCCGCGCACCTTGCACCTCGCGCACATTTTGTTCCGCGCACCTTGCACCTCGCGCACCTTTTGGTTCACAAACCTTGCACCTTGTGCACCTTACACCTCGCGCACCTCGTGCACCTTGCACCTCGCACAGCTCATGCACCTTGCACCTCGCGCACCTCGTGCACCTTGCATCTCGTACAGCTCGTGCACCGTGCACCTTGCACCTCGCGCACCTCGTGCACCTTGCACCTCGCACGCCTTGCACCTTGCGCCATGCGCCTTTTTTCCGTGCGCGAATCACTCTAAATGACTGTTTTTGTCCGTTTAAGCTATTTTGTAGATATAATCTTGAAAAACTCAAAACATGAAAGTTGTAGATTTTTGTATTGGCTTCAAAAATATTCCTGTTTCACTTTAATCAGAGTTCATATGTGACTTATAGTTTCAATCACACATGGGTGTTCTCGATCTTCTTTGCATGTTTTTTTCTATACTTGGCCTAAATTGCGACGATCCGACTTGACACTTGATAGTCTTGAGATAGTAACTTGAACTTGACTTGAACATGATAATATGAACCCGTCTTGATAACTCTTGATAAGTGGTCCGTCGAGGCGCACTCCAGACAAGTACTCTTGACATGACAAGTAACCTGACATGACATGTATAATCTTGAAAGACTGTTGCGACAGCTACCCTGACTTGCTAAGTAACTCTTGTCTTGACACCGTGGTTGACTTTCTTGATTGTGCCTGTACAAGATACCTGTCTCGTCTTGCATAATGTCTAGGACATGGATTCTTGATTACCACGGTCAGAAATTCACAATGAATCTGACTAGGTTAATGACTAGATTGATCAAGTAGTTCATATAGAGAGATTTTTTCTAGTTACATGCGATCCCGTTATCCCGGCCACACCTGAGGGACTTGTAGCCTGCCGACGAATAGGACACATTTTCAGCCCATTGTCATGTGGGGCACTTCTTGAAAACCTAAGTACTGAAAGTACACCAATAATCTTGATAATTTTTGTAACTCTTGTAAATTACCTCGCCTGGATAACTTGGATAGCTGTAGGACTTGTGACTGCGGAAACATCTCATTGCATCTTGCTAGTAAATAGGCATGTGATAACCCTAGTTAGCTAATAATAGCAAGCCGTAGGACTTGATTAACCGTGCCTGAATGCTTGCTCGTAATTAGCATGAGAATTATATTCCATCTCTTAATGCAAGCTATTGTTTTATTCTAACCATGTCTTCTTATCATTTAAGCATGTTCATTTATTTATTCTTCTATTTTATTATCTGCTGGTTTTAGTTCCTTATGAAGTCCCCCTTGTGGCACTTGCTCTTTCTGGGGTCTGACCCAGCTGGTTTTGTATGGCCAGATTTCGGAGTGATACCCGAGGATCTTCCTGCTTATCAGCCAGATGGTGAACACCAGACGTAATCCTGGCAACGAGTAGGTTTCTTATTTTATTTTTCCACTCTATTGTAAATTATTATTTTGAGGCGTTTAGTCGTCGAGCAAGTGTTAGCTCGTGTTGAAACTTAAATTTCTGTCTGCCTAAGGGCTGTTAAATGATTGGCAAATCCTATGGTTGATCATGTATGACTTAAACTCTTGCTAGTCTTCGCATTTTGTATGACTAGCTTCATGATCATCTGAATATGTAATGTTTGTGACGTCTTACTTTGTATGTCTGATGATCTAACATCTTGTACATTTATTTGCTTGCTTGAGATTGAGACACTAGGCTTGTTCTTGACCATAGAGACCGATGGATTGTAGTTTAACCCTCATGCATCTAGACAGTCGTGACCGTATTGCGAGGTGGGTTGCACTTCAATGTACGTAGCTGGCTGTGTCTGTCTCCCGCTCTCCAGTATTTTGGTTCTGGGGCGTGACAACTAGGTCCCTAGCGACTTGAACTCGAGTGCGGACAAAGGGTGCAAAGTGGTGTTTTGATGATGCACTGTGCACTTCGTGCGTGGATGCTGCTCCCATGAAATTGCGGTTCGCACGAGACTGCTGCTCCAATGGAACTACAATTCGCGTAGAACAATTGTTTGTCTGCTTCGTGGACGTAACTGCCCATTTAGTGGATTATTGTTGTAACCGCCAACTTAATGGAGAGTTACTCTTCTAGTTTACTGTCCATTATAGGTAGTGGACTGGTAGTAGGGGAGTTGTCTCCCCTATACAATCTTCAAGTATTTCTCTTTTGGAGATTCATATATTATAAGCTACGAGAGGAGAGTTAGCCGTAGTTTTTTAGGCAACGAAGTGACGTCCGTTCGTGCATC
Organism: Iris pallida; assembly: GCA_029216955.1. Classification (NCBI taxonomy): domain Eukaryota; kingdom Viridiplantae; phylum Streptophyta; class Magnoliopsida; order Asparagales; family Iridaceae; genus Iris; species Iris pallida. The sequence continues at coordinate 5,100,694 of JANAVB010007398.1, forward strand.
CCAAGAGAGTCAGAAGTTTTGTCCATGAAAGGGTGACAAACGAGCATTACACAAGTTTCTCTCTTAAAACTTACTAATTTATGGGAGCAGATCAACGGAAACGATCGAATCTTACTTTTAGCAATGATGATCTTATCACCCTAGCGAGCTATCTTCTTATCAAGTGTTCTTCCTTTGAATTATGTTTCTTGTTGTAGCAACTCAGTTACAAAGTTTTAACGACTTACATTTTAGCACCTTGTATTCTCTTTCTACTATTAGCTGTTGTAATCACTGTAAAAAAAATTATTTTCTACGTACTTCTGGACGATCTTTGTAATCCGACAGTAACAAAATTTCGTCTTCAATCCACTCGAAGTTAAGGGGAACAAGACGTCCCGGTTCTCCAAGGCGTTATCGCACTAATCCAGTACATAATCGACACGGGTGGCAAGAACGAAGACAACAATGGATTCTACGTCCTCAACCTCACAACGATCATCTGAGTTCTTCGCAAAATGGACCCATTCTCTACACAACATTTGCCCATTCTACGATGTCAAAAATGCAACCGGAACCGTGCCTTCCTCAAGGCAACACAATTGCGTTCCTAGGCACCAATTTCGACCGTGCTACCCCGCCTAGATCGAGCCGGCTCTCCGGCTCTCTCAATCGGTGTCTCTCCCGAAGATATCATCTACACCAATAGATGCAAGACAGAGTCCCACATCAACTACACAACCCCCGTCGGCATTAACCTAACAATTGTCAACTCTCCGTAGACGAGATCGAGAAGATTAAACGGTGTCATCCAGAATGTGGATTGGTTATGAGTCAAGTCGTCCTTCCGACGCCAAGGCAAAATGGAACATGGGCTCAAGAACAATGCTCTCTCACTGGCGTGGCTGTTCGTTGCTTAAAGTCACGATTGACTCGTGAATGTTTATAAGTTTGTGGGATCCTTACTATGATCCAAATCTGCTCCATTCTGTGTATACAATTGGCTTATGTATCACGGACAACTCTTGATTTTTCTTTAGAGGTATTTGGATTGCAAGAATGGAGAAAGGAAAGAACTTGGCTAGAACCATTAAATATTGGTTCCCTTTCAACTATGCAAGCTTACAAGACTATTCAAAAAGTGTACGAGACATGGATACATGTAAGGGTCGTTTAGTAATAGGGTCTCATATAATATGTGATATTAGATTTTGGATCTCCAAATTATCCGACATTAGAATTTGGATCTCCAAATTACTGTTAGTAGAAGGTGATAGCAAAACCCTACAATAATTGATCGATGTAAATGAATTTTGCAAAGACAGTATAACCACATCTAATCTACTAGAGTTGGTGGATCAGTGGACTTCCCACTTTCAATTCACCTGATGGAAACTAGTGTGCCTTGGTACCCTCTTCTCCTTGTGATTGTAGAGAGGGTAAATCCAATGAGAAGAAAACAAAATGGAAAGATTGTTGTACAAATTTGTTCCAAAATTGAACTTACAAAAAAAAAATTGATAAACCATTGTTACAAAACAACCTTCTACCTCTTTCCAAGAATCAAAGAGAAGAAACATAAACATCCTCCAATAAGCAATCTCAAATCCAGACCAAGGATAAAGATTCTTCTTTCCACTTCCACAAAGATGGAAAATGTAAACAAAATCACCTCCAAATACCATCGAAAGAACTGCAAATCCAAGAAGTGCTCTTCTTGGGGGCGAGGGGTGTTTGGTTAGTTGAAAATGAAATTCGTGAACATTTTGATGCAAGATTTTACCAATTATAATATTTTTTTGATATAAAATGTAAAATTGGTACAACAAATGTTGCATTATTTTTTTCTAACTACTGCAACATGTTGCGGCCAAATGACCGTATCACAACTTCCGAAAACATTTGCAATGCCATTTACACTGTTTTCAAATAGTCTTATTTCCGTGTCATAAAGATACAACCAAACAATAAATTTTCACTCACAGCAACATAAGTTGCAACCATACATGTCATTACATAATTCCAAACAACGGATTTGTAGATCACACAATTTAATAATAAATTTGCACACCCCTTAGAGCAACAAATACTACATATAACATATGTTGCATAAGAATTTTATTTATGGACAACCAAACATTTTCTTAGAGGAGCTTAATAAAACCAAATTAAAAGCTTGGCGCATCACAAACTCCTCCCAATGGCTCGAGGGCATCAAATTTTTCTTACCAACATTTTGATATTTCAACTTTTCTTGTATATTGTTACTTTACAAAAAGAAGAGAAAAAGAAAAACAGAAACAACTTTTCAGAGCAGTATTTGTATTCTTTTAGAAGAAGTCAAAAATGAACTAGCTTATCAAATTGATGGTACCAAACAACTTTTTTGTAGTCTATCAAAAGAGCAAACAGACATCCAGAGAAGTTATACCAAACACAACCTTTAGTGGGCCAAATATCTTAAACATCTTTCAATCCATATACACATTTCATGTGGTACCCTTTGCATTTCTATTCTCCCTATGGACCTAGAATTGTTTACTACATCCATTCTGATGGACATTTTAGATTTTTCTCCAACAACAAAACTCGAGAGGGAACAAGAATTTGAAAAAGTCAGCCAGTGAACCCATCAGTTCAATCGACACTGGCCTTCACATCGGCTTTGGCTTCTGCGCTCTGTCAGCGCTGACCGAGTGACCCATACCGATGGGATTAGAGTTCTCCAATCGGGTTTGGTTACCGCCTCGTGGGGTTCTTTTTTGGTCAGCTGTGCTGGACTTTGTGTGGATTGGCTACAATAGTTTGTGTCCTAAAACTTTAGGGTGTGCTTGGTTCCAAACAAACGGAATGAAAGTGGATAGAAGTGCACTTTTATAAGAAATAACAAAACTAGGTTTTACCAACACAACAAACACATTTATGTGATGGTTTCCAATAAAATGTACGCAAAGGAATCTTTCACAACCTTTTACCACACCCAGCCTTAACTATAATCATGGCTCATTTTGCTAAGCAATGGACAAAGCAAAACCATCAAGAGTGCACTTCTTGATACTCGGATATGGGTTAGAGTGTTTCAAGAAAAGTAATCGTTGATCATAAGCTTTTAGCTTATACCTTTCTGCAGCTTGGGTAATCTGATTGGAAAATGCTAAGTTTACTACCAAAAATTTACAACTTTCTTACAACTCACACCCACTCCCTGCTAACATGGTCCCATCCAGTCCCTCCTCTCCCCCAATCAAAGTATGCCACATAGGCGGTTGTAAATCTTACAACCAAAATTGGTTGTAAGCATAGCATTACTCAATCGGATTTGAAACATTGAAATGTTTTCCCTTCCTCAGTACACTAACAATGATTGTATACTCGCTATGAGAGGACTCAAGGGCACATATTTCAGTGACATGAAGCGACATAATATAGTGAGAAGGAAAAAATGATGAGTATTTCAAGGGGACAGGTGAGTTCAAAGAAACTAACATTACAGAACATCCTTTCAATTAGAAGATGGACCAACAATAGGCCCCTTGGAGTTTAGGAATACTCCAAGCATACTCAAACTGCCGAGCATCAGTTGTGTCATGTTCAGGATTATGAACGACGGAGGCAGGGTGGACACCTGGAGGGGAGGAGGAGGAGGGATTAAAGGGGTGGATGGGGAGGGAAGGCATGTCGGTGATCAAGACATTGGAAGAGAGCTGGAGGCTGACAGGTAAAGACGAATAAATCTCAAATAAAACTAGAAGTATGCAAAACCTTGCCACACAGTAGTACTCTAAGAAAACCAACCATAGAGAAGATTTTCACATCTCAAATGGCAAAACTGCTGACTATATATGACCACATACAACAAAAGTTTTACAGAATCAAGAATTACCATGACTCTTCGGCAAAAAAACACCCTCTATGACTTCCTTTATACTTCATTTTTTCTTTCTTTCAGGGTGGTAGAACTAGAGAATTGCACACTATGTGCTGCTAACTCGACCTATATTCGGTATCCTTGTACATGATAACATCTGTTTTAGGTTATCCCCATTACGCATTTTAAACTGAAGGATATAACAAAAGTGATGTATCAAGAAAGGCAGTACCTGCTACTTAAAGAGCCATGTCGCAACCGCCAGCAGAGGATGCAGTCCATTCTGAGCTTGCCAGATCAGTCAGGATAGCAAGTCCTCGCTCTCCACTTTCCACATCAGAGAATCCTTCCTCTTGAACCTCCATCAATAACGGGCTGTGGCATTTTAGGTGGCTACCATCATCACTGTGGTAACAGAAGACAAAGTTGTCTCTCCATTTAAACTTCGCCAAATGCAATATAAAACAGTTTCTTGATTTTAATCATCTACGTCCGAACACTGTGCATTCTGAGCACAGAAAACGGGTTTGGGAGCATGAACCTTGATTGCACTATGACCAAAAGGATTGCTTAAGAAGCCAAATTCTGTTTCCTCATCATCACTGTCGACATTGTTTGGGGTTAACCGGTTCTGGTAACTTCTCCGAGCGAGAACGAACACATTGAAGTAGTAGCTCACTAGATTTTGACTTCCTTTCAATGGAAATAATAAATGCAACTGGTCCCAGAAATTTTTGCCAAGAGATAATGGGCTCTCACGCACTATGGCCTTGAACTTTCGTGCTTCTTCCTCTGTCCATCGTAGTGCAACTTCCTCTCCCATGCAATCAAATCGCCAAGCATGGAAAGCTGATCCCAGCTCATGCTTCAATTGGAACCTTTTCTCTGCCACATGAAATCTAACACACTCGACAGAACCTGGACATTTACAACTACAGTTATCTTTCCTTCCTTCTCCAATAGCTCCCTGTTCAAATGGAGGACCGCTTTCTTGATTTTGTGGAGGCCAAATTAGGGTTCCCAACCATTTCAAATCATCGGAATTATAAGAAACCACAGATGCCTCACCAGTCCAAGCTGGCACTCTTGCTTGAAAGGATGGGCCGACTGAGATCTCCTTTTGATCTTTGGATAGCAAGCCAGTCATTAATTCTGAATAAAAACTCGAATCTGTAAGATTTTGATGGCCATCAACAACCTCCATTCCTGCAACTACATGATTTTTATCCATGTCACTGTCACGAATGGTTGATACTTCAGGACATGAATGTGATTGCTTGCTCGCAGAATTATGTCTCTGACTGCATCTTACTTTCTCAGAAGTCATGTTACTAACATTAACATGATCGCCGTAAATGCAAGGATGAATCCTTTGTCCTTTCTGCAAGATCATATTGCAAATAGAAGAGCTAAAATTATATTACAATAGTTAAAGCAATTTATGGAAGAATAAGGTAGAGTTCCCAGCCACATTCTAATAACCCTCACTTTCTTTCCATTTAACACTATGATGAATTCTAAATACGGTAATTAGTAGGAACCCCCTGGCACTTTCGATTTTACCAGCTTACCTCTCTAATGTTAAGTTTATTGCATAAAGAGCAAGATTCACAGACTCTGTATCAGAATTAGTATCAAACTCTTCTTATGAGTATTGGAATAGCGATTTCGGGTTGGAGTTCTTCGTTTCGGAAAGCTATATATATATATATATATATATATATATATATATATATATATATATATATTATTTTATTTTTTATTTTTTTTTTTGGAACCAGGTAAATTGTTTCTGGAATCGCTCCCACTGGGATTCGAACTCCTGACCACTCGGGCCGCATGCATCTCTCTTAACCACTAGGCTAGAGGTCATATATATATATATATATATATATATATATATAATTTGTTGCTTTCCTTGGCCTTTAATGGAGTAATATCCAACATTGATAAATCATTCACCAACACTAGATAATTAAATGGACGAATGTTGTGAACTCATGGATATACAAATTCGATAACTAGTAATGGTTGCAGTGTTAATAAGCAATCATATCGACACACTTTGGAATGTCAATTTTTGGCACAACCGAACTAATGTGTCGTTATTTTTTTCATACTTCTCTCTTTTTTCTTTTAAATTTTTCTATGTTGAATTGATCGGAAAAGAGAGCCCCGACGTCGAGCTCAGCTAGTATGGGTATCGGTGGGGGTTAGTATCGGACCGGACATACCAAACCCGATATGATATGGTCACCGATATTGCATACTATGTTGTACATTTTAAGACTAAGGTCGTTAGTCTAGAGATTATGGAATGAGCAGATACACCTCATTTTACTGATTTAAAATGAAAGTATTTTAAAAATACAATTTCCAAAAGTTCTAGAATTTTCAAACAAAATAATAATAATAATAATAATAATAATAATTACTCTTTTCTTCTTCCTTCCGCCTCCCTATCTGTAATGTCCCTTCTTACCTCCCTCTATTTAAATCCCAAACTCCCTCTATCCCCCACCCCTTCCCTTCTCTTAATACCCTTCCCCCACTTTGCTCCTGTTGGTTATATCCCCTCTTGACCACCCTCTTACTCTCTCATACCTCTCTTGTTTGACTTGGCGAGGTTCATCTTGTCACAATCAAATGCACATTGGGCTACAGTAAGCAATAACAGCATCATCCTCCATCCTGATAAAGGATTGGGTAGAAACCTTTCTAGGGGAGTTTCCTTCTATCGGCTACCTAGTAGACATGCAGATCAAGTTGCACTTGAGAAGACTGTCTGGCCTTGTCATGATGTCTGAACTGAAACTTCTTTAAATATCACTTAACATACCTTACCTTTCACCATAGCTCAAACTTTTGGGAGTTTGCCCATATCAACTGACTATAGACACAGAGCTTTCTACCCTTGAACTTTACTAGTTCTACTGCCAAAGCCTCTTACATTGCTTTCAATGGATGGGATCATCAAACTTGGAGCAGAACTCAACTTCATGAAGAGTTCCAATCTCACGAGACATCATATTGCTTATTAGCTATCAAACAAATCTCTCTGCATGCTTGGAGCAGAACTCCTCTCTGGTGTTGTTTTCTATGAATATTTTAGGACTAGCTGCACGCTTGGCTAATCCCTTTCCTGGGAAAGCAAGAAGCGACCAATGACAACGAAATTTATCCTAAACTGTTACTACTTTATCGTCAGACTTGTACACTGTCATTTATTGTTTATTTGTCCTCTTCAGTAGACGTTGTAACTGTTAGCCTGTGTCTGACAGCTCCATTGAATCTAGCCACAAAACTTCCGGACATTGCCCCAAAACTAGTATTGTCGTGCTTGGCTTCCTAAGGATCTCCTTGGCTCGCAGGTTATTTCACTAGGTATCCAGTGTCATAGAACTTCGAACACTAATCCTTGCACAGCACAAAACCCACCCAGTACATTTCTTTGCTGCTGAAGGTTCCTCTACTCCGGCAGCACAAACAAGCTTGTTGTCCTTAGATCCATGCCTTTAGTGGATCCAGTTACTTCAAAGACCAATCTATCAGTCTACTGATCAGCATTTTACAGTTTCATTTCAGAAACTTTCTGCTAGCACATATATCTATGCACACAATCCCATGCCACCTCTTATATCCTGTTATTTTGACCACGAATACTCGGTCCAGGTTATCTTAGTTATGTTTACTTCATCTAATCTCCCTATAATTTAGCCCATCATCCACCAATACTCCATTCATAATTCTGAGTTACCGTCTAATCTTATCTACATCTCATATTTTCATACTATCATGCAAAATAACATACTCCATTGCATCTTTAAATAAATGCCTAGGACAGCATATACATAAGAACACTAAACAGAGACAAAAACATATTTCATCTTTACAAGCACTTGGAAAATCTGCTCCAACATTTTTTGAACTTAGGCAAAACATATAAACAAAAGGCCTTTGCCACCAAATTTTTGGTTCTGCTATCCGAAGATCAGACTGACGATCTCTTCACCAAACCACTTTCCACTTCTCATGTTCTCTTCCCACGTAACAAGATGGGCATATATGATATATATATGCATATGACCAGCTTGACGGGAGTTAATATTAAGGTTCGCACTATCAGTATATTTGACCATTCTTGTGAGTATATGTAGTATCGTCTGTATCGGCAGTTTCGGATGAGAGTATCAGATATTTTGTCATTGAAAAACAAATAATTAATAATAAATTATTAAAAATTTAGAAGGAAAAATATTTTATACATTTGCCACCATTTTAAGTATTTTCTATGTTGTTTCCTAGTCATTATGAAATTGAATGAAATAATAATCACCTTTGTTGATTTGTTTACCTACAATAAATAAACTTTCTTCATTTACATGCTTTTATAACTTTACTATACTTTTACACCCTTGTTGATTGGATTTTTTGGTTCAATATTCTCTGTCGAATTGACTGGAAAAGAGACCCTCAACATCAGTAGCGGTCAATATCGGTCCGGACATGTCAAATCGTACCGGTATCGGTCGTATCGATATCGGTATAGCCTGATACTATAAACTATGGCTAATATATGGATATTCATTGTGAGTCAAGCCCAATGGCATGTTGGGTCTTAAGGCATTCTATGTTGGTGTATACATATCACACCTAAATAAATAAAAGTTTAGGTTGGAAAAGGGATGCGCTGATATGTAGAAAGTCCTAACACTATATTTGGCCAACCTAAAACTACATCATTTATATGAGATATATATACACCAACATAAAATATCATTAGACCCAATAAGCCATTAGACTCGACTAAAACTCAATAGCTATATATCAAAATTTTCATTTCTTCCATTCAGCTCCACAGAGGTCCACCAAACTCAATTACATAAGCAATCTATCACCCTAGTTACACCGTCAATCCTTCAATCTTTTCTCCTGCTCGAATTCATGCTGTTCTTCTACACTCCCCCTAATGGCACCTTAACACAACTTCAACAACAACAAAACGTTTATCCCAAACCTTTGGGTTGTAGGAATTTGTTCGTAGAGATAAAAATTCGACAATGTTTTACGCTAAATGTTGGTTGTCTAATGCACCCTCCTTTCCATGCTTGTTTGGGACCAATAACGAAAATATAAGCCATTAAGAACAACATCTGACATTGGTGGAATTAGTATCACCTTCATCTAAAATTTATAACCCTCGAGTCCGCACATCCAACGATCTCCTTCAACATGTCGAGCCATTTAAAACAATTTCCTCACATCATTGTGTTACACGCAAAATGTCACGTCCCGTCCCACGGGCACATCAAGACATGACCCGTACATGGACCACATGTGCATGTCACTTGACACTTGCCAAATTAATTAACCCGCATGTAAATAAAATCAAAAAGTTGCATATAAATCAATCAAACTCTCATCCCACAAATGATGTGAGACTAAATCATGGGGCTTCATAATCTCCGCACTCAAAGACGCGATGTCCATGTCACAACCAATAAGAATGATTCAACCTCTCTCACCAAGAGAGGTGATGAGATGATTTGTGCATGGGACATATGTGCAAATCAATTGGCCCAACTTGCCCAAATGGTTAAAATAGATGTTAACATAAGATCAAAGCACCCATATATAAACCACTAAACTCTCATCCCACCACCCATTTGGGGCCAAATTTTGGGGATTCACAATATCCTACACTCAAAATGTGTCGTCCTCATTGCAATCCGTGCCAATTGTCCAACCTCATCCCAGCGCACGATCCATTGTATAGCTCTGATACCATGACATGATTCGTACTCATGTCACATATGCACATCACTTGAGCCAACTTGCCAAAATAGTTGACCCAAATGCAAACATGAAATAAAAACACTCACATATAAACCAATCGTCCTACAACCGATACAGGACTAAATCATGGGACTTCACAATCAATTCACTCGAAGAAGAGACGACGCGACATTATCGTTGCAACTCGTAGGAATAGTCCAACCGCGCCTTCCAGGACATGACTCATGCATGAACCTCATATGCACATCACCTAACCAACTTGCTATAATGATTAACCTAAATGTAAACATGATATCAAAGCACCCACATATAAACCAATCACACTCTCATGCCACAACTGATGTGAGACTAATTTTGGGGATTTACAATCTCCCTCACTCAAAGAGACCACGTCCTCATCGCAGCCCGTATACAACCTCATACCAGCAGGAACACGATCCACTAGGTAGTTCTGATACCATTTGTCACATCCTGGCCTACGAGCCTGTCAGGACATGACATGACCCATGGATAGACCACATGTGTGCATCACTTCGACCAGCTTAGGGGTTAATCTGGATGTACACATGAGACCGAAACACCCACAAATAAACCAATCAAACTCTCATCCTCCGACCGATATGAGTAATCTTGGGGTTTCACACAAAATATTTCCTAAGGATCAAATTAAACACATCTATATACCAACATGTTCAAAAACGTATTCTGCAAACTAGCATCAGAACAATACCTGCAAGTTCGGCCCATCCACAACTGTATTCCGAATCTTCTTGAGGAACATGGCCTTCCGGAACGAGAGCACCAGAGAATAAACCTCCCCGACCGCTCGGGAAGCCTTATCCTTATCCCCGTTCTTCGCCATCAGCTTCCCGATTGAGGAAGAGGCGCCATTGGGGTTCCTCGCCACCCGGAGGACCCAATTGAGCATCCCGACCAGCTCCTCCCTCTTCCTCTTGTTACAAGCCGCGGAGCCCCCATTCGCTGGCTCCGGCTTCACATCCATAGCCCCCTTATCGTCATCATCAACTTCTACTACCACCACTCTCCGGTGGTCGACCGGAGTCAAGAACTGCTTCTCCTTCTCCTCCACCTTCTTCTTCTTCTCCGCCTTCTTCTTCTTCTCCTTCCTCACCAAAACCCCCTCCAGCCATCTATCGAGGGCTTCTAGATACTTGGAGTAGACGAGCTTTAAAGAGGACGCGAGGACCGGATCCGACCCGATATCCCCAGCGACGGAGCCCCAGGCCCTCCTGGACGTGACGGACTTGAACCCGCCCCGGTCCCGGACGGCGAAGAAGAGGCGGAAGAGGTCCACGTGGCGGCCGTCGCCGAGGAGGGCGGGGACGGGGCGGATCCCGCCGGGGGCCGGGTGGATCTCGGCGAGGAAGAGGCGGAGGATCCGCTCGAAGAGGCAGCTGAGGGCCTCTTCCGAGAGGGTTTCGGGCTCCGGGTCGTTGTCGGGTTCGGAGCAGAACCCGACGCTCCGGAGCTTGCGGAGGAGCTCGACGACGCTCAGGGAGGAGGAGGAGGAGGAGAAGCCGGCCATGGGCTTATCGGGTTAACGGGTCCCAACCGGAGGAGGGTTTGAGGGTTAGGGGGCGGCGGCGCGCCCGCTGGATCCGCCCATATGCCCCGCGCTTTTTGCGTTTCCCCACTCGGGCTTTCGATGGGAAACGGGATACGTATTGATGATGGGCTCAAGGGAGGGGCTGGGGGAAGAGATGCAAATCGGGGGGTATTAATTTTTATTTTTATTTTGGATTTTTCTTGTCTAAAGGCCTTGTTCTCTTCTATTTTATATCTCATTATTGGTTGGCTTAATTGTAATTTGATATCTTTCACTATTTCAGTTTTTCAATTTGATACCCTAAATTATTTTACCTTGAGACCACAACACTTCAGTATTTTCAATTTAATACCTTTTTTTTTTTAAAAAGACTAAATTATACATTCCTTCCCATCGCAACCCAACCCACCCTATTCCCCTCCCCCTCCAGCCACCACCCACCCCCCATCTCTCTCCGGTCACCCCATCTCCCATCCCTGTTGTCCCGTCTCTGCCCCCCCCTAACCCGGCTACACCACCGCCTCTCTTCCTCTCTCCACGAGCGTGCGTGCAGCCGGCGGCGACGACAGTGGCGACGGCACCACGGAGAGGGGGGAGGCCGGAGGTGGGAGAGCGAGGGTGGCTGGAGGGGGCGGGGGAGGCGGTGGAGGCAGCCGAGGAGGTGGCCGGAGGGGGTAGGCGGACGCCGGAGGGGGTAGGCAGTGGCTGGAGGGGGCGGGGGTGACCGGAGGGAGCGAGGCATGGGGGTAGGGGGGCTATGGTGGAGAAGCGTAATTTTAAGTTTGGAACAAGGGTGCTTTGGTCTAAAAAAAAAAATTCAGGGTATCGAGTTGTACCCTAAAAAAAATTTATGGTATCAAGTTGAAAAACTGAAAAAGTTTAAGGTTTCAAGTTGCAATTAAGCCTTATTCTTTTATTGGCCAAAGAAAAGAAGAAAAAAATCGGGTTTTAGTTTTAGTTTTATTGGTATTTTTTTTATTGCCTCTCTTTTGGGTGTAACAACCCTAACATTGGGGAAAGTTTAATATTTTATCAGCACTCATCCAGATGTAACACCCACCACTTATATTGTATTAGTATTATATGTGGTTTGCTTTCTCCATTTTTAGAGTGGGCAACGTTTTATGTTGAGGATTTAAGTTTGATTGTACAAAGACAAACTTCATATTTCAGATTCATTGGGTTTGGATGAAACTTCATATTAATTGGGGTGAACGAATCTTTAGGTTCATTGGATTGAACGAATATTCAGATTTATTGTGCTATTGGTTGTGACTATTCAGGTTACAACTGTTCCTTCAATATTTATTTACTCTCATATCTGTTCTCCGTTCTCCGTTCTCCGTTCTGACTGTTTGAAAAGACATGAAAGTTTATATATAAATTCGAGTATATCCAAATCTGAATTACCAAAATCATCACAAGCATAACACAAAATTTACTACTACTCAACAAGAAGAAGAGATTCAGATTTAATGTATGCATCTTTTGCTCATTTTTTTGTTATATTATGAGAAAGTATCCGCCTAACCCGTCAACAAATTATTTTATAGTGGGGGCGAGTAACTTTCTATATAGTGTCGACATACAGATATGCTTCAAAACATTTTCATTTTAATCTCTATCTTATCACTAACAATTTGAGAGAGTTATTCATCTGCTACTATGGAGACTGAGACGAACATGGCTTCAATCAAAGTAATAAACCATAATATGATCCAACTTGAACAGTTTGATGACAACCAGAATGATTTGTTCTTCCCGATAACGAAAAGAAGGTTTGTAAATTAAATAAATCTCTACATGGATTGATACAAACATCAAAACAATGACATGAACATTTTTACTTATCCATTCTATTGTTTGGATTTGTTCATAATAGTGTCGATAGGTGTATCTATTTAAATTTTATAAAACAATATGGTTTGTATGCTTGTATGTTGATGATACTTTAGAAACTAAGAAATATCAAATTGACGGCTATGGGTAAGGAGGCTTAATTAATGGATTAGGAATTTGTTATTTGATATCAAATTGTGGCTAAACCAAAGTCTCCTATTTTCGTCCATTGTGATAGTCAAGCTACTCTATCAAGAGTGTATAGTGATACTTACAATGGCAAGTCTAGACATATAAGTTTAAGACATGAGTTTGTTAGACAATTGATATTGGATGGATTGATCAAAATAATGTATGTGAAGACTAGTAATTGTTGGTGTTTTTGCCTTTGGACTAGAAAAGATAGTCCCACATCGGCTACACCAAATGGTGAGTATCTCAATATAATGCATTGTTTGTGTTGAGGTGTGCACATGAGGTGTAGTGGGGCACAAGTTTGTGCCATGTGGAAGTATTTTCCTAGAAGGAAAAAGGATTAAATCCAACAAGGATGCAAGTTAATTTTTGTTGTGCGGACACGGACTCCAGGATGTCTCGTGCATGCACGGGAGTGTTCGGGGGGTAGGCGTGGACTAGCACACTTCTATGCTGATTGTGGGATGATCTAAAATATCAAACTCTATTTTTGAGTATTGGTATTTTAGTCCCACATCGGATAGGAGAAGAGGTGAAGTCTCAACTCCACTCTATAAATAGAGCCCCTTGGCCTCCTTTGAAAGAGGCACCAAGAAGAGAGTTGAGGGAGTCTGTTAAGTCCAGGAAGCCCGTTCAAGTCTCAAATATTGACTTACGAGCGTTCCAGAAGTTCTTCGTGAACTTGCTGGTTCCTGGAAGCTGTTCGTGCTTGTGTGGGGCGAATAAAGCTTTGAGCAATGGTGGTTCATTCACCCCAGCATTTCATTCTCGCCTGTCATCGCTGCTGTTGCCTTTTACAGTAACTTTTTTTTAGAAGCTCTACTGCCGATAGTCGCTTGCACAAAAGTCTCTTTAGATTTTTTGTGTATTATGTAGAATCTTTTTAGATCCTCGTAATTCAGAATCCTCCAGGATCTCTGTTGCACATCTTCTTTAAGGTGTTGCATTTGAAATGTTGTCTTTACAATTGTTTCAGTTTCAGAATTTTCCATCGAAAATTGTGCCTCGGCACTAATAATCTCAAAGCTTTATTGAGAAGATAGATAACTCTCGTGCTTCGCTCATCGATACCAGTTTTAACAAGTTGGAGAAATTCGATGGCGAACACTTCCAGATATGGAAACGAAAGGTCACTTTAAATCTTCAACTCGTGAATGTTGATCACGTGCTGTCAGAAGAAGAACCGATCGTTCCAACCACTGGATCTGCTGCGGCTGTGGCCGCTGCTACAACCAAGCAAGCGAAGTGGAAGAAAGAAAACAGTATATGTAAACTACTGATACTCAATTCCATGGAAGACTCTCTGGCAGAGTCCTACTCCAAGAAGACATCTGCCAAAGAGATATGAGACTCCTTGGGAAAGCTCTATGAAGATGACGAGAACCGGTCCAAGATCTTCATGGTAGAAAAATACCAAAAGTGGACCTTCGAAGACGAGAAGTCGATGCTGCCCCAAGTGAAGAAGTTTCTGAAGTTGGGTCAGAAACTAGAAGACGAGAACATGCCCCTCGTCGACAAGTTTGTCGTTGGAGGGATCGTCGCGAAACTTCCTGCAGGATGGAGCAACTTCTATGCAAGGATGCATCGAAAGAAGATGGAAATTAGCTTGGAAGATTTCTTGCAAGAGATCCATGTTGAGGACGAGATGCGCTCTCAACAGAAGATGGATACTCTGTCCAAGCAACTGGCGAAGGCAAATCTGGTCCAAACCAGAGAATACCAGGGAAAGCAGGCTGCTTCTCATCGCAAAAAGAAGGACTTCACGAATCTGAAAGTGAAGGGTCCTGCTTTCAAGCAGCAGAAGTCCAAGTCCCATGTGACTTGCTTCAATTGTGGCAAGAAGGGCCACTACAAATCCGAATGCAAGTCCAAGCCCAAAGAACAAGGTGAGCCTAGTAAGGTTTCTATGATTACTAATCTAGTTGCCATGATAGCACAGGTTGCAACTGTGGGGGCTGACTTGGACTGGTGGATAGACACTGGTACGACATGCCATGTCTGTTCAGACAAAGACTGGTTCATCTCTTATGAGCCAACTTCAGAGAAGGTCATAATGGCAAACCAGGCACAAGCTGAAGTACTGGGGATCGGGACGGTGGAGCTGAAACTCACATCGGGGAACACTCTGACGCTTTAAGGTGTGAAGCATGTTCCAGTGATTGCTAAGAACCTGATCTCTGGAAGTCTGCTCTGCAACGCAGGCTTGAGGATGGACATCAATGCTGGCCAGTTGGTGATGTCCAAGAAGGGTACATTCTTCGGAAAAGCTTTCCAAACTGAAGGAATGTACAAGATTCAGCTTGTTGTAACCCAGTATGATAATATAAATGCAATCACTTTTTCTGATTATTCTCTTGAGTTGTGGCATAATAGGCTAGGACATGTTCATTGTAAAAGGATTAACAGAATGTCTAGTCTAGGACTTATCTCCAAGTGTAGGGGTAAGGTAGAGAAATACGAAGTATGTGCTCAGACGAAGATTACAAGGAAACCCTTTCATAGGGTCCGTCGAAGCACAGATCTTCTGGAGTTGGTTCACTCAGATATCTGTGACTTCAAACAATTCTCTACAAAGGCCGGGATGAAGTATTTCATTACTTTCATCGATGACTTCTCGAAGTATGCTTTCGTCTACTTGCTCAAGTCTAAAGACGAAGCATTCGATAAGTTCAAGAAGTTCAGAGCCGAGGCTGAGCGGCAAACTGGACAACAACTCAAGAGGTTAAGGAGTGATCGAGGCGGGGAGTATCGGTCTCATGAATTCTTATCATTCTGCAAAGAACATGGAATCATCAATAAGACAACGGCTCCGTACTCTCCTCAATCCAACGGAGTAGCAGAAAGGAAGAACAGAACGTTGACAGAGATGATGAACTCCATGTTGTTGACTGCGGGTCTTCCAAAGTGTTACTGGGGAGAAGCTGCACTAACAGCAACGTTCATTCTGAACAGAGTGCCATATGCAACTTCCGACATAACTCCTCATGAACTCTGGTTCAAAGTCAGACCTAACTTGAATGTCATTCGAGTGTGGGGGTGTCTGGCTTATGTGAAGCTCCCGGATCTGAAGATTCAGAAGCTGGGGACAAGGACTACGAAGGCGATCTTCTTGGGGTATGTCGAGAAGAGTTGTTTTCCATTAATAAATTCACTTTATTTATTTTGTATCTGAGAAAATTACAACTGTAGGAATCCGATCTAGAAGAAGATCGCTTTATCCTTTGGACTATGCGAAGAATAAAAGCTCTCAAAATTTTGACAGTAGATATCAATGTATCTGTACAATGAATAAAAAAAAGAACTCTATTTATAGAGTCAAAACAGTAACTGAAAAGATAACTACCTCACCACTGGTGCATTTGAAAAGTCACGCAGACTCTAAATACACGCAGGGTTAGTGAGTAGTTACTGGACGTGGCCCGTAACTGTTGGACACATGGCATTAGTGCATGGGTCGTGTGCAAGTTACTGGGCACGCGAGAGAGAGATCGGTGGCATGGCTGCCACGTACTCCAGTTGATATGAAATCCACGCTGTCTTGCTGAAGGCAAAAAAATCCACGCAGTTTCGTTGACGCAGACTCGTTGAAGGCGAAATCCACGCAAGCTTTGAAGAAGAATACTTCAGAATTTACGCAGGCTTTGAGAAGAATAACTCAAAAATCCACGCAAACTTGAGGAAGGAGAAGGTTCAGAATCCACGCAAACCGCCAGCTGTCTTGATTTGGCACGCTTCGTCTGACACAAAATCTCTGACATTGATTATATTTGTCAGCCGCATTAAATGAAGATAAGACCCAAAGTCACGCCAACTTGGTGAAGAGTGAGTCTTGCTAAGGAAGATTTCGAAAATCACGCAAAAGACGTCGATGATCTCTCGAATTCTGTGCATACGTGGCATACGAGGAGACGTTTCTCGACTGCTGTGTTGTCAGTCATTATGATTCTGACGTATGGCTGAGCTGTCTCTGCGTGACTTCTAAAGGAGATGGCCAGGCAGAACTTAGCGTATCTTTTGTGCTGCTTCTTGGATCACTCTGTGTGATTTGTTCTGATCAACTCAGCGTGACTTTCATTTTTTAGGCCTACAAAAC
The DNA here is from genome assembly GCA_029216955.1 of Iris pallida. NCBI lineage: Eukaryota > Viridiplantae > Streptophyta > Magnoliopsida > Asparagales > Iridaceae > Iris > Iris pallida. The sequence goes on from JANAVB010007398.1 coordinate 5,118,031, forward strand.
CCCCTTCAAAGTTTTCGAAAAAATGATAAAATATTTTCAAAATACTTTGAAAATAGAGATGATGAAATGAGTTAAAGTCACGCTGAGATGACTCCAAAATTTTTTCGGAAGTTGAAAAGACTTCGAAGTTCTTTGAAAACATCCAAATGAACTTATTAAATGTCATAATGACTCTTCGTTCTCCGAGACTGATTGCGTCCAATTTATGGTGGAATATGAACTGTCGACGAGATCTATTATATAAACAGGGAGTGATTCTCAGTTTTGACTTCATCTCTCGAAAATATGACCCCAAAGGAAGCAGCCGAAGAGGAAGTACGCAAGTTGGGCTTTTGTTCCCATGGTGACCCCACTTTTGGGGGTAAAGAACCCGAACCTGTCGTCATCGAGCTCAAGGACGACTCCACGCAGCTAGCCAAAAATCTCTTGAGCTACTTTGGATTGGATGGCTCGTCTTCTTCTGATGGGCGGAGCCTTATGGAGAAGCGTGAAATGCTCGAGACTCTATTGCATCGCCTGGGAGTTAAGAGCGTAGAGGAGTTAGGCATCAAACTTAGCCGCTCTGGAAAATAGGGCGTAACTTTCTACGCTTTTGTTGCACTTTTTTTTTGTCTTTTTGTAAGGCCATCAGTGCCTGTTTAAAGAATGAAGTACAACTTTTGTGTTTGATCTGCGTGCCTTTTAATGAAGAAAATTAATTAGCACTCTTTGACTGTTTCCAATGTTGCACTGTCTCCCGAAGTACACGTGACACTCATTCCACAATTTACGAGCGCTATTTATGCGGATCTTTTCCAAGAATAGACCTGCACTTGACCCTTTAAATAGATGGATGAACTCCACGCAAACTCATCTTCCCATTCTTCTTCCTCTCTTCTGAGAATGAATTTTCTATGAGAAGGAAATAGGAAAGCCATGTTGTCTGATGTCAAATCTCTGTGCACGCTACCAGACATGGATCTGTCAATCCTTAGCAGCAAACTCAGTGGTAAGTTCAATATACACGCATCGAATTTTTTTTTTGTTTGCTAAGGACAAATTCATCTTCCTGAAATGAACAAAATGCATCTGTCTTTGCTTGGCCAGTTTCTGTTGACTGATTTTTCTTTACTGTTTCTTGCAGAATTTTGGCTGAAAACCTTCTTCAGAACTGGCATTGGTGATATGGATGCTGTGGACAATATTCTTCTGACATTTACATCAGGGAGCTCATACGCTTTTGACGCGTAAATCAGACAACTCAGAACTCTTCGTGAGATAGAAGGGTCTTCCTTAGATGGTAGGAAAAGCCTTTATACACGAGAGTTGGATGGTGGAGTTAACTCTACTACCGAGAAATCGGGTAGTAGAGTTCCTTTTACGGGAGAACTAGGAATTGTATCCCAAGGTTGGATACATTCCTGTCTCCTCTGAAAGGTCGCTCCTAATCCACCAGTTGTATTGGCAGCAACACGTTTTCGTGTTGCCCTACTCTGTGGTTCTCCTCTCGTCTGAGAGATAAGACCAGAGTTTGATTCCTGCTGGACACCCAGGAATTGCCACAAACAACGAGATTGCCAGAGAAGATCCAAGAAGAAATAGATCTCAGTTGTACATAGAATGAAAATCCAAGATTTGTAATAGATTTCCATTATGATTTGTAGGAAAGTCTAAGAAAATGTAATAGACTTTTTGTGATGAAATGGGAATAAAAATGACAATTCTTCTATGCTCAATGATTTGTATTTGTGGATGAATTATGGACATGATAGATAATAAAATCATCTTTTCTGTTTTAGAGTATATGATATTATCATAGGTATTATGGACGTGATAATATATAGGAACTCGAAAGAAAATAGATTGATTTCTATGCAGAGGTCAAAACATGACAAATGAGTAAGTAGATTCGGAATTGATTCAGAGGTTATGAAAACGTGATCAATAACGAATCCCTACTTAATGAACTGATAGAAGATTATGAACGGATGAACCGTTAAGAAATGATGAACAGATGAACTGTCGAATGAATGTAATAAATGAACGGACGAACCGTCAAGTATTAATGAACATGTGAAACGTCGGATGAATATGAGAAATGAATGGATGAACTGAGTATCGGGAAAGAATACGTCCCTTCGAACCTTGTAACCATATGCCTATAAATAGAGCATATATTTAAAATAGAAGGATCGCATTTTATCCACAATGTCTTTTGAAGAGAACATAAAGATGGCTGAAGTCGCCCTTGAAGCTACTGAAGGTGTTAAAGAACATCCACCTCCGCAGAAGAAGGAAATGGGCGAAAGCTCGTCTACTCCCAAGCCGCCAAAAGATATCCTGGACTTCCTGGTCGAACCAGGAGAAACCGAAGAAGAAGAAGCAATGAGGCTGGCTGCCTGTCAATTCTTGGTGCGGTCAGGAAAAGATGTATTCAATTCTTTTGCCGATTATGAATGTGGTCCTCGTCCCAAATATGAAAGGGATCATAGTGATCTTCCATGATGATGTACTTTTTTTTTCTTTTTTTTTCTTGAGGGATTTGTCTCAAATAAACTCCGTTTAAGGAAACTTTGTTTACGATATATCCTTCCCACTTTTATATTTTTGCCTTTATTCATTGATCTTTTGACTCAGAAATCAAAAAGACTAAATATCATTTTCATAAATATGATATTGAGATAGAAAATTCAGAGGTAATGTGGACATGATTTTCTGGATATCAAATTTGTTGAGAAAACGATACAAAGTAGAATACCTATCTCCACTGGGGATAATAGATATCAGAATGATTCTTCGGAAAGAACAATGAAACAGCTGGAGAGTGATGGGAGGACAATTTTGATAGAAATATCAGACGTAGTACTTCTTCAAGAATTTGCCATTGATGGGCATCATAGTGGCTTTACCATCTAGAGTAGTGAGTTGATAAGCCCCATTAGAAAAGATCTTATTGACAATGAATGGACCTTCCCATTTTGCATCAAACTTGCCCTTACTCATGTGTGTCATAGTCATCGGGCGTCTGACAGTAAGCACAAGTTCTCCTTTCTGAAATGTTCGAATTCTGACTTTCTTGTTAAAAGCCCTTGAAATTCTAGCTTGATAGAATTCAATATTTTGTTGAGCAGATAACCGTTTTTCATCCAGAGCCTCCAATTCTTGAAGTCGAAGACGATCATTATTTTCGGCAGTGAGTTCATTAGCGATTGCTATCCTTAAAGAAGGAATTTGAATCTCTAATGGGAGAACAGCCTCAGATCCATACACCAGAGAGAAAGGTGTACACTTAGTAGCATTACGGACTGTAGTACGATAAGCCCACAAGCATTCCCCGAGCTTGTCACTCCAATTACGTTTGTTAGTGGAGACAAACTTCTTTAGGAGTTTGATGATAGTCTTGTTGAAAGCTTCTGCCAATCCGTTAGCTGCTGGATTATATGCGGTAGAAGCAATATTATTGATCCGGTGATCGTCACAGAATCGAGTAAATTTCTGGCTGACGAACTGTGGTCCGTTATCATGAACAATGCGTCGAGGAACACCAAATCTGTAGATGACATGGTGCTTAATAAAGCTGATGACATTAGACGTCTTAACTTCAGATAAAGGAATAGCTTCAGCCCATTTGGAGAAGTAATCGGTTATTGCGAGAATGAACCGATGACCTTTAGATGATGGAGGATTGATCGGGCCGACAATGTCCATGCCCCAAGCTTCGAAGGGCCATGATGCTGCCGTCGGATGTAGAAATTCCGAAGGTTGATGTATAAAATTCGCATGGATTTGGCAAGCTTTGCATTTCCTTGCATATTCAATGGCATCTGATACCATAGTTGGCCAATAATAACCCATCCGTCGAATACGGTCTTGAAGTTTTGGCCCAGGTTGATGCGCTCCACAAATTCCATCATGTGCTTCACGAATAACTTGTTGGACTTCATCACCGGCAATGCACCGAAGGAGTAAACCATCATAAGCTCGACGATATAAGGTCTTTGTTGTATGATTGTAATAGAATCTGAGTGATCGTCGTCTGATAGATGCTGTCTCACTCGGATCGTCCGGAAGAATATCATACAATACATGATCTAAGAAAGGAAGTCTCCAATCTTTATCCGTATTCTGATTCTCAGTCGAGTTACTGAAGATGAATTCCATGCTGGAATCGGATGAAGATGATATCGATTTACGACTAAATCCAAATCCTCTTATTGTGTTGACGTCATGAGATGTTGATTCTTCAATGTCAACTGGAAGTCCTAGAGTCAGGTTATTTTCAAGATGAAATAATTCTCGACTATGAACAACAATCATTTGTTGCCGTCTGATTGGGATAGCCAGCACCGCTGCAAGATTAGCAAGGGCATCAGCTTCTGTGTTACATGCTCGCCTAACATGTTCAATGAAGAATTCCTTAAATGATGAGGCCATAGATATGGCCACTCTATGATAAGGAACCAGATCTTGATGGCGAACTTCATAAGTACCCCTGATCTGATTGACAATAAGTTTAGAGTCTCCATACGCCTCCAAATGTTGAATATTCAGATGTTTAGCGAGTTGAAGACCAATAAGCAATGCGTTGTACTCAGCTACATTGTTTGAACACGGCTGATCGAGAGAATAAGCTCTTTGGATGGCAAGACCTTCTGGCGATACAAGAACAATTCCAACTCCAGCAACAATATCGCCATTAGGACCAATTCTTGACGCTCCATCAAAGAATAGACGCCAAGTAGGATCTTCTTCAGCAATTTGATTTGAATCTAGGACTTCATCTGGGATTTCATCATAGAGTTTTGAATTTTCTGGAATTGAGTGAGCAGCCAGAAAATCAGCTAAAGCTTGTCCCTTGACTGATTTCTGAGGAATATAGTGCATATCATACTGAGCAAGTAGGATTCCCCAGTTAGCCAATCGAGAATTCAAAACACTGGGTTTCTTCATCATGATCCGTATAGGATTGATCCTGGAGATGACATGAATAGTCTGACCAATGACGTGTCTTTTGGACAGCAAACATCAAGGCTAGACATTCTTTTTCAACTGGTGAATATCGAGGTTCAGCTCCGGTCATAGTGCGGCTGAGATAATAAATGGCTTGTTCATGGCCATTTTGATTCTTTTGAGCGAGTAATGCACCCAATGAATGACTCATTGCTCGAGTATAGAGGAGGAACGGTATTCCTGAGACGGGAGGTACCAATACTGGAGGGCTCATCAGATATTGTTTTATATCATCGAATGCTTTCTGACATTCATCATTCCAGACAAAAGAGACACCTTTCTTCATAAGTTTGTTGAATGGTCTGCAGCGTCCTGATAAATTAGAGATAAATCTCCTGATATAAGCAATTCTTCCTTGAAATCCTCGTAGCTCTTTTAAGGTGCGTGGAGGACGCATCTCTTGGATGGCTTTGATCTTCTCGGGATCCACGTGTATACCTTTAGAGGTAATGACGAAGCCGAGAAATTTACCACTAGAGACGCCTAAGAAGGACTTAGTAGGGTTCATCTTTAATTGATGCTTACGCATTAGATCAAATATAGTCTTCAAATCTTGGATATGATCCTCCTTTTGTCGACTTTTGACTGCAATATCATCAACATAGTATTCGACTGTTTTTCGCAAATGTTCACGGAATATAGTACTCATAGCTCATTGATAAGTTGCTCCTGCATTCTTGAGACCGAATGGCATAACTGTATAACAGTATGTACCAATCGGCATTCTGAAAGAAGTGTGCTTCTCGTCTTCTGGGAACATTTTGATCTGATTATACCCAGAATACCCGTCCATGAATGACATTCGTTCAAATCCACAGGTATTATCAACCATGACATCAGTGATTGGTAGAGGGAATTCGTCTTTAGGATATGCCGCATTGAGATCGCGAAAGTCTATGCATACTCTGATCTTGCCAGTCTTTTTAAGAACATGAACAATATTAGCCACCCAATCGGGATGTTGTTCCTCTCTAATAAATCCAGATGTAATGAGTTTATTGACTTCAGCTTCAATTGCATCCATGATGTCCGGACGAAATCGTCGCTGTTGTTGTTTGACCGGTTTAGCATTCGGCAAGATGTTGAGCTTGTGAGTTGCAATTTGAGGATCAAGCCCTGGCATATCTTCATAACTCCAAGCAAAGACATCGATGTAATCACGAATGAGTTTGATCATATCTTTCTTATCAGTTTCTGAAAGACTTTCACTGATGAATATTGGTTTGGGAGACCCATCTTCACCAACATCTATTTGAACAAGTTTATCTTCAGTCGGAGGTTCTTTTTGTTCGAAACGGAACTCCCATTGATTATCTAATCTTTGGGCCCACTGTTCTGATTCAGGTGAGATTTCAAACTCTTCTTCGTCTTCATCACTTTCTTCAGAATGGTCAATGGAAACCATATTGGAAGACAGAAGGTTGCAGTAGAAGTCACCGATACTCGTATCGGAATCCCAAGAAGTGGTACTAGAAGAATCAGATCTCTTATCTTCGTCAGACTCAAGATCTTCATGGATAATGTTGATGAAAGGAGTAGGAGCAGTATAACCCAATCCGCATTTTGTCCTTCCATATTTCAAAGGAGGAATCCGGACAGGCACTTTTCTTCCTTTTCCATTATTAAGGCCAGTCCTGAAGTCATAGCCCATATTTTTGATGATGTCTCTAGATTGCTGACTATAACGACGTAGTTGTAATCTTCCAGTATCATCATTTTTGTCATCATCTTCAAGATCAGAAGGATTTTGAGGCCCTTTGTAGAAGAATATTGGAATGTCTCCTAGCTTTCTGCTAGGAACTAGAAAGTATGAAGATTGTACAGGTTCTAGAGATACATCTGTATGAACAGTCTGTACAACTCCTATGGTTATTGTGTTCAAGTCATCTAACAGATGTAAATAACTATGAACATAATTACACACATCAACGTACTGCAAAGATGGAGACTTTTTATTAAATATAAAAGCAGCAATATTTACATTGGGAGAAGGCTGAGCCTTAGAGATTTTAGCCAAGTCAATGACTAAAGGAGAAGAAGAAGAAGCTTTGTTTCGATTAAGATCGATAACAAATAGCTCAGAAGAGGTGAGCTCCCTTGAAGTTTGAGTAGGAAGAGTAGTCCACCCTCCAACTGGAATTAGCAGAGTATCTTGTGAAGGTACAGGAACTGTAGTACGCCCACTGACAGGAATGATCAGTGTATTCTGAGTAGATGACTGAGGTAACGGAGAGATCCGTCTACTCACTGGAATGATGAAAGAATCTTCTCCAGAGGGTTTAGGAGATTGTTGCTGAGTAGTTCGACATTTAACAGGGATTATTAAAGTCTCACTTTGTGCATCTTCTTTCTCCATAGCTTGTATGATCCTTGTATATTCTTCTTTATACATTCGGGAATCATTGAAATAAGCTTCAACCCCATGGAAGGGATTTATATCAGCAACTTCTTTTTGTACTCTTCCATTGCTATCAATGTACTTAAAACATTGATGAAGAGTAGAGGGCACCACATTATTTTCATGAAGAAAGGGCCTCCCCAGAAGAAGATTATAGGATCCCGCAATCTCGATCACATAGAAAGTGACTTTAGATCTGAAATCACCTATCTGAAGCTTCAGATGAATCTTTCCCAAAGGCTCACTTCGGCTTTGATTGAATCCCAAGATAGTAGTAACCGTCTTGGAGAGTTTGTGAAGAGGGATTTTTAGTTCATCCAACAAACTCTTTGGCATTATGCTTATAGCAGACCCTGGGTCAATGAGAATACGATCTATCTTCATCGTATCAATATAACCAGTGTAGTAGAGAGGTCGATCATGTCGATTATCCTCCAGTAACATGTCGTCTTGTGTAAAGGTGATATTTGGGATAATCTCCAGTACACTGTTGCAATGTAAGCAAGTGGCAGGTTCCGCATCCGGCTTCTTCAATTGTGCAAGACAAGAGTCAGCTTGTAGAAGTGCTTCACTTAACGTCTCCCGAGTCTCTTTGGAAAGACGTAGAAGTTCAAAAAGGGACATTCTAGCGGGAGTATTTAGCAAGCTGAGCCAAAATGTCGAAGTTGTAAGGCTTCTGAAGTCCAAGAGGAGAAGACTTCTTGATTGGCTTATCAAACCGAGCCTGTTGTTTGCCTTTCTCCAGAGCCGTAGGCATGGGAGGAACAGGTTCAGTAGATGGTTCTTCCTCGGGAGGAACATTAGGAGCATCTTTAGCATCTGAAGGGATATCAGTAGGATCTTCAGGATTTTTAGAATAATCCTTTAGGTAAGGTTTTCCTGTTCGAGTAGCACTAACAAGTGCTTCTTCTTTATCTTTTGGCTCTGTGTCAGAAGTAGACCCAAGAGAAGTCATATGACATGACTTGATCTTTCCAGCCTTCTTGGATTTTTGAGAAGAAATCTTTTGAGGAGAAGGCAATTCAAAATCTGCCACTAGATCAGGATGGATCCACATGATTTCTCCTGTTTCCAAAGTGATTGGCACTAATCCTTCAAACTGCGGAGGAGGAAGATTCACTATGTCAAGAGTTGCCTTGGGAATAGGAATAATCCCACTTTCAAGGAGTTGAGGAGGGAAATTTCCAAATTGCATAGAGACGACGTTGGAGGTGACGGTCTTCTCTTTTGGAGTAAGAGAGATAGCTCCAGATTTAATCATTTCTTGGATCTTTCCTTTCAATACATAACATGTACGAATTGTATAACCCAGCATTCTGTGATATGGACAGTATTTAGGATGATCTGTTTTACCAGCTTCATCAGGTTTCTTGATCTCTGATAATTGTATTTTATTACCTTTCAGCAGACATTCAAAGATACCAAGGACATCGTCGTCATCAAAAGAATATTCTTCTCTGGGGCGAGGTGTTCTTGATTGTTGAGTTGTAGAGGCAGGAGTTTGAACATTCGATGCATCTTTGCTCTGAAGATTAACTTCTAGAGTTTTTTTTCCTTTGCGAGCATTATTTTTATTGTTAGCCCCTTGTCCTGTTTCTTTAGGAGTCATCTGCACTCCTAAACCTTTGAAGGTTTCAGCACTGATTTCTGCAGCTTTAGTACTGACTATGAAGGAAGGCCAATCTTGAAATTGAGTGGACCCTGTCCACATACTGATGATTGGCAACAAGTTTGATTTGCACGTGTCAATGGTGACAGCATCAGGAGTTCCAAGAGGCATCTTCAGAGCTTCTCTTCGAAACCGTTCAATGTATTCCTCTGTAGATTCATTATTTTTCTGCTTGATTCTAATAAGAGCAGACATAGTCATGTCATTAAGCCCTTCATAGAACCTTTCAAGAAACATCTGTTTGAAACCAGCAAATGAGGTAATACTCCCATCTGGGAGACTTCTATACCATTCATAAGCCGTTCCCTTGAGACATCCAATAAATACCCGAGTAAGGAGGGCATCACTTGGTTGTAATTGATCAGTCATTACTTCAAAGTGATTGATAAACTGACTTGGAGAAGTGGTTCCATCATAGAATGAGATAGTAGGAGGCTTGTATTTAGGAGGATATGATACTTGCTTCCATTCTATCGGATAAGGCTGCTTGATGCCTAACCTTTGTAAACCATCCTTCTGTTTGAATGCCTCGAATTGAGTTTTGAGATTTTTCAATTCTTCAGAGACAACTCCCGAAGATTGTGGAGTTGTGGCTTGTAGAGAATAGTTAGGAGGAGGAACAGCATTGTAAGCACTACCCCCAGCTCCAGAGAGACTAGGATTTGGTTGAGCAGGTCCAGGAGTATTGGATTGTACTGCTGGAGGAACTTGTACTGGACTTATATCAGTATCAACTGGTATGGCATCTGATACAGTCTGTCGATTTTGCAACTGAGCTGTCATGAGTTCATACATTGACTTCATTGTGTCAGTCATAGATTTCATTTGATGTTCCAAAGAAGCAATTCTTTGATCTTTAGGAGTCAGGGAAGAAGAGGGTTCATCAGTATTCCCATCAACCATGTAAGTCGTGACTGTATGAGGGATTATTGATGAACTAGTAGATGTTGTATGCTCTGAATCATTGCTTCGTGTATCAAAGTCAACTATAGGAGAATTACCCCCAGTAGGAAGAGGTGGGAAGTTAGATTCTCCAAGAAATTCAGAATTAATTTCAGGGATCAAATTTCTTTGACTAGAAGCCAGGACTCTTGCTCTGGTGTTTTTATATACTCCATCTGGACTATCAACTCTACCCCCGGTGTCCCGAGAAGTCATGTTGACAGAGGCAAACAAAGGCTCATCTTCATCAGGCATAGGTTTATACTAAATCCTATTAAAGACAGACTGTCGTTTATTTTGACATCTGCATTGCATTGTGACTCTTGGCTGGAAGTCACATTCAGTATGATCACCATGGTCTTGAACTGTTGATTCACATCTGCACTGAATTATGACTCTTGGATAGAAGTCACATTCAGCATGTTCCTTTGATATAGAATTACTCCTTCTCTTCTGTTGAAGATATTCCCGTAAATCTATTTGTGAAGATTGAGGAATATACTTCCTGTTCTTGGGTCTTGATGGCTCTTGATTATACAAAGAGTGATTAATGTGAGCCACATAATTTCTTGCATACTCTGCATCTGGATCTTTTATCTTCATATCCAATTGGTATGGTTTCTTAACACCAGAAGTGCTGAGTTTTGTTCTTAAATCAGTGGAAGGTAACATATTAATTTTGGAAACATGGAATTTTCCTTCCATTGATCTGGATATTTGCAGAGAAGGAAGAGTTAAACCACTCCCTTGATTAGGAGTTGGTAACAGACCCTCTTTAATGGACAGATTCTGTGCCCAATTTGAAGAAATCAAAGAAGAAGACATTAAGGAATGTTTCTTCTTAGACTCATTCAGATGTTGAGACATAGAATGTCCAGAAGGAAGAGTAGTCAAAAGACCATCTCCTTTTCTTTGACTAACAAAAGTATCAGTCAAAGCTGTTCCTGGAGTAAAAACTACAGGAGCAGAAGAAACAACTAAAGAGTTATTCCTTTTCGAAGGGACTTTGTGTGGAAGACCACCCCCAGTTCTAGTAGAACTCGGTGAAGAAGAAGAGATAACTAAGGAGTTATTCTTCTCTGATGAAATACACGCTGAAACAGACTTGGTTTAAAGAACCAGAGCTGTTAGCGTGACTTTTGATTTTAGAATTACACGCTGAAACAGATTTGGCTAAGGAGCCAATACTGTCAGCGTGACTTTTGAATGTGGGGTTGCACACTGGAATAGATTTGGCTAAGGAGCCAGTACTATCAGCGTGACTTTTAGAGTTGAATTTGCACACTGGAACAGATTTGGCTAAAGAGCCAGTACTGTCAGCATGACTTTTAGAATTGAATTTGCACACTGGAACAGATTCGGCTAAAGAGCCAGTACTGTCAGCGTGACTTTTAGAATTGAATTTGCACGCTGGAACAGATTCGGCTAAGGAGCCAGTACTGTCAACGTGACTTTTAGTTACTGTCATCTTCGAGCGCACAAGAGTGTGCGTGCTTGCAATGGAGTTCTTGCCAGTGTTAGGAGTAGACACTGTGGCAGAGACTTCACCATTGACTGCCAACTGATTCTTAGGGACATAGACAGAGTGTCCCTTCGACTTGGCAGTGATAATAGAGGCTGGAATGGGCTTGCCACCCTTAGCCCGCTGCATTTCTTCATAGGCGAGTTGATCGAATTTGATCGTCATCACCTTCTTCGTCGAGCCGATAGACGAAGTATCGCATTGAGTTGTTACCATCTCAGAAGAGGAGATGGTTTTCCCCAGCAGAGTCGCCAATTTGTTTTCCATAAATAAATTTACTTTATTTATTTTGTATCTGAGAAAATTACAACTGTAGGAATCCGATCTAGAAGACGATCGCTTTATCATTTGGACTATGCGAAGAAGAAAAGCTCTCAAAATTTTGACAGTAGATATCAATGTATCTGTACAATGAATAAAAAAAAGAACTCTATTTATAGAGTCAAAACAGTAACTGAAAAGATAACTACCTCACCACTAGTGCATTTGAAAAGTCACGCAGACTCTAAATACACGCAGGGTTAGTGAGTAGTTACTGGACGTGGCCCGTAACTGTTGGACACATGGCATTAGTGCATGGGTCGTGTGCAAGTTACTGGGCACGCAAGAGAGAGATCGGTGGCATGGCTGCCACGTACTCCAGTTGAAATGAAATCCACGTTGTCTTGCTGAAGGCAAAAAAATCCACGCAGTTTCGTTGACGCAGACTCGTTGAAGGCGAAATCCACGCAAGCTTTGAAGAAGAATACTTCAGAATTTACGCAGGCTTTGAGAAGAATAACTCAAAAATCCACGCAAACTTGAGGAAGGAGAAGGTTCATAATCCACGCAAACCGCCAGCTGTCTTGATTTGGCACGCTTCGTCTGACACAAAATCTCTGACATTGATTATATTTGTCAACCGCATTAAATGAAGATAAGACCCAAAGTCACGCCAACTTGGTGAAGAGTGAGTCTTGCTAAGGAAGATTTTGAAAATCACGCAAAAGACGGCGATGATCTCTCGAATTCTGTGCATACGTGGCATACGAGGAGACGTTTCTCGACTGCTGTGTTGTCAGTCATTATGATTCTGACGTATGGCTGACCTGTCTCTGCGTGACTTCTAAAGGAGATGGCCAGGCAGAACTTAGCGTATCTTTTGTGCTACTTCTTGGATCACTCTGTGTGATTTGTTCTGATCAACTCAGCGTGACTTTCATTTTTTAGGCCTACAAGAGTGATGCTCGGAGATTCCTTGATATCGAGTCAAACCATATCATCGAATCTCGCGATGCTGAATACTTTGAAGACAAGTTTGCAAAACACAAGAATATTGTTCTCACGGATCTTCCGAAGAATGATGAGGGTACAAAACAGACAGAAGTCTTTAATGAACCAGTAGTCCAAGATGAAGCTATCGTCAAGGAGATACCAGCTGAACCAGAACTCGCTGAGCCGTCAACTAAGCGAACGAGGAGGCCGAAAGATTTCGGAGATGACTTCGTCACCTATCATGTGGAAGCAGATCCGCTGACCTATGATGAGGCGATGAAGACCAGAGATGCTGTATTATGGAAGGAGGCGATAGACAACGAGATTGACTCAATCACCTCCAACAACACATGGGTATTGGTTGACCTTCCAGAAGGAGCAAGACCCATCGGATACAAATGGATCTTCAAGAAGAAGATGAAAGCAGATGGAACCATTGACAAGTTCAAGGCCAGGCTAGTGGCCAAGGGGTTTGCTCAGAAGCAGGGGATCGACTACTTTGACACTTATGTTCCAGTAGCTCGGATGACAACCATCAGATTGTTAATTGCTCTAGCAGCAATATACAAGCTGGTGATACATCAGATGGATGTGAAAACGGCATTCCTTAATGGCGAGCTGACCGAAGAGATCTACATGCAACAACCAGAAGGTTTTGTCGTCAGAGGTCTGGAAGACAAAGTCTGCAAGTTGATGAAGTCTCTGTATAGTTTGAAACAAGCTCCCAAAATGTGGCATGAGAAGTTTGACAAGGTGATAAGGTCAAATGGCTACAGGGTCAGTGAAACAGACAAGTGTGTCTATACGAAGTTTGCTGACGGAAGAGGAGTAATCGTATGTCTTTACGTGGATGACATGCTAATCCTAGGTACGGATTTAAGCTGCGTCACAGAGACAAAGAAATTCCTCTCGACCAAGTTCAGTATGAAGGACTTGGGGGATGCCGACGTAATCTTGGGGCTCAAGATCATCCGGACAGGCACTGGAATAGCGCTGTCACAATCTCATTATATTGAGAAGATGCTCACTCGCTACGGGTATCAAGATCTTCCTTTTATTGATACACCGTACCGGAGTGATCAGAAGCTGGAGCCAAATTCGAGGGAAAGCGTCAGGCAGTTGGAGTACGCTAGCGTCATCGGAAGCTTGATGTACGCTACTACTGCCACAAGGCCTGACATAGCTTTTGCCGTGGGAATGCTGAGTCGGTTCACTAGCAATCCAGGCGTTGAGCACTGGAAAGCTGTGAAGCGTGTTATGAGATATCTCAAGAAAACTCAGACATATGCACTTTTCTACAGCGGAAATCCGTCAGTAGTGGAAGGCTTCAGTGATGCTAGCTGGTGTTCAGATATGGAGAGCGAGTATTCCACAGGTGGATTCGTATTCGCCATGGGCGGAGCTGCTATATCGTGGAAGTCGAAGAAGCAGACTATGTTATCTCGCTCCTCCATGGAATCTGAATTCTTTGCATTGGATGCTGCTGCAGATGAAGCAGAGTGGCTTCGGAAGCTCATGTATGATCTTCCGGTGGTTGGGGCTCAGATACCGGCAATACCGATATACTGTGACAACCAGGCGGCAGCAGCAGTGGCATCAAATGACCTCTTCAACGGAAAGAAAAGGACTGTGCGGTTGAAGCACAGGACAATACACGATCTCATCAAGAGGGGTATTATTGCTGTGATTGATGTTCGGAGTCAGGAGAACCTGGCGGATCCGTTCACCAAGGGCCTCAAGGGCCAGCTGGTCGATGACACAGCTTGTAAAATAGGCTTGAAGGCATTCTGATATTGTGTTATTATAATCCTACCATAAAGTTTTATGCTATTAGTTCAAAGAGAAATCTACTAGGCATCTAGCTTTTGGTTCAAAGGAGGACTATTAACCAGAAGAATATCAGGAACGGTAGGTACTTGTCCTCTGTGACATGGAGAGGTTACGGACCTACAACCACTGTTGTCTACTGTTGTTTTCTGCGAAAAAACGGATCCTGTGGGAAGGTTGGCTTAAATGCCTTAATGAGTTCTCAGACAGAGTGAATGCCTGGAGTGCTTTACAAGAAGCACGGTAGCGCAGCACTACAAGGAGTGTAACTCCATGCTATAGTAGGGTGACTCCACCATGAGGTTCCCAGGTAGGGGTAATGCCTCGGCTTTGCAAGCTAAGTCACAGCGGAGTAGAACCGCAAATAGGCAGGTAGCCTAATGTTGTATGATAATCGTAATAAAGAGAGGTAGACAGCACTACAAAGAGGACGATGTCCTCATGTTACAGTGGCATGACACCATGAAGAGGTACCAGGTAGGGTAAAGCCTCGGCTTTGTGAGCCATGTCATAGCGGCGTAATACCGCACGGAAGCGCAAGGCTTCATGCTGTGTAGTTTGGCACTACAAAGAGGCCTGTGACCTCATGCTACAGTAGTATGACACTACGATGAGGTACCCAGGTGGGGTAAAGCCTCGGCTTTAAGCCATGTCATAGCGGCGTAGCACCGTAAAGAAGCGCAATGCTTCATGCCATGACTCTTATAAAGAACTCACCTATAGTGTATGGACAGAGATATCAGGCCGTCTCTTGAGGGTAAACTTGTAGACGCCCAAAAATTATACACTGAAACCAGGCTGGCACAAGGCCTTCAATGTGCAGCCAGAAGCATAGTTGATGTCATTATGTGAGTAGGAAGAATTGCAGTTATGGTACAGAATTCAAGGCTTAGTCCATTCTTGTATCATGCTGTTATTTAACCTATGCGGAAAGATTCAAGTCGTAGCGACATCTCTCCTAATACATGATGGACAGTCACTGTGGGGAACGCTCAACCCATATATTGAGATATGTGGGAGATTGTTGGTGTTTTTGCCTTTGGACTAGAAAAGATAGTCCCACATCGGCTACACCAAATGGTGAGTATCTCAATATAATACATTGTTTGTGTTGAGGTGTGCACATGAGGTGTAGTGGGGCACAAGTTTGTGCCATGTGGAAGTATTTTCCTAGAAGGAAAAAGGATTAAATCCAACAAGGATGCAAGTTAATTTTTGTTGTGCGGACTCGGACTCGGACTCGGACACGGACTCCAGGATGTCTCGTGCATGCACGGGAGTGTTCGGGGGGTAGGCGTGGACTAGCACACTTCTATGCTGATTGTGGAGTGATCTAAAATATCAAACTCTATTTTTGAGTATTGGTATTTTAGTCCCACATCGGATAGGAGAAGAGGTGAAGTCTCAACTCCACTCTATAAATAGAGCCCCTTGGCCTCCTTTGAAAGAGGCACCAAGAAGAGAGTTGAGGGAGTCTGTTAAGTCCAGGAAGTCCGTTCAAGTCTCAAATATTAACTTACGAGCGTTCCAGAAGTTCTTCGTGAACTTGCTGGTTCTTGGAAGCTGTTCGTGCTCGTGTGGGGCGAATAAAGCTTTGAGCAATGGTGGTTCATTCACCCCAGCATTTCATTCTCGCCTGTCATCGCTGCTGTTGCCTTTTACAGTAACTTCTTTTTAGAAGCTCTACTGCCGATAGTCGCTTGCACAAAAGTCTCTTTAGATTTTTTGTGTATTACGTAGAATCTGTTTAGATCCTCGTAATTCAGAATCCTCCAGGATCTCTGTTGCACATCTTCTTTAAGGTGTTGCATTTGAAACGTTGTCTTTACAATTGTTTCAGTTTCAGAATTTTCCATCGAAAATTGTGCCTCGGCACTAACAGTAACATCTAGAAATAGTTCTCAATAATGAGAATATGAATGTGCCTTATGTTGTGTGTTTCTTAATAGAATTGGACAAATCCTTATACTAAGACCTACCTAGAGAAGTTGTAAAAGGAACATATAAAGAAATGTGACTGAAAACTCTACAAAAATCATCAACATGGTAACCCAAGCTAAAACTAATAAATCAATTAGTACAAGATTCAATGGATAAAAACAAGTTGTTTGAATTGATTGAGATGCACTGATTGATAAATATGGATGTGACAAAATCAATGTAACCACTGTGACGACGATGGTGAGATTTGCGATTAATGAAGTAAATAAATACCCGAGTAGTGGAGGTTATATAAATTAACTTTATTTATGTGAACATAGGAGAGATGTCGCTTCTCACGAGAGTTTTGAGACTTAGGGCCTGTTTGGATACATGTTTAAACTCAGCTTTCTGAGTTTAAACACCAGAGAGGGAAAATTTTGTGTTTGGACAGCCCAACTAAGAAATTACTTTTGGGAAAAAAAAATTCAAACCTTACGTTTAAAAACACTTTTCAGAATCTGAAATGTGTTTTCAGAGTGTATTCTCTGAGTAAAGTTTGTGGGCCCACCCCTTCCCCCCCTCCCCCCCCCCCTCCCCCCGTCCCGTATTTTTTTCTCTTTCTCTCTCCTCGTGTCTCCTCGTGTTCTCCTCCTGGAGAAGAAGAGCATGGCCGGAGAAGAAGAAACAACGCCGAGCCCTAGACTCGACCATGGCCGGGGCCTAGACGTCGAGCCCTAGACGCTGGATTCGGCCACAATGAACACGAACCGCCTGGACGGCAAAGTTCTCCTCGCCGACACTAGCGAGGTCCTCCTCGAGCGGTAGTGGAGTCGTCGACGCCGGCGCCAGCGAGGTCCTCCTCGAGCGGTGGTGGGATCGTCGACGACGGCGCGGACGAGCCCTACACGCCGAGCCCTAAACGTGGCCATGGCTGGAGCCCTAGAAGAAGAAACATGGTCGGAGAAGTCGAAGTCGGTCTCCTCCAACATCGGTTGTGACGATGGTCGCATCGTCGTTCTCGTGGGCTCGCGGGGGGAGGGGCCGAAAGATGTTGGAGGAGACCATGCAGAGGAGCTCCTCCTGGGTGGGCTCGGAGAGGTAGGATGAGCCGGGCTGGACGAAGTCGACGAGAGTCTAGCGCTTGGCCTCCTTCTCGCGGGCGTGGCGGAGGGAGGAGAAGGGGCTGCGGCATATCGGGAACACGTCGCGGCATTGGGCAGTGGGGTGCGGGAGCAACGGCTTCATCTTCGTTGGACGCAGAGATACAGAATGGACATAGTAGATACATAATAGACACAGGAACACAATTAAAAAATCAGTTTCTACAAATATTTTACCAAACAGAATCTTCAAAATTTATTTTTTAAAACAATTTTCCGGATGAAAGTAATCAAACGCAAAATTAGAATTTCTATACTCAGAAAATCACTTTATAACTTACTCTCAGAAAACTGTTTTTAGAATAAAATTTCAGAAAGACTATCCAAATTAGTCTTTGGATCATTCACAAAATCAGTAGATTATCACATGGCCATAAAAATACTAAAGCGAGGTTTGAAATTATTAAAATTGGTGTACTTGTAATGTGTTTATTGTAAAAAGTAATTTGGTTAAAAGCTAAGACTAACAATAACTTTAATAGAACTGTGATGTATTAATACTAATTGAAAACTGTTTTTAGAATAAAATTTCAGAAAGACTATCCAAATTAGTCTTTGGATCATTCACAAAATCAGTAGATTATCACATGGCCATAAAAATACTAAAGCGAGGTTTGAAATTATTAAAATTGGTGTACTTGTAATGTGTTTATTGTAAAAAGTAATTTGGTTAAAAGCTAAGACTAACAATAACTTTAATAGAACTGTGATGTATTAATACTAATTGAAGGTTTAAGTTATCAATAACTTCTTGTATTCATTATAATATTATTTGTGTTGTGTTTGACAGATTATACAGTCAAAGTGGGTAGTGAAAATGGAAGTTTGATTGTACAATCAAATTGGAGAATTGTTGAAGCCATAAGCCAAGTTTTAATTTTCAATGACAAAAGTTAAGCTCGCCTATAAATCTCTACACTTAGTATAATAATAATAAATATTTATCACAAAATCCATTGTTGGTATATATAAAATATAAAGTCAATCTCGAAAATGTGCCATTTTCATAATAAAAATGCTAATTCAATTTTAACTTGGTGCTAACTTATGTAGAAATTCATAATAGTTCGGTCATAAAAACTAAGGCTTGGATTAATTCAATCTCAATGGTAGTTCAGCTGATTCAGTGGTAACTCGACTTGACTTGACAAAATGATGTTATAACACATAAGTAAATAAAATCATAAAAGCATAGTTTTGACATTTTTGATATTTAAACTCATTTATGATTTAACAAATTTAATTAGGTGGTCTTCTTTGATGTAAAGTAAAAGTAAAATATCAATTTTAGAATAAAAATATTGTTGGTGTTCGTTAGCAAAACAACGTGATGCGAACTTGTTTAATTAACCAAATTTGACAACATATTTAAGAATATGAATTTTCTAAGCTCAATATTTATATTTTTCGAATATTTGACCAAACATATTTTATTTGCATTGAGCCGATTTATACTCATACTTTTGTCGTCCCGAATTTTTTTCATTTGCCAAATTGCTAACAAGGGTCCACACTGAATTTTGAAGATTTTTTTATATAATTATCTTCATATATTATTTCTAACACCCAATAAATTTGATTTTCTATTATTTAAATTAGGGCTAATTAGCATTTAGATCCTAGGTTTTATATTAGTTAGAGTTTAAGCTCTAACATGTCTAATTAGAAAATTTAGACCCATGAATTTCTATTTATTCCATTATACCTTGAACACGAGTACTGTTGGAGTGGGTGGGGTTCCCAACCTATGTGGAGAAGACCCCGGAGTGCGACGAGCGCCATTCGTGTGTCGAAGAAGCTCGGGAAGTAGGCGACACGGAGTCGCTGCTGCTGTTGGTGACCCAGAAGGAGGTTCTGGAACGGGGCAGCCGAGTTCGGGCCGAACTCGGTCCCAGGCCGAGTTCTGGCCGAACTCGGTCTGGCCATTCCAGAATTGTGACGCTAGGTTCTGTTTGCTCGACACAGAGTTCTGGCCGAACTCTGTGTCGTCGGGACTGATGCGGAAATTTGGATGAGTTTTCATCATTGGATCTAATCCAATGGTCCAGGTTTATTGCGGGATTAGGGAGTTAAGTTGGGATTTCCAAACCCTAACTCGGTAGGCAACACAATTGTGGAGAACACAACTTGGAGAGAGGAAGGAGGCAAGAGTGCCATTGCAACGTCGGAGAAGAAGACGGAGGATTGAAGGTCGCTATTCGAAGGAGATCGTGTTCGGGTAATCTCTACTCGTCGTTCTCGCTCTTCGTAGCCTTGTAATAATTGTTCTTATCTCTGAGTGTTGTGGGGATCCGATTTGGATCGGGAGGAGTTTATAGAGGGTGTAATTCTTCTATTCCATTAGTGGAGGCTTCTCAGGGTTGGACTCCGATCGTCCCGTAGTTTTTTCCTCGCAAGGGTTTTCCACGTCAAAAATTCTCTGTGTCTGCGTGGATTGTTTTGTGTGGTTGTTTTTGGGTTCGTGCGTTGTATTGCTCGGTCCTCTCGTAGGTACTCTCCGTTTGGGGAAAGGTTTTCGCGTTTCTTTCCCAACAGAGTGGTATCAGAGCCAGGATCTGGAATTCAGAAGGAGTGTCAGTAGTTGACAGAAAAACCAGAGAGGAAAGATGGACGCGAAGCCGGTGCGCACGGTGAATCTTAATGGCACAAACTATCATTATTGGCGGAGCAAGATGAAGGATTTGCTATTTGTCAAAAAGCTGCATCTACCCGTGTTTGCATCCGAGAAGCCCAGTGATAAATCCGAGGAGGACTGGACATTCGAGCACATACAGGTGTGTGGGTACATACGACAGTTTGTTGATGAGAACGTGTAGAACCACGTTGCCAATATTGAGCATGGGAAGACGTTGTGGGATAAGCTGGAATCCTTGTATGCGAAGAAGACCGGGGTAAACAAGTTGTTCCTGATCCGAACGATGATGGGTCTGCGATACAAGGATGGGGCGTCTATTTCGGACCACTTGAGTGAGTTCCAGGGCGTGGTTGACCAGCTGTCTTCTGTGGGAGTCAAGTTCGACGACGAAGTTCAGGGACTATGGCTGCTGTGTACTTTGCCAGACTCGTGGGAGACCGTACGAGTATCTATGATCGCTTCTGCTCCAGAGGGCGTGGTCAGTCTGGAGTTTGCCAAGAGCGGGGTGCTGAATGAAGAGATGCGGACGATCTCAGGGCACTTCATCCACATCCCACCACTCAGAGGCACTTGTTTCAGAGAGCCGCGGAAGGGGCAAAAGCAGGGGTCCAGGTGGTGGCAGAGACAAAAGCAGGGGGAAGTCCAAGGGTCGTTACGAGGACTCAGAGTGTTACCATTGTGGTAAGAAGGGCCATATCAAGCAGAATTGTTTCGCTTGGAAGAGAGAAGAAGGGCGACAAGAGAAAGCAAGAAGAGAACACTACAGCGGCGGCCTCGATGCATGGAGACGATGTGATCATCGTAGGTGATGAGGTCATTACTAACCTCGCCTGCGACGACAATTCTTGGCTGGTGGACTCAGGGGCTTCAGCACATGTATCTCACAACAGGGCACTGTTTGCCACTTACACTACAGGCGACTGTGGAGTGTTGAAGATGGGCAACGGAGATGTGTCGAAGGCGGTTGTCGTTGGAGATATGCATTTGAGAACGAAGACGGGGCGGTTCTTGTTCTCAAGGATGTTCGTCATGTCCCTGATATCCGTTTCAACCTGGTGTCGGTTGGAAGGTTGGATGACGAGGGATTCTTCAGTCTCTTCGGGAACAGTCAGTAGAAGCTTTCCAGAGGTTCGTTGGTGATTGCCAGAGAAAGCAAGAAGTCTGGTCTCTACTATATGGAGGGGAGCGCACAGGAGGCACAGGAGGTGAACGCAGTCAGTGATGCGTCTACCGAGTTGTGGCACAGGCGGTTCGACCAATCAGCGAGAAGGGGATGAGCTACTTGGTGAACAGGAAGGTGATTCCGGGGCTCAAGTCTACAAAGTTGGAGAAATGCACGCACTGTTTAGCTGGGAAGCAAAATAGGGTGTCTTTTCAAAGTCACCCAAGTTCGAGGAAGCCGGCGTTACTCGAGTTGATTCACTCGGATGTCTGCGGTCCTATGAAGGTAAAATCTCTTGGTGGTGCTTCTTACTTTGTAACCTTTATTGATGACTGTTCCAGGAAGGTTTGGGTCTATGCCTTAAAGACCAAGGATCAGGTGCTGCCAATTTTCAAGGAGTTTCAGGCCTCTGTTGAAAGAGAGACGAGCAAGAGGTTATTGTGTGTTCGGTCCGACAATGGCGGCGAATACATCGGTCCCTTTGATGCGTATTACAGAGAGCAAGGGATACGACACCAGAAGACTCCGCCAAAGACACCTCAGCTCAATGGTGTAGCGGAGCGCATGAACAGGACACTGATGGAGAGGGTGCGGTGTTTGCTGTCAGAAGCAAACTTGCCGGGCAGTTATTGGGGTGAGGCTCTTCTCACAGCTGCTTATAATTAATTTATCTCTAGTGCTCCTTTACAGGGTGATGTGCCTGACAAAGTATGGTACGACAAAGAGCCGTCATACAATCACCTGCGGGCGTTTGGTTGTAAGGCCTTCGTGCATGTACCGAAGGACGAGAGGACCAAACTTGAGCCGAAGACGAGGCGATGCGTCTTTGTCGACTACGGTCGGGATGAGTTTGGCTATAGACTCTACGACCCAGTGGAAGGAAAGCTCTACAGAAGCAGGGACGTAGTATTCGTCGAGGATCAGACCATGACCAACACTCAGGATTCTGAGACCCTTCTGAGGCTGAGGATTGCCTGAGTTAGAGTCATTTCGCTTCGAGCAGTTTCCAGAGGACATCGCAGAGGATCCAGTTACTGGGAAGCTGGTACATGGAGTTGCTCCTAACCTTGATCATCATCCTGCTGATGGTGGTCAGGGTGTCCCTCAGGAGGATGAGCATGCCGGAGAGGCAGTTCCTGAAGGGGCGGAGGCTGTTGGTATACAGCCAGCACCAGTGGCTCACTGAGGAGGAGTGACAGGATCGTCGACCATCTACGAGATACTCACTAATGAGTATGTGCTATTGACTGACGAGGGAGAGCCCGAATGTTTTGCAGAGGCTATGGAAGACGAACACAGGCAGGAGTGGATGGAGGCTATGCAGGAAGAGATGAGTTCCTTGCACACCAATTCCACTTATGATCTGGTGCGGTTGCCAAAGGGCAAGAAGGCTTTGAAGAATCGATGGTGTTTAGAGTGAAGCAGACGGATGATGCTACTCGCCCTCGATACAAAGCGAGGCTGGTAGTCAAAGGCTACGGTCAGCGAAAAGGCGTAGATTAGCAGCCAGTCTCCGACTTGGAGGTCGAGCAGATGGACGTGAAGACGGCATTCCTCCACGGTGATCTTGAGGAGGAGTTGTACATGGAGCAGCCAGAGGATTCTGTGAGAAGGGCAAGTCACATTTGGTCTGCCGGTTGAGGAAGAGCTTGTATGGCTGAAGCAGGCTCCGAGGCAGTGGTACCGGAAGTTCGAGTCGTTTATGGGGGCATGGTTATGCAACGGACGACGTCGGATCATTGTGCATTTGTGAGGTATTTTACCGAGGATAATTTTATCATTTGTTGCTCTATGTTGATGATATGCTATTAGTGGGTCGAAATGCCTCTAGGATAGCGGAGCTGAAGCGCCAACTGGGCGCGGCCTTCTCTATGAAGGATTTGGGCACAGCGAAGACTATTCTTGGGATGGAGATCAGCCGAGAAGAGTCCAAGCTGCTACACTTGTCCCAACGAAGTACATTCACCGGTACTTCAGCGTTTCGGATGGACGGGTCCAGAAAGTGAGTCCCCCCTCGCGGCTCACTGAGGATCAGTGTCCATCTACCGAGGACGAAAGGAAGATATGGAGCGGGTTCCATATTCCTCAGCTGTGGGAAGCCTGATGTATGCCATGGTGTGTACGAGGCCAGATATTGCTCATGCAGTTGGTACGGTTAGCAGGTATCTTTCAAATCCTGGAAGGGTACATTGGAGTGCGGTCAAGTGGATTCTACGATATCTTCAGGGCACTGCTGGTTGGAGACTTTCCTTTGGTGGTGACGAGCCGAAGCTGGTTGGGTATACCGACGCTGATATGGCTGGAGATGTAGACACGAGGCGATCGACTTCAGGTTCCTGTATGATGTTTACGGGAGGAGCAGTGTCGTGGCAGTCGCGGTTGCAGAAGTGTGTTGCCTTGTCGACGACAGAGGCAGAGTACATTGCGACGACGGGGTTTGCAAGGAGCTGTTGTGGATGAAGAAGCTGCTGCATGAAATGGGACTGAAGCAAGCAGTATACTTTGCTTTGCGACAGTCATAGCGCTATCCACCTTGTGAAGAATCACTTTTCCATAGCCGGTCCAAGCACATCGAGACTCGTATCATTGGATACGGGATGTGTTGAGAAGAATGACGCGGAGCTTGAGAAGGTTCATACAGATGACAACGGAGCTGATATGTTCACGAAGATTCTACCAAGGGGGAAGTTTGAGTACTGCAGGCAGGTCGTCGGGATGACGACATCCTCCCCATAGTTGTGAAGGGAGAGATTTGTTGGAGTGGGTGGGTTCCCAACCTATGTGGAGAAGACCCCGGAGTACGACGAGCGCCATTCGTGTGTCGAAGAAGCTCGGGAAGTAGGCGACGCGGAGTCGCTGCTGCTGTTGTGACCCAGAAGGAGGTTCTGGAACGGGGCAGCCGAGTTCGGGTCGAACTCGGTCCCAGGCCGAGTTCTGGCCGAACTCGGTCTGGCCATTCCAAATTGTGGCGCTAGGTTCTGTTTGTTCGACACAGAGTTCTGGTCGAACTCTGTGTCGTCGGGGCTGATGCGGGAATTGGATGAGTTTTCATCATTGGATCTAATCCAACGGTCCAGGTTTGTTGCGGGATTAGGGAGTTAAGTTGGGATTTCCAAACCCTAACTCGGTAGGCAACACAATTGTGGAGAACACAACTTGGAGAGAAAGGAGGCAAGAGTGCCATTGCAACTTCGGAGAAGAAGACGGAGGATTGAAGGTCGTTATTCGATGGAGATCGTGTTCGGGTAATCTCTACTCGTCGTTCTCGCTCTTCGTAGCCTTGTAATCATTGTTCTTATCTCTGAGTGTTGTGGGGATCCGATTTGGATCGGGAGGAGTTTGTAGAGGGTGTGATTCTTCTATTCCATTAGTGGAGGCTTCTCAGGGTTGGACTCCGATCGTCCCGTGGTTTTTTTTTTCCGCAAGGGTTTTCCACGTCAAAAATTCTCTGTGTCTGCGTGGATTGTTTTGTGTGGTTGTTTTTGGGTTCGTGCGTTGTATTGCTCGTCCTCTCCAGGTACTCTCCGGTTTGGGGAAAGGTTTCCGCGTTTCTTTCCAACAAGTCAAGGACAACAACCAACACATGTAGAAACTAATGTATATTGGGGAAAAAAATGAAATTCAGGATCCAAAATTTTCAATTGATATATTAAGGCTTAAATCTAAGTTGGTATAATATATAAATAATTCCTGATGACCAAGAGGGGAGGCTACGCACGTGAAAGCGATGACATGTGACGGTCCCTATTGGTCTAGGTTGAGGCCTACAAAACTTGAGCCCCTGCTAACGTCGTAGTCCGAACCAGAGAGCCGTTACGTGTCCTAGGTTCACGCGCACGGTCCTCCGTCTGTGCGTAGCAGTATGCATAATACATAGGATCTAAACATTAATTCTCCCTTTATTTTATTAATATCTAGTATTGGTATATTTGGTAAATTGCTTAGTTCTTTTCTACCTTGGAGTTTTATAAATTCTTACTGAAAAAAGTTTCTAGATCCATCTGGATGAATATTGTGGTGATCTGACACTGATTGTGCTTGGGCCAATCCATTAAGTACTCACGCTTCCTTTGGTTTGCGGAAAAGAATGGAAAGAAAATCAAGTCTTGGACATTTTATTTTTTTTTAAAAAAATTATAGTTTTTATTGATTTTCTTTCAGATGTTGAAAATGTCAAGAAATTTGAAAAAAAAAAAAAGTGAATATTTCAACGCCGGAAAGTGATTTCTTACTTGGATTGATGGAATCATTTTTTTCCTATTTTTTCTTCCGTCGGGAATCAATTTACTTTCCTCCTCAATTCCTTTGGCATCAAATATAGGAAAGTAATTATTTTCTTTTTCAACCCAATATTTCCGCAAACCGAACGAGACCTAGAGCTCAAGTAGTCCTCGATTTTGGTGAAACTATAAAAAAAATTAGTTGCATTGCACCCCCATTGTTTTACCATGATTTAAAATGCACTCCTTAATGGAATTTTTTGAGTGTATCCCACTTGGTAAAGTTTTACCGTAATACATGAAAATTTTCACTTTCAATACCCCCACCCCACATGGACACTTTAAGATCAAAATATCATCAACGGATTGTTCCCACTTGACATCGATATATGCACCGAATGTGAAGCTATCTCGAGCCAAATGAGTTTTTGTCTCAAAAGTGACCACGTAATAATATTTTGGTCTCAAAAGTGTCCACATGAGGGGTCAAAGGAGGTGACTGTTAGTCATTGACGGTTTTCGTTAAAAGTTGAGAGTTTCGTGCATTACGGTAAAACAAATATGGTGCAACTCAAAATTTTCTTTCAAGTGGACGTACCTTAAATTATGTCAAAACAAGTGGATTTAAGTCAAAATTTCTCTATTTAGAATAGCAAAACAATTTTAATTTGTTTAGCTTTTTGTGATAAAATCTATGAAAAGAAATTTAATTTGTTTAATGAATTTTAGCAAATGTTTCCATTTTAAATGTTGAAACTAGCATATATCTCACTATTTTTTTAACTAATACCGTCACTCCTGTGTAAAACAACAAAAAAATTGTTAAAAAAGTAGGATTATTGTTCCGTACAAAAAATGTGAACATATTTGCTAGTTAAAAATATAGTAGGAATATATGCTGGTTTCAACATTTAGAATAGAGAGATTTGCTAAAATTTTCCTTTGTTTAACTTACTTTGCTTTAGTAACGCCGCGCTACATCTAACTTGTTTGGAGGCTAAAACAAATTTTATGAAGTTGTAGCGACTAAATCCATACTCTCTTAAATGAAGCATAGAGTTAGTGTAATTTGTAATGCTAAGTTTATTTACACTATATAATTTTATTTTATTTCCTAATTATTGTGAGCATGTTTTTCTTCTCCAAAAACAAAAATTCTCTCTTTATTATGTTGTGAATAAAATTTTATATTTTTTTCAGAATTTGTTCATACTTTTACCTAAATGTTTATGACAATAAATATGTTAAATTATAAACATGATGGCCGGAAGCCCGACACGATACAACTAGACACAAAGTAGGACACAAACTAAGGGTTTGTGCTTGATGTAAGGATTTAGAAAAGAAAGAAAAAATTTGACACATTAAAGGATGTTTCGAGATAAGCTATTCGCGAGCTGGATTGAACTCGACGGCTTATATATCGAGATTACACCAGATTGAGATTAAAAATATGTTTACTAGATAAACAAACAAGCTTGACCTAAAACTTAGAGGCATTCAACTTGTTAGGCAGATGACTAATAATTGTTATTCATATATATTAAACAAAATTACACTATAAACGAATTTTAATTTGATATGAAATGTTGATAAACACCTTCTATTTGATATTAAGCTCACTAAGTTACGCCTCCACGACGGTTCACCAAAATTTCAAATCCAATCCAATCCATAAATCGAGCAAAATTGGGTTAGGGTGGACTGGGTTGAGTCCGATCCGAGTAATTTTATAGAACAATAATATTAGAAAAGATGAAATTATTATTCTCAAGAGTTGATGATGATTAATCTTCTATCGCCATGTAATATAATTGCAAATATATTACTAACTATAATGACACAATTATATAGAGCTTTCAAAGAAAATAACCAAAAAAATGGAGTGCTCCTAATAATTTTGATAGACGGAAATGGCTTCATAATAACTTTGTAGCAACTTCATAAATTTGACTTATTAGTTTGTAGGAAGTGGGACGAACAACTTGGCCACAAGAAGACAGGTGGCTTTGATGTTGTAGCCTGAAACATTTAGGTTATGTTAATTTGGTTTTATAGAAAAATAAAAGAAAAAAATAACACAAAAAATGAATCTCATTTATTTCTAAGCCTAAAAAACCCTCTTAT
The DNA here is from genome assembly GCA_029216955.1 of Iris pallida. Classification (NCBI taxonomy): domain Eukaryota; kingdom Viridiplantae; phylum Streptophyta; class Magnoliopsida; order Asparagales; family Iridaceae; genus Iris; species Iris pallida. The sequence goes on from JANAVB010007398.1 coordinate 5,145,859, forward strand.
AAGGACCTAGTAGATGCACGTGCTTTGCACGTATAATAAAAATATTATCGATTAGTCAAATATTTTTTCTAACTCATGTGGTTAAGATGAGAGGTACTTTTCTTATTTGGTTGAGTTTGATTTCCAATGTTGAACATATAAAAAAATAATAATAACTTTTCTCAACAACTTTTTATATAATTTATTCTTTTTTAAATTAAATGGTTGATGATATATACACACGGCTTAGACGGCTCAAACTTGAGCTGTTTTGAAGCCTCCTTATAATAGTAGAGCTTAAAATGTCTTCGACGGATAATAAAGCTGTTTTATTTATACTAATTTCCTTCCCTCCACCCTATGCACAGGCAACAAAAAAATTTGTAATTGCCAACAAAAATCTTATAATACATTTAAATTTATTATAGTTTTTTAAAATAAAATTTATAGTTTTTTTTAAACTAAGATAATTTTGTTAACATATTTTTTTAATTCGTTGACATTGTAATTTTTTTTGATAATTATTATTCTCGCAACAAATTGTATCAGTAATTTCACTCAAATTTGACGGGCTAGTAGATAAAAAAAATGTAGGGAAATTTTAAAAAAGAATGAGTGAAAAATGTTAGAGAAAGCATGCATCTTAATCAAACAAAACAATCTAGTGAATTATTCACAAAGCCTAAAAGACCACGATCCGCGTATCATAGTATGTATTGGCCTGTCGGGCCTGGGCCTATTCGGCCCACTTTTATCGTATTCGACAGAGTTTGGTCCGAGCCCGATTTAAGATTCGGGTCGGACAAAATATTGACTAAAAATACCAACATTTATTATGGTCCCACGATCTGGAAAGAGTCAATTCAATCAGATTGGGCCAAGTCTGGGCTGAATCCGAGCCAACCTGCCATGTATTATTTTAAACAATTTTTTTTTTGAAAAATCTCTCTCTCTCTCTCTCTCTCTCTCTCTCTATGTGTGTTATATATATATATATGTGTGTGTGTGTGTGCTTAAAAAGAGCAAAAAACACTCAAAAGAATAAACTAATGTATTGGAATACTAAAAGCTAGATATTATAATTACGTAACTACCCTACTAGAATATATTATTTTTTGATTGGAATAGATATACAAGGTATTTTTTTAATAAAAAGTTCCACGGTGAAGTCTAACTTTTAATTATAATATCATAAGGTCAGTTGTCATCTTTTCGTCTTTTCCATATGATTATTCATGTGTGTATTTTCTTTTACAATGCCAAATATTCAAAGTACAATTTTGTTCTTTTTTTATTTCTATTAAGAATAATAATCTTTGAAAATAGTAAGATTATATTTTTTTTTTACCATTGGAACATGAAAAGTTGTATGAAAAAATAAACTTGCATGCAATTTTTATTGCTTTGACTCTTAAGCATAAACGACATGCAAGTTGACATAATACATCATGTTTATAAAAATATTCGAGGGTATTTTAGAAATTCAAAAGTTTCACCACCAAGTTTTTCTATTATATATATATATACTAGCATATGTGCACGTGTCTTGCACGTATTTTAATATTTTTTAATTAGTTTAGGAAGACTCTTTAGGAAGACCAAAGTGTAGTCTTCCTAATTACTAAGTTGTCCTTATTAAAATTAATGAACTATTTTTAATTAGTATAAGTATGTAGGGTATTTTCGGAATTCAAAAGTTTCACCATCTAAGTTTTCCTATTATCACATATATATATATATATATATATATATATATATATATATATATATATATATATATATATATATATATATATATATATATATATATATATATATAATGTTCACGTGCGTTCCATGTATTAAAAAAAATAATAATAATAGTATTAAAATATATATAATTTTTTTAATTATATTATAATATTTTAAATATAATTTGACTATATTTGAATATGATTTGTTATGATTATTGTTTAAAATTCAGGATATGTGTTTAATTAGATAATATTATGTAGTTAGTTTAAACATAATTTTTATTTTAAATGTATTCTAGTATCGTGTGGTTATTAATTTTTTACGCCAAGAGAGAGGGTTCGGTTATCCACGGAAGATAAGAAAGTAGTTAATTTAAAATTTTATTTTCCTTTTTCTAAAATAAAATGGTTGATAAAATATACAGGGTTTAGACAACTCAATTTTGAGCCGTTTGAAGCCTCTTTATATATACTAGTAATGTGCACGTGTGAAAAAAATTGTTAAAAATTAAATATAAATTTATTAAAACAAATTACAAAAATATGATTTGAACTCATCAAGCAACCAAGAAAATACTTCCTACCTTAACCACTTTAGTTAGACTATTTATTTGTAAAAATATCATATTAGGTAGCTAAATACTTAGCTACATTTTTTTAAAGTAATTAGTGGAGTATTTAGGTAGTTATTTAGTTATTTGTTATTATTTTTTAAATTTATTTAAATGTTTGATGATATTTACACGGCTTAGACGGCTCACTTTTGAGCCGTTTTGAAGCCTCTTTGTATAGTAGAAGATAAGTCTCTTTGTATATAGTAGTCACGTTCACGTGCGTTGCATGTATCAAAAAAACTCAATGATATTATTAATAAATTATATAAAAATTTAAATTACATAGAATATTTTAAATATAATTTTATATGATTTGTTATGATTATTTTTTAAAATTCTTGATATGTATTTAATTAGATAATATTATGTAGTTAGTTTAAACATAATTTTAATTTTAAATATATTATAGCATCGGGTGGTTTTTAATTTTTTATGTGATGATAGAGTGTTCGGTTATCCACAGAAGATAAGAATGGTAGTTAATTTTTAACTTTTATCTTTTATTTGTTTTTAAAATGTAATGGTTTATGATATACACGGCTTAGACGGCTTGATTTGAAGCCCCTTTATACATACTAGTAAATACACGTACTTTGCACGTATAATAACGTATAATAAGAATATTATTCAATTATAATCAAATAACTCTTCTAACTCATGTGGTTAAGGTGTGATATATTTTTCTTGTTTGGTTGAGTTCGATTTTCCATGTTGACAAATTTAAACATTTTTCAATATTTTTTTTACACAATTAATTTTTTTTAAAAATAAAATGGACCGTGATATAATGACGGCTTTGACGGCTCAAAAGTGAGCCATTTTGAAGCCTCATTATATAGTGGAAGACTAGTCACGTTCACGTGTGTTGCACGTATAAAAAAAAATCAATGATAGTACTAATAAAGTATATAATTTTTTAAATTATATTACAATATTTTAAATATAATTTGGATATATGTTAATATGATTTGTTATGATTATTATTTTTAATTTTAGATATGTGTTAAATTAGATAACGTTATGTAGTTAGTTTAAACATAATTTTAATGTTAAATATATTATAGTATCGGATGGTTTTAAATTTCTTACGTGAGGAGAGAGAGTTCGATTACCCACACAGAAGATATGAAAGGTAGTTAATTTTAAGATATTATTATTATTTTTTAAAAATGGTTGATGATGTACATGGCTTAGACGGCTCAATCTTGAACCGTTTTGAAGCCTCTTTATATATATATATATATATATATATATATATATATATATATATATATATATATATATATATATATATATATATATATATGCAAATGACCTTTAGCCTAGTGGTTAAGAGAGATGCATGCGGCCCGAGTGGTCAGGAGTTCGAACCCCAGTGAGATGCATGCATCTCTCTTAACCACTAGGTTAGAGGTCATTTGCATATATATATATATATATATATATATATATATATATATATATATATATATATATAGTGCTTGATGATAGCATGTGGGGGGTGACAAGTAGACACCCTCCATAGGGTGGCACCTCACCTCCCTCATCCTCTATATATAGAGAATAAGGGAGGTAGGGTGCCACCTCACGGGAGGGTGTCTACTTGTCACCCCCCCATGCTATCATCAAGCACATGGGTGCATGATGATAGCATGTGGGGGGTGACAAGTAGACACCCTCCATAGGGTGGCACCTCACCTCCCTCATCCTCTATATATAGAGAATAAGGGAGGTAGGGTGCCACCTCACGGGAGGGTGTCTACTTGTCACCCCCCCATGCTATCATCAAGCACATGGGTGCATGATGATAGCATGTGGGGGGTGACAAGTAGACACCCTCCATAGGGTGGCACCTCACCTCCCTCATCCTCTATATATAGAGAATAAGGGAGGTAGGGTGCCACCTCACGGGAGGATGTCTACTTGTCACCCCCCCATGCTATCATCAAGCACATGGGTGCATGATGATAGCATGTGGGGGGTAACAAGTAGACACCCTCCATAGGGTGGCACCTCACCTCCCTCATCCTCTATATATAGAGAATAAGGGAGGTAGGGTGCCACCTCACGGGAGGGTGTCTACTTGTCACCCCCCCATGCTATCATCAAGCACATGGGTGCATGATGATAGCATGTGGGGGGTGACAAGTAGACACCCTCCATAGGGTGGCACCTCACCTCCCTCATCCTCTATATATAGAGAATAAGGGAGGTAGGGTGCCACCTCACGGAGGGTGTCTACTATATATATATATATATATATATATATATATATATATATATATATATATATATATATATATGCACCCGTGCGTAAAAAAATTTATGAATTTATTTTAAAAATTGTCATTCCTATAAATTGAACTCAAGCAATCAAGGAAAACGTGTCCTACCTTAATCACTTGAGTTAGAGTTATTTAGTTATAAATATTATATTAAGTAGCTATATGCTTGGTTAATTTTTTTAAATCATTAGTGGATTTTTAAGGTAGTTATTTAGTTATCGTTTTGTTTTAATTTATTTAAATGAATGATGATATAGATACAACTTGGACGGCTCACTTTTGAGCCGTTTCCAAGCCGCATTATATTGTAGAAGACATTATATTCAGAGCCTTCCAGATGTCAATTGCTGAAGGATTTTCTGTGTAGACAAAATTCAACAAATTCAATTTAAACATCCCTCCACAATCAAAGCCATTTTTTTCTCATCTTTCAAGGGATAATTCTGGTCCAGGGCAGGTTGGACGATGGTCGACACCAACACTGACATATCTATAATATAATAAGAATGTGCTATGGGCCATTTTTTACTCAAAAAAGTTGTGGTGTAGTAGTTATTATGTTAGCCTTACATATTTGAGTTTTAGTTCAAACTTTAATGTCCACATTTTTTTTAATATATATATATATATATATATATATATATATATATATATATATATATATATATATATATATATATATATATATATATATATATATATATATATATATATATATATATATATTTACATTATGTATAGTGATCCCATTTCGAAAGTTCATTCCGGACCTCCATGAACTCAAGACTGGCCCTGCCTCTCTTGTCCATCCTCCTCCCCTCATCCCTAAGGTATTGTTTGGGAAGAGAGGAAAATAGGGGGAAGGAAAATTTTGAGGGAAAAATGGGAGGAAAATTAAAAGTAGTGGTGTTTGGGAAGAGGGAAGGGAATTGAGGGAGAGGAATATGGGAGGAAAATTCGTCCCACTAAAAAAAAATTTCTCCCAAAAGTGGGAGGAAAATGGAGAGAGATGAGAGGATTGTGAAATAAATTACCCAACTACCCTTCAATAAAGTAGTTATTAATTATGATTTGAAAAATTCAAGGACTAAATGGTAATTATATCTTTCTCCACTCTCCTCCATTTTCCTTTCCCTCAAATTTTCCTCTTCCTCCCCTCCTAGGTTCCCAAACACAGCGTAAAACCAACAAAATTTTAACCCCTAACAAATTCTAAAGGAATCCATCCTCCAATGCAGCTACCACATCTAATTTTTCGTCTCCCTCGCTCATCCAATCATCTCCTCCGCCCCCCCATTTTCCTCCTTGGGAGTATCCTCCTTCCTCTCATTTTTTTTCGATCACAGACAACAAATTCAATAATGGATATATTGAAATCCAATTGTGCCATATTCTTTTTGGACTAATTAGTTTTTAGACCCTGAGTCCTATACCAGTTTAGAGTTTAAGCCATGACATGTCCATTTGAAGATTTAGACACTGAATTTTTAATTTTTGTATCTTTTTTCTAATATACCATCCCTTAATGTTTGATAATAAAATTTTATATATACAAGTTATGAAGGTATAATGGAAAAAAAAATTATGGTCTAAACTATCCAATTGAACATGTAAGGACTTAAACTCTAAACTAGTAAAAAATTCAGGATCTAAATGCTAATTAGCATGTAAATATATATGAGAAATTGTCACGACCCGATCCCAAATAATTGGGTCGAACCGGATCATGCCCAGCCTGCACCGTTGTTGAGACGGCGGCAGTAAGCTGTATCCACTATTGCAGGTAATCACAACAACAACTATCTATTTGTCACAACTCAATATTCGAAAATTTAAAACTTTATTCAACATTTGAATAAATACAACTGGAAAGTAAAAGAACTGAAATGAATACTGAATTCAAATTAACAATAATTCCAAAACAACAAATCTGGAAACAGAAAAAAATCTAGCTAAGCGTTCGGCTCGCCGGCCTCAGGTCCTGCGTCCTCCAATGGGGACTCTGGCAATACCACAGGGTACAGAACTGGATCATAATAGTTGTTGTATAACAGCTCAGCATCCTCAAAATCCCTTAAAAATGTTATCTCCAGTCAGGAGGGAGCAAAGTACAATTCATGATAATTCAACAATTAAAATAATAATAGAGTTATGCACTTTTAAACAATTTGAAATAAACAGTTCTCCAGCAGTTAAAATATTGTGATGTGAATAGGCAATGAATATGACCGGCTTGGGTTGTACAGTTGTATCCTATTGATACGATATGACTTATCCCCGTGTGTATGAGGGGTAAGCTAATACAGTCATTATACTACTTTGGATGTGGTCATACTCATTACACTATTCTTCCAGTACCCAACAGTCAATCAGTCAATGCTCTCAGAGAGAGTTCCGTGTTGCATCGTGGTTTAAACTTACAATAAAACGATTATTAAATAATTGTAAACTAACACAAAATGTACTTGCCTTTGTTTATGACTGGAAACGGTGTTGGTTCTGGAAAGATGCTAGGTTCGTCTCCGAGATCCTACAGTTGGAGAACTTGACTTAGAACCATTGTGAAACCAAACTAGGCGTGCTAGTTACAATCTCTAGTAGCATGTCCTAGTCAGATTTTAAGTTTGTTTATTTAATCTACTGCTAACGGTTTACGACGCGTGCTACGTTGGTTCTCATTTAGTTGGATAGCCAGTTTCTGGATTTTACTTGAAAAAATTGTCGTTACCGGTTAATTCACAAAACTTTGTATTTTTAATATTATACATATAAAACTACATTTTCTTTCAATGATAAAATGTGGGTTTTGTTAATTATCAATATTTTAATCAAGTTATTTTATCGTAAAAAAATCTTATTTAATTTATACAAAATATTTAATAACCATTTATATAACTAAGCGCCTAATTACGAAGAAGATAAACCAACCAGAAAATAAAGGAAAAATCAACCAAGAAAATAAATGAAAAACCTAGACTACGCAATACAGGGGCACAGCTGACAGAATAGAAATCTGGGCTTATGCCATTACAAACTTTACATAAATTAAAATAAGAGAAAATTAGTTAGCTCTGACTAATATCCTGTATTTTAAATATCGAAAACAAAACTAAAAATAAAATAAATAAAATCTTAGGAGTCTCAGACTTGGTCCAATCGTCACTATTTGTTGCTAATGCCTCAACGTCCGGGTAAAACCGATTTCGTTTGCATTTCGCTAGGGCCCACGGACCGGTATGGTCGTCGCCCAAAAATCTATAAATAATTTCCGAAAACCAATTTGAAATTCATTTCTAAAGTTTTATAAAAATTTGGGCAGCATTTCCTCTATATTTGGGATAACCCAAAACTGGAAAAATGTACCATAACGCCCAACACACATCTCAAATCCAGGGAAACACATTTATATAGAAATTATATATATAGAAGACATTTCCGAAGCAGAATCGGAAAACCCGAAAATAAAAATCGGGAATGCCTAAAATTTCGAAAACCAAACCAAACACAGCAAGAAATCACAGATTGTTTTCGGAAACTCCGAAACTACGTCGTCCACCTAAAAACCGAATTCTCGGGAAGGAATCGGGGACCAATCTCATCATTGACTACCTAAAATAGGACGGGACAAAGGAGTTATACCTTGGGTTGCTCGGCTAGAGCTCTCAGATGAAAATTAGATAAAAAGGAACACGCAGACAGTGGATTGGCTCGGGAAAAGTGCTGCGGAACTCGGGACAGTGCTGGGGCGGAGCCGACAGGGCTCGGGGTCTAGCCGAAAAGGTGCTGGCCAACGACATGGGGACTCGGGGTCGCCGGAGAGATGCTGGTCGGCGGGACAGCACGAAGGGGGTTTCGCCGGGGGCGGATCTGGCCGGTCAGGAGGTGTTGCGGCCTCGGGACAGCGCCGAGTGGAGTCGCGGGAGGCAGGGCGCCGGCTAGGGCACGGCGGGAGTTGGGCGCGGCTAGGTCTGGCCGGCACGGGAGATCGTCGGGGCGGGCGCGCCGGAGCTAGGGCAGCCTAGGGGCGCGCGGGTCCGGGGATCGAGGTCGGGCGGAGCTGCTGCCGGAGATCGGGGTCGGCGGGTCGGACGCCGGCGGAGGAGACGGCCGTGGGGCTGGGCGCGGGTTCGGCGGGGAGCCCGACGGAGTGGGGGTTCGGGAGTATCTCGGTGGAGAGAGTGAGTGGGTGAGAGGGAGAGAGAGGAATGGGAATTATGGGGCTGGTGTTGGTGGTGTTGTGTTTTAATAGAGGAGTGGGGAAAGTACGTGTGGTGGAGAGGGAGTGAAGGAGAGAGAAGTGAGGAGAGTGGGGAAATGTGGCTGAGAAGTAGGGAGAACAATTCCTACGTGGGGATTGAGTCTCCAGGGTGTCACGACCCGCACCCGGATATACGGGTACGAATACGTGGGCCACGCCCAGCCTACGCCGCGGTATCGGCGGTAGAACGCTGTCAAGTGTACTATACTAACTACAACATCTAAGAATCTATAACTAGAAATGTACTCATGTCACATCACGAAACTAAGGAAGATAAGAAAAGAAATAATAACAATATCACTAGAACAACTAGAATCTACAATGATCATAAGGCAGGAAAATAAAGAAGGAACAACAAGACTAACTAAGGATGACTACCAGGCAACTCACATAGAAGAATAGTGAGATCCACCTCAGCTAGCAACATCATGAAGTCCAATACTGAGGCACAACTACTCCTAAAATTTTGTCAACATATCCAGTCAGGATGGAACGAGCACAAATCTCAAATAACAGTTCTAATTAGACGATATTGAACATGTAGCAGTAAATAGAGAGAATATACAAGAAATCATGAAATGTACATGTGAGTATCATGGCAAGGTAAGCTGTAAATCTAGAGCTAGAACAAGGCAAGTAAAACTGATCATGGCATGTACAAGAATCAACAATCATCTATCCAAGTGTGTGAGTACTAGTTTCAACATGTGGCCGGCTTGGGTCTTGCACAAGGTCTACTGGCCTGGTTAATCATATGTGGGGTGTATGATTAACACTCACAAGATCTACAAGAACAACAAGGTGGATAATGACCACACATCTACACTAATACTCCCCGTCCCCGACTAGTATAGTGGATCCAACCATGACACATCATGACATACGATTCTCCGAGAGGGTAGCTAGCCTTCGCAGGAATCGTGTCTATACAATGCAGAAGGAATAAGAAAGACTTGCACAAGATATACCAAGGAGAGCGAGGAATAATATCTCATGACGGGATCCAGAGAAATACCAATCCGTGTGAACAATGTGTCAAGAGAACAAGGGTATCTACACTAAATACAAGAAACATAGACGATATCATAAAATAGAAATATTATCAGAGAATGTACTCGCCTGGGGTCCTGCTGTCAATATGAATCAGGGTTCAGAGTAAAGCCACAGACCTAAAGATGAAATAATACAAGAGCTGATCAGGGTCAAAAGACATACTAAACATCTAGGTCAAACTAAGTCAAACTAAGACAAACTCGGTCAAGGTTGATGTACAGTTGACTTTGGTCAACTTGTCAACTCCGGTCAATTCTAAGTCTAATCTAGGTTAAATAGGTCAATGGTGGACCTACAGTTGACTTTGGTCAAAAAGTCAACGTTGGTCAAATCTGATCAAACCTAGGTCAACTGTTGACTCTACTTCGACGTCTAGTCAAAGTAGTCAACCACGGTCAAGCTAGTCTCTATAAACATCTACAAGGTCAACTTATGAATTTCAGTGATTTAGAAATCACTGAAATCGACGGGTCTCTAAAACAACCAAAAGGGGAAAAATATTATAATAATAGGGTGACACAAAAAGGGAAGAAATCTACAGATGTTGTCGGATGATGAAACTAACATCACCAACGTGTCCAGAATGGTCAAATTAGCTAGGATAGCCTGTCTAAAAGTTCAATTTGGACACAGGGGCAAAACGGTAATTTCGGGCCAAAATGATGTCTGCCGTTGGACACTTTGCACCGAAAAATGTGCCAAAATAAAAGTGCACAAAACCTAACAAATTATATGTCCACGAATCCAGAATGACGATGCGAACCCAACGGTATATCCAGAATTGGATTCCGCTGACCCGATCTCAAATTGGTCCGTTGACCGGGGCATTAAAATTCCGATTTACACGGAAAAGCGTGTCAGAGCTAATGTCCTCCAAACTCAGCAAATTATATGTCAACGAGTCCAGAATGGCGATACGAACTCAACGGTGTATCCAGAATTGGATTCCGATGAGCCGATCTCAAAATGACCCGTTGACTCAGAAAGTAGGACCCGCTTTGTATCGAAATGCGTGCCAGGGCCCACGTTCTCCAAATCAAGCAAACTTTATATAAAAACATACCAGAACGACGCCACGAGTCTACTGGTGGTGTCAGAAATTGAATCCAGAGTCCCGGGTTCAAAATGGAATTTAACTAGTACAAATTAAAGAATTCGAACGACCAATTTTGGCGTCGGATTCGACCGACCTAACAAGCTCAAACTGAAATGAAATCTAAAGGGGGCAGGAAGAGGGTTATACCAGCTATGCACCGGAACTGGTGGCACACAAAACGGAGCTGCGATGACGAAGATACGAACCCACGAAGTTTGCGTCGCAAAACTGTCCAAAAACAGTACAATTAAAACGTCAACTTGGTGGCCGGTTTAGATGTATCAAACGACGAAATTAACGGTTCAAACTCGACAGAGGTGAAGAGGGATATACCGAGATTGCGATGGAGCAAAGAGTTCGTCGATCCAACGGTCAGATCTCTCGAGAAACGTGTGCGAAGTCGCTGTTTCGAGACGCGTATTCTGGCTTCACCATTCGCGCGCGTCGACGGAAGTTCGATTTCGAAGTCGAAATCGACCTCCGTGAGGCTCGGGGAGGCGACCCACTGCTAGGGGGTGGTACGTCGGGATACGTGCGGCTAAGGCGCGGTGGTGGTTGCGGAGCTTTGGAGGTGGCGGAGGAGTAGGGGAGGAGTAGGTGACAGTGGTGGTAGTGAAAAAAATGAAGAAGAATAAGAAGAACGTGAAGAAGGAGGAGTGAGAAGGAGAGAGAGAGATGATGATGATGAAGAAAAGGTGATGGGGGTGCTGTGCTCGTACGTGAAGGGGGGGTTTGCTGCTTTTGTGTACTCGAAGGGGGGAAGGGGTGCTGTCCTGATGGGAGAGGGGGTGTTGTGTGAATGTTTGTATAAGGAGAGAGAGTGAGAGAGTTAATATATAATATATATATATATATATATATATATATATATATATATATGTAGGTATATAATATAAAGAGAGATATTTAGATGAGATATTTAGAGAGAGGGAGGGATAGGTCGGCTGATGGTGTAGGGGGGATTTCTTGTGTGTGCACATGAGTGAGAGGGGAGATGTAACACATGTATACATGTAGGTATATATATAGAGAGAGAAAAAGATATTATAATATAAAATAAAAGAATCATATTTTCGAGTAGGCAAAAATGGGAAAATACCAGTGGAGTGTATGGGCAGTCATGACAGGGCCCACACTAAACTGGGTTGGACGTTGGGCCAAGTTTGGACAAAGTTGAAGCCAAGGTTTAATTAATTTATAAATTAAACCAATTAAAATCACGAATGGAATGGGAGCACAAGGGAGATCAAATCAGTGGCACGCAAGTGGCACGTGCATAGTAGGCTCAAAACAGGCCAGGGCCATATTTTGGGTCGACTGGATTGGATCGATGTCGGGCCCGGAAGTTAAATTGGAAGTTAAATCAGATTTTACGGTAGATAATTAATTGGCCTAAATTGACCCAAAAGTTGTGCGAAGCAAGTCTGGTGCTCCTAAATTAAAAGTCACGGTAATGCGCTTATGAGGATCAAAAATAAAAGTGAGAATAATTAATCAATGATTAATTGGTCTAAGTTGACCCGAAGTTGCGCGATACAAAAGGAGCACAAGGGAACGAGGTTGAGTGGGACACCATATATCAACATGAAGGTAATCTCGTCTACTACAAATTTCAAGAAGGAAGTTTCTAGAGACTGGCATCCCTGATGCTCTAGAATTTCAAGTCACGGTAAAGAGCATTAATGATCAAAAATTAATTATATAGAAATGAATTATTGAAAATAATTTATCAGAAAATTTGAAAAAAATAATTCGGGAAATTCAGGGGGCTTACACAGGGGAAAAAAGGCCGGGTCGGGTTGCGGGTTCTGGGTTTGGGTAGTTTAAAGTTTTAAGCCCAAAATAAAAGCTATTGTGTATATTTAAAAATATTAATTTAAAATTTCAGTTGGGTTCGGGCTCGGGTCTCGCAAACAAAATTCCAGCAATTTATTTTGAAAATAATTTTCGAACCCACAATATAATAATAATAATAGTAATAATAATCACTAACTAAAATTTATGCTACAAAACCAATAATTAATTAATTCTAAAATTATGGGTTTCACAATCTTCCCTCCTTAGAAAATTTCGTCCTCGAAATTAAAGGTAGGGTTAGGGAATTACCTCAAGTCTCAAACAGATACAGATACTGCTCCCACATCTGGTCTTCTTGCTCCCAGGTCGACTCGCCTGGTGACTTGTGCCGCACATAACCCTGACTATTGGCGTCACAAAGTTTCTGGTTCTCTTCTCTCCTCTGTCCAATATTGCCACTGGCTTCTCTGGCACTGTGAGGCTGGGTCCAATTTCCAGCTCCGAATGGTCCAAGATGTGGCTCGGGTCCGGGATGTAGCGTCTCAGCTGCGAAACGTGGAAGACGTTGTGGACGCCTTCGAGACTTGGGGGTAGAGCCACCCGATAAGCCACTTCTCCAATCCTGTTAAGTACTTCGAAAGGACCAATATACCTGGGGCTTAGCTTTCCTGCTCTGCCGAAACGGATGGTTCCTCTGGTAGGAGAGATCTTCACAAACACACTGTCACCTTCTTCAAACTCCAAAGGCCGTCGGCTGCTATCGGCCCAATGCTTCTGTCTGTCCTGGGCAATCCTGAGCTTGTCTCTGATCATTCTTACCTTCTCTGTTGCATCGGTCACCATCTCAGGTCCAAGCAATAATCGTTCTTCGACGTCGTCCCAAGCAAGTGGAGTGCGGCAACGACGTCCATAGAGTGCCTCGAACGGTGTCATACCAATGCTAGCTTGGTAGCTGTTGTTGTAGGAGAACTCTACCAAGTGCAAATGGTCTTTCCAAGACCCTCCAAATTCTAAGATGCAAGATCTCAGCATGTCTTCTAGCGTCTGGATTGTTCTCTCTGATTGTCCGTCAGTCTGGGGATGGTAGGCGGTGCTGAACTTCAGTTGTGTTCCCAAACTGTCATGCAAACTCTTCCAAAAGTGAGAGGTAAATCTAGTATCTCTGTCAGACACAATACTTACCGGAACTCCATGAATCCGGTAGATGTGTCGCATGTACAGTGCCGCCAACTTCTCAGTGGATAGACCAATCTTGAAGGAGATAAAGTGAGCTGACTTCGTCAGTCGGTCCACGATAACCCAAATGGCATCCTTCCCTCCTTGGGATCGAGGCAGTCCTGATACGAAGTCCATCGTTATGTGCTTCCATTTCCACTCCGAAATGTCAAGCGGCTGCAATAGTCCTGCTGGTCTCTGTCTGCTAGCTTTTACTTATTGACAAATTAAACATCTAGCCACATACCTGGATACATCCTTCTTCATTCCATACCACCACACTATAGTACGCATATCTCGGTACATTTTGTTGGCTCCAGGATGTATGGAATACTGCGACTGGTGCGCTTCTTACATCAGCTCGTTCCTCAGTTCGCCAGTTGGTACGCAAAGTCTCGTACCATTCTTCAGTGCTCCGTCGCTGGCGATTAAGAATCCTTCAAGTGTTCCTGCCAGTACTTGATCTCTGAGTTTGTAAAACGTCTCATCTTGGAATTGTGCGTCCTTGACTCTGTCTATTAGACTTGAACGCACTTGCTACTGTATCATTGTTGAATCAACTCCTGGTACAATGGCTTCTCTTTCCAGTTTCTTCATCTCTTCTTCGGGCAGTACAATCTCCAGTCCAAGCTTTTCCATGTCCTCCAGCAAATGACGCTCCTTGGTCAAGAACATTGCCATCGGGTATCGACTAAGTGCATCTGTAACAACATTAGCCTTACCCGGATGATACTGCAGGTTGATGTCGAAATCCTTCATTAGCTCCAGCCATCGTCTCTGTCGCATGTTCAGCTCCTTCTGAGTGAAAACATATTTAAGACTTTTGTGGTCCATAAATATTTCCACTCTCTCTCCATAAAGGTAGTGCTTCCATAGCTCAATGCAAATATCACCGCTGCAAGCTCCAAATCATGTGTGGGATAGTTCTTCTCATGAGTCCGTAATTGCCTAGATGCGTAAGTAATTATTTTCCCATGTTGTTGAAGAACGCAGGCCAATCCCTTACCGGAAGCATCACTATAAATTGAGAAACTGCCGGTACCTGCGGGTAGCGCAAGTATCGGCACCGTTGTAAGCCTCTTCTTCAGTTCCTCAAAAGCTGACTGGCAAGCTTCAGACCAAATGAATTCTTCGTTCTTCCTAGTAAGCTTCATCATTGGTTCAGCAATCCTGGAGAAATCCTTCACAAACTTTCGGTAGTAGCCAGCTAAACCCAAAAAGCTTCTGATTTCTGCAACCGAACTTGGTGCAGTCCACTTCTCAATAGCAGCTATCTTTTTTGGATCCACCGAAATTTCTTTTCCTGTGACAACATGGCCCAGAAATTCCACTTTGTCTAAAAAGAATTCGCATTTAGATAGATTACCATAGAGCTTCTCCTTCCTCAAAGTGCTCAGAACTTTCCTCAGGTGCTCTTCATGCTCTTCTTCAGTCTTCGAGTAGATCAGTATGTCGTCGATGAAGACAATAACAAACTGATCCAGGTATTCATGGAAGACCTTGTTCATGAGGTTCATGAATACCACAGGAGCATTCGTCAGTCCAAACGGCATGACCAAGAATTCAAATTGCCCATACTTGGTGTTGAATGCCGTTTTCGGGATATCCTCCTTCATGACCTTGATTTGGTGGTAGCCTGATCTGAGATATATCTTCGAAAATACCTTGGCTCCACTTAGTTGATCAAACAAGTCGTCGGTCCGGGGCATAGGGTACTTGTTCTTGATGGTGATGTTGTTCAGCGTCCGGTAATCAATGCACATCCGTACGGTTCCATCCTTCTTGGGCACGAACAAAACTGGTACTCCCCAGGGTGAAGCCCCGTCTCTGATAAATCCTTGTGCCTTCAGCTCGTCAATCTGATCCTCCATCTCCTTTGCCTCCTTAGGATTGACTCTGTAGCATCCCCGAAAAATATGATAAGAGCCGGGTACTAGATCGATGGTGAATTCTACATCTCGATCTGGCGGCAATCCTGGAAGACTATCTGGAAAGACGTCCATGAATTCCGCTATGATAGGGTGAGGAGGCCCGGGTTCTTCGGTGATAGAGGAGTAGGTAACACTCTTCATATCTTCCGGAGCTCGAGAGATTTCAAACTCCGGTTCTCCTGGTGGGCTGAAGATTACACAACCTCGGTGACAATCTATCAGCGCATGCTGCTCACTTAACCAGTCTATCCCTAGGACTACATCATAGTTGGGCAAGGGCATCACAAGTAAGGGTGTTAAGAATTGGTGGCCTGAGATAGTTACGGGACAGTTACAAGCCTCAGTGATGGGTATGGGTCCACCACCGGTCATAACTCTACTAATCATCTTGCTAAGTCCCGTATCTAGGTGGTGTGCAGAAATAAACTTTGATGATATGAAACTGTGTGATGCACCCGAATCAAATAATGCTAGAGCAGGATGTGAAAACACATAAATGGAACCTGTGATGACATCAGCGGTGGGTTCTTGCTCTGGTTCTTGATCTTCTGCTGCTAGGGCAAAAGCTCGCCCGGTCTTCTGCTGGTGTTATCCGAACCGTTGTTGTTGAGTGGGTAGAGGAGCTCTTTGCTGAGTTGCTTCGGTCCGGTGGACTGACGAGGGGCAGTCCTTCACTTGGTGGGTGGCAGACCCACAGACTAGGCAGTGTCCTAGCCTCTTCCTGCATATGTTCGACTGATGTCCTGACCTCTTACAAAAATTACAGACCTGGATCTGCTTCTGTGGCGCTCGTTCATTGGTCTTTGCTTGATGGTGCTGCTGCTGATGGTGCGAAGGCCTGTTGTTGTTGTTGTTGGGCCTCTTCTGGTTACCCTGGAAGTTGCTAGTTCCAGGATACTCCCTCTTTGAACGAGAAGGCTGGCTCTTCTCCACGTCCTGAGCTCGTATCAGAATCTTCTCGTATGTCTTGGCGCCACCTGCGATCACAGGGGTGCGAATTTCCTTCCTTAGTCCATACCTGAATCATTCAGCACGATCCTTGGGGTCAGCAACCAAGTTCTGGGCAAAGCGGCTAAGTCGGCCGAACTCTGCCGCATACTCTCCAACCGTCATGTTCCTTTGCTTCAGGTCCTGGAACTGTCTTTCCATCTCCCGCATCTCTGATGTTGGGAAGAACTTCCTGCGAAACAGCCTCTTGAAGGTGTCCCAGTCAAGCTGCTTGTCCTGGAGTCGGGTTTCATTCTGATACCAGGTGCTTGCCACATCTTGCAGCTGGAGTCCTACCGCTTCGGTCTTGAGGTCCTCTGGGAGTCGAGCGACGCTCAAGAGACGCTCCATGCTGTCTAGCCATTCATCGGCGTAGATGATACCTTCGGTCCCTTTGAAAGGTCGAGGGCCCTGCTTCTTGAAACTCTCTATATCTCCGACCTTCACATAATAATACGTCTCTTATCAAAAGAATGGCCTAATGATACATAACTTGACTCCTAAATTATGTTTACCTTGGCAGGTCGTGGCTCCAATGAAGTTGTTGCTCCTCTCTCGAGGGCAGCCATAGCCACATTGTGGGCATTCTCCATGCCTTCCCTCATGATCGCGGTCTGCTCGCGATGGGCTTCAGCTTGGACTGCGGTCTGTTCTCGATGAGCTTCTGCTTAGGCTCTCTGTGCTTCAAGCACTCCTCGTAGCATGCCCACTAGATCGGTGGGATCCACGGGCACTGGTGGGACAGCTGGTGCGGGTACTACCGCAGGGGACTGCGGCTCAGTCCGGGAAAGCACCGGTTCTGCCGTTTGTGCTGTAGTAGCGTAAACGGGATGGGGTACTGCCGCAGCATGGGGATGGTCAGTCAGCTGCAAAGGAGGTGGGTCCCAGCGTGCTTGAGAATGTGGGGTGTGATTGGTAGATGGCACCTCATCTTCAGTAGGGCCGGAACGAGTAGTCTTCCCTTTGGCCATACTCTGGAAGGTTTAGGGTACAAACATAAGCAAGGTATCCTACCAGTCTATAATCAAACAAAAATATTTATATATATAATTCGGACCTATGTTGTGACAAATCAATGTTCTAGTGTTCTAATTGTTTCTAGGTATATTTTTCTAAGTTGTTGTTCTGACCTGCATGGGCCACCACTAAAAACATGTCACAACCCGATCCCAAATAATTGGGTCGAACCGGATCATGCCCAGCCTGCACCGTTGTTGAGACGGCGGCAGTAAGCTGTATCCACTATTGCAGGTAATCACAATAACAACTATCTATTTGTCACAACTCAATATTCGAAAATTTAAAACTTTATTCAACATTTGAATAAATACAACTGGAAAGTAAAGGAACTGAAATGAATACTGAATTCAAATTAACAATAATTCCAAAGCAACAAATCTGGAAACAGAAAAAAATCTAGCTAAGCGTTCGGCTCGCCGGCCTCAGGTCCTGCGTCCTCCAATAGGGACTCTGGCAATACCACAGGGTACAGAACTGGGTCATAATAGCTGTTGTATAACAGCTCAGCATCCTCAAAATCCCCTAAAAATGTTATCTCCAGTCAGGAGGGAGCAAAGTGCAATTCATGATAATTCAACAATTAAAATAATAATAAAGTTATGCACTTTTAAACAATTTGAAATAAACAGTTCTCCAGCAGTTAAAATATTATGATGTGAATAGGCAATGAATATGACCGGCTTGGGTTGTACAGTTGTATCCTATTGATACGATATGGCTTATCCCCGTGTGTATGAGGGGTAAGCTAATACAGTCATTATACTACTTTGGATGTGGTCATACTCATTACACTATTCCCCCAGTACCCAACAGTCAATCAGTCAATGCTCTCAGAGAGAGTTCCGTGTTGCATCGTGGTTTAAACTTACAATAAAATGATTATTAAATAATTGTAAACTAACACAAAATGTACTTGCCTTTGTTTATGACTGGAAACAGTGTTGGTTCCGGAAAGATGCTAGGTTCGTCTCCGAGATCCTACAGTTGGAGAACTTGACTTAGAACCATTGTAAAACCAAGCTAGGTGTGCTAGTTGCAATCTCTAGTAGCAGGTCCTAGTCTAATTTTAAGTTTGTTTATTTAATCTACTGCTAACGGTTTATGACGCGTGCTACGTTGGTTCTCATTTAGTTGGATAGCCAGTTTCTGGATTTTACTTGGAAAAATTATCGTTACCGGTTAATTCGCAAAACTTTGTATTTTTAATATTATACATATAAAACTACATTTTCTTTCAATGATAAAACGTGGGTTTTGTTAATTATCAATATTTTAATCAAGTTATTTTATCGTGAAAAATCTTTATTTAATTTATACAAAATATTTAATAACCATTTATATAACTAAGCGCCTAATTACGAAGAAGATAAACCAGCCAGAAAATAAAGGAAAAATCAACCAAGAAAATAAATAAAAAAACCTAGACTACGTAATACAGGGGCACAACTGACAGAATATGAATCTGAGCTTATTCCCTTACAAACTTTACATAAATTAAAATAAGAGAAAATTAGTTAGCTCTGACTAATATCCTGTATTTTAAATATCGAAAACAAAACTAAAAATAAAATAAATAAAATCTTAGGAGTCTCAGACTTGGTCCAATCGTCACTATTTGTTGCTAATACCTCAACGTCCGGGTAAAATCGGTTTCGTTTGCATTTCGCTAGGGCCCACGGACCGGTATGGTCGTCGCCCAAAAATCCATAAATAATTTCCGAAAACCAATTTGAAATTCATTTCTAAAGTTTTATAAAAATTTGGGCAGCATTCCCTCTATATTTGGGATAACCCAAAACTGGGAAAATGCACCATAACGCCCAACACACATCCCAAATCCAGGGAAACACATTTATATAGAAATTATATATATATAAGACATTTCCGAAGCAGAATCGAAAAACCCGAAAATAAAAATCGGGAATGCCTAAAATTCCGAAAACCAAACCAAACACAGCAAGAAATCACAGAATATTTTCGGAAACTCCGAAACTACGTCGTCCACCTAAAAATCGAATTCTTGGGAAGGAATCAGGGACCAATCTCATCATTGACTACCTAAAATGGGACGGGACAAAGGAGTTATACCTTGGGTTGCTCGGCTAGAGCTCTTAGATGAAAATTAGATAAAAAGGAACACGCAGACAGTGGATCGGCTCGGGAAAAGCGCTGCAAAACTCGGGGCAGTGCTGGGGCGGAGCCGACAGGACTCGGGGTCTAGCCGGAAAGGTGCTGGCCAACGACACGGGGACTCGGGGTCGCCGGAGAGATGCTGGTCGACGGGACAGCATGAAGGGGGTTTCGTCAGGGGCGGATATGGCCGGTCGTGAGGTGCTGCGGCCTCGGGACAGCGCCGAGTGGAGCCGCGGGAGGCAGGGCGCCGGCTAGGGCACGACGAGAGTTGGGCGCGGCTAGGTCTGGCCGGCGCGGGGGATCGTCGGGGCGGGCGCGCCGGAGCTAGGACAGCCCAGGGGCGCGCGGGTCCGGGGATCGAGGCCGGGCGGAGCTGCTGCCAGAGATCGGGGTCAGCGGGTCGGACGCCGGCAGAGGAGGCGGCCGTGGGGCTGGGCGCGGGTTCGACGGGGAGCTCGACGGAGTGGGAGTTCGGGAGTTGCTCGGTGGAGAGAGTGAGTGTGTCACGCCCCGACCCAAAATCACCCGAATTATCGTCCTCGCAGGGACGTGATGCCGCACGAGCCTGGAGTTGCACTCGTGCAAGGCAAGATAACAAGTTCTCAATTGGTTATCTTTGAGTTGAACATTAACAACAAAAGGAAAACAGAGTATACGAAAACTATTCTCTTTATTGATATTCGAAATCAGATTACAAAGGCTTTCAATAGTCCAACGGAATTTGCCAGATTGGCTACAACACTCAGGTTCTCTCTTGCCCACAAAGGATTTTGCCGTTCCATACATCATGCCTTCTATATCTCGGTCGCATCAATCCTGTCGCGAGTTCGAGCGTCAATGCGATC
This sequence comes from Iris pallida, assembly GCA_029216955.1. Taxonomy (NCBI): domain Eukaryota; kingdom Viridiplantae; phylum Streptophyta; class Magnoliopsida; order Asparagales; family Iridaceae; genus Iris; species Iris pallida. Next base: position 5,166,805 of record JANAVB010007398.1, read on the forward strand.
GTACGCTTCAATACGCTTCGGCATTCCAAGCCTCAACGCGTTCAAGCAACGCTTCGTCGCGAACCATCCATTTTCTGCACCCTGCATGAAGCTGGTGGGGGATCAGTACGTTCGTCCTCGCATGTACTGAAGCAAAGATCTTCTTTCCAAACCGATATTGTAATATTTATGTTGAATCATGCAACTTAGCTTATGATCTTGCTATGTTCTCCTTAGGGTCAATTTCATGGCATATTCGAAAGCGTAAAGCATGTTATCATAGCAAGCATATTATCGAATTTAATAGGCAAGCAAGCAATCTTGTGTTTGATTCGTGGCACGACTTAGCAATATCGACGCACTCGCCCTTGCACCGACGCAAGGTGAATACGCCTATCCGTCTTCCCTGTCATGTTATAAGTGCTCGCTATTCAAGATCCATCCATGCAGGATATACGTATACCTTGCACTTCCAAACCCGTCGCCCTTAACTATATGAAGGTCACTAGCTTTTCGGGCTAGAATGGACTTATATTTATCGAATCGAAACATAAGACGATGTTAACTCTGTGCGGTTGCTAACCAACATCAGAGGCCACTGAAATAATCGCAGCAAGTGGCTTATCACATTCACCAGAAGGTCGCTACCTTTCTAAATAAAGTACACCAACAATACCGTAAACGAATCCCTCCTAGGCCGAACGGTCCCAGTACCCTGGCGTGCCGCGTTCGAGGGAATACCCATGCACGGGCTTTTATATCTTTAAGTCCATTTGACCATGCAACGAATCTTATCTTTCATACAACCAAGCAAGTTCGCTTATCTCTATTTCAATTGGCACAACGCCCGAATGTCCTCAACGGACGCCCGAAGGCCGCAAACATTTTGAAGGGCACCATGCCGCATTATCATCTCGTATTTCTCCGTTAACTTTCTATGTTCTTACGTTTCATACTTCGTTTCAATGTTCAATGGCATCATACCTCAACTCAATGCTCGTCAACCGAACGACCCGAAGGTCCCGAACACCTTTCGAGGCATTATGTCATATCCGACAGTTTTGCCACATTCAGGCCACAACTGTATCCTTTCGTAACGAAGCCATCTTTTATTATCTCGTGCACGCAGGCACGTTTCGACCATATTTCTGATGTTCTATGACTTAGCATTCAATGTCCGTGGCTTGCGCACTAGGGCGCTCGTCTATTGTCTTTCAATGTTCTAGCCGTTCTAACTCGTGCACGAAGGCACGGTATGATTCGTGCACTAAGGCACTCGCCGAGTACAGTTATTCCATGTTCTTGCGGCTTGCGCACCGAGGCGCTCGTCTTAGCGATATCCAATGTTCCATAGCGACTCGTGCATATGATGCACGTTTTATTTTAATTGTTCTAACTAGTGTTCGACTCACACTACGATTTACTTCCGATCGGACCACGTCCGTGGCGTCGATAAGTTAACTTTTAGCATACAACGATATATTTGACTTATCGTATGAAGGAGTAAAAAGAAGTCAATCCTCCCACCTTGAGTCGATATGCCTTCGTCGTTTCGCCGAGCCGATGCGCGATTTCATCACTTCGTTGCACGGCCACACTCCTGACTTAGCCATTCGAGCACTTCATGCTTATTGAGTTTGTACGTCCGATTTGGCTTACCGTGCCAACGCTTCCGTCCGTCGCAAGGCGACGATTTGCTTTTGCGGACCCCTTACTGAATAAGGCAAAAGATTGACCTCTAACATTTCAGCGTAAACGTATAGCCTGCACATGAAACCAACTAAAATCAATACTTGCATCGATTCGGACTTGCGCCTTGGTCGATTCGATTTCTTAGAATCTTCGAGCCGTCTCAACGCACTTATCCTTCGAGGCAACGCGGCGCTTCGCATCGATTCACTCGATGCATTCTTTGGGACAAGGCAACTCTTCGCATCGACTTATTATTCGATGCGTTCCTCGGGTCGATACGTTTCTTCGGGACAGCGTAACTCTTGTATTGTCACGCCCCAGAACCAGAATACTGGAGAGCGGGGGCGTACATAGCCAGCTACGTATATTGAAATGGAATCCATCTCACTATACGGTCACGGCTGTCTAGATATGAGGGTTTACTACAAGCCAACAGTCTCTTAAGGTCAAGCCTATTGTCTCAATCTCAAGCAAGTAATATAGTTACAAGATGTTAGATCACCAAATATACAATAGAAGGCGTCCCAAATATTACATATTCAGCTGATCATGAAGCTAGTCATACAAAATGCGAGGACTAGCAAGAGTTAAGTCATACATGATCAACCCTAGGATTTGTTAATCATGTTTACAGCCCGTAGGCAGACAGTAAGTAAATGTGCATCGAGCTAACAGGTGCTCGTCGGCTAAACGTCTCAAAAGAATAATTTTACAATGGAGTGAGCGAAACAAAATAGAAAACCCACTCGTAGCCCGAGTTCCTTCTAGTCGCCACCATCGGGCTGGAGGTTCGGTAGATCCTCGGGAGCTGCTCCAAAATCTGGCCACACAAAACCAGCTGGGTCAAACCCCAGAAAGAGCAAGTGCCACAAAGGAGGCCACGAAATAAGAACAAAAGCCAGCATATCAGAACATAAGAAAAATAGAAGAAAAGTACAAGTAATAAAGAGAACAACATGACAATAAACGACTAGGGACGTGGAACCATTCCGGGAGCCAGGTTACAACCCTTAAACCAAACAAGGACCGGGGTTGTAACCCTTCGCCTGAATGGCCCTTGTCTTTACCCAGTTATTGTTAAAGATAAGTAAAACAATCATGTACAGGAGTACCAGGTACAGGGACTAGACGAGACTTAGACAGGGCTAGACACCATCCATTCACAAGCGGCCAAGCAATTACTACGGCTTACTACTTTAACTAACTAGGGTTATCACAAGCCTAATTACTAACAAGATGCAAGTGAGAATTTCCCAGTCCCAAGCCCTGCGGACTATCTAGTTATCCTTTCGCGGGTTGAGAGTATGGTTGGGTACATCGCCCAAGAGACGATATACCCTTAGGTGACTTAGGGGTGCAATACATGACAGTGTGCTGGAAATGTGCTCTACTCGTCGGCAAGCTACAAGTCCATTAAGGGCGCCCAGATAACGAGATTGCTTGTGACTGAAAATTCTCCATGTTCTAGTTTGATCTAATCACTAGCCTAATCCAATTTAGCATGAGTCCCTGGCCGTGGTACCCAGGGAGTCACGTCCTAGACATGATGCAAGACAAGGCAAGACAAGTGGATTGCACAAAGCAGCAAGAATAAACAACCACAGAGTCAGAGTTGATTATACGAGTCAAATTAGCCGTCGCAACAGCATCAAGTCAAGTCAAGTTACAAGTTACAAGTTACGAGTCAAGTTACAAGTCAAGAGTGCCTCGCCACGGGCCACTATCAAGTTATCCAGTTACCAAGATTAACCATGAATCATATGTTACAAGTTAAGAGCGCACCCCATCGGGTCATTATCAAGAAGATCAGAAAATACCAGGATCATAAATCACATAAATCACGAAGAATCGTACTAGTCATAAGCAAATCATTGAAAACCGTGCCAGGTCGTGTTGGGCCAAGATAGTCGTGCTGTGTGGAACAAGATCTCAAAACTCCAATCAACAAAGAGAAGCCAAGCCCAAGGAAATAACTCAAACCACCATGGATGTCACGCCCCAGAACCAGAATACTGGAGAGCGGAGGAATGACTCAGCCAGTTACGTATTACGGGTAGGTGAATACCGTATAATACGATCAATGCTGTCTAACCAGACGAGGGGGTGCATACTACATAAAGTCTTACTATGGTCATTACACATCTATTGTCTCAATCATTCGAATAAGAAACAGAAATAGAGAACATGTAAGATAAAGCAGTAAGGCGTCCCAAACGCTCAGTCAAAATGTTCTTGATATCTGGCTTTACAAAATATAACCAGATTGATGTAGCAAAAGTATACACAATTGTTATCAGCTGCAGTCTGACTTTAATTACAATTATGTAAAAGTAAGTACAAGACAATCCGACTAACATGTCGGTACCAAACGGCAAAGTATAAAGTAGATAACAAAACGAGCGGGGAAGTAAGAAACCCACTCGAGTCCTCCTGCGATCATCCCTCTAGTGTTGACCATCTTGGAGGTAGAAGTAAGCTGGATCCTCGGGGACCGGCTCTAAATCTGGCCATGCAAAACCAGAGAGGTTAGACCTCTAATAGCAAGTACCACAAGGGAGCACGACATGAGAACTAAAACCAGTAATGAGAAATATAATAATAGATCTCTGCTTTCCACTAGGATTCACATCACATCACGACACTTCGAACCAACCTCCCAACCAAACAAGGACAGAAGTTGGCCCGTCATGTCCTGACATTCTGATCATCCCAGTTAGGTAACAGAGTAGTACAGTACACAAACAAATCATCTTGAACGGCCAATCAACTCCTACGGCTTGCTATTATGAGTCCCAAGTTATTCTGGAATAATACAATTAGGGATTCCGTAGTTCTTACTATGTGCAAGCAAGGCTAGTCTACCCAGTCAATCATGTGCGCCATGCATGAATTAGACGAGTCCTAGCAGGACGCCCGTCGATATACAATATACAATAATAATAAAAGCAGATACTGTTCCCTGCCCGTGTGGCAGATTTACAGTATCTGTGGGAACCAGCCGGCCTGTCGGGTACTACTTGTCCCAAGGGGGCTGCCATGTAAGAACTCGGGAATACATTCTCTCCATGCAATCATTATTTTATTTAACTTAATAGTCCCTACGTTGAGTGAAATCCCATGCCGTGGATCATGGTCATTCAAATGAGTACTTTCGTACGGGGTACGATATGTACAACTCTACAACGATACCAGTGCGGTTAGGTTGCAGGTCTTACATAGCGTAATGCAACAATCAAATCTAACCACGGTAATCATGCCTTGACCATAAAGTACACATGCTTCTTTTGTAGAAAATAAATAAGTAAATAAATAAATAAATAAATAGATTGAAGCCTGCATGTGCATGTATGCCAATATTCGGGATCAGCCAGTCGATTACAATAGTTCATAACATGAACGTGTCTCATTCATTCATTTCAATAAGACGACTAGCCAGTCTCTTAGTTCCAACTAGGAACGCATGATTAATTTAGTCAAGATAACCATTATTATCAATGGTGACAAGGCATGAAAGTCATTTAGTATTAAATGGGATCGAGTCTATAACTCTCAAGGTTTAATTCCAGTCAATCGGGGTATCTATGCTCAATTCACGACACATGGTACATCCCACGTAACAATCCATATTTAACAGAAATATTAACATATCATGATTATATCAAGTCTCATGCCAAAAGGCGTAAGGATATAAAATGGACGTTAAATATCTAATAAAATATCAATATACATGGCTATAGAAGATCCAGGGTAAGTAGGCTACGCTCATGTCAGCCTACGCTCAAGTCAGGCTACGCTCAAGTCAGCGTACGCTCAGGTCAAGCTAGCATATGGACTCCATACGACTCCTAGTCACCCAAGTGAGCGTATGCAAGTCATACGCTCCCAAAAGGTAGCGTATGAACTCCATACGACTCCTGACCATTCAAGTCAGCGTATGCAAGTCATACGCTCCCAAAAGGTAGCGTATGAACTCCATACGACTCCTGACCATTCAAGTCAGCGTATGCAAGTCATACGCTCCCAAAAGGTAGCGTATGAACTCCATACGACTCCTGACCATTCAAGTCAGCGTATGTAAGTCATACGCTTCCAAAAGGTAGCGTATGGACTCCATACGACATACGCTTCCAAAAGGTAGCGTATGCAAGACACACGCTTCCTAAAAAGGCAGCATATGGACTCCATACTGCGCTGCGCTAAAGAGCGCGCACAGCTCAGTGATGCAAGCTAAAAAGCTAGTGTACACTGCTCACTGTCTTCTCCAAATAGCAAGAACTCCATGGTTGCACCCCAAAGCTTCAAAGGTCCATAACTTGGTCAAAACAAGTCCAAATCCAACTTTCCAAAGGTTAAAATTGGGTAGAATAAACTTCTCTACAACATGGAACCATCAAAATCCGAAAATAACTAATTTCTAGATCTACAAAAATTAAGACTTCGAAATGAGAAATGCCAAGTTCTAAACTCTCTTAGGATCACGAGAGGAAGATAAATGAACCATAAAAACATGGGTTCTCATGTGGAGCAAGTTGTACTTGCCTACGGTTGGTAGGTGGAGAGAGTAATAAAGAAGAAGAAGAAGAGTAATGGTGAGAATGTGAGTTTATGAGGAGAGAGAAAGAGATAGGGGCTTTAAATAGAAAAGGGGTGGTAGGTGGGAGTTGGGCCGGGTCCAATGGGTCCAATGGGTCGGGTTGTAGGGGATCCAACCAACGCCAACCCGAACCCAAATAAGCAAGACTAAGGCAGGGAATAAAAGCAAGAAATAAAGTGCAGGTAATAAAATTGCAGAAATATAATTGCAGGAAATAAATTAACATGAAAATTTAAAGAGCAGATTAATTGATTAACATAAAATTAAAGGAATTTAAATACAGGATAATACATGATAAATATTAAATAAATACATGATAAATACTAAATAAATACACATGAGTTGTACATGTATAAAAATATGTATTCTGGGAACGGGGAGTGACATCTCTACCCTCCTTAGAAAAATTCTGTCCTCGGAATTTCAAATCCAAGTAGGATAGAAACATCGGGGCTAAACTAATCTAAGTACAAGCAATTTTAATCAAGCAATTATTTTACAATGTCCATAACAAGTAACATATCTATACTTAACAATCTACGATATCAAGCAATTCTACCCATAAGGTGATAAGCATGAGGAATCAAGACAATCAGGTACATAGAAAAAGATATACCTTGTGAGTCAAACAGGTATGGATATCGTGATCGGATATCATCCTCACGTTCCCACGTTGACTCTCCCAAAGAGTGATGACCCCAAGCAACCCGAACAAGGTTAATTGTTCGGTTCTTGAGTATCTTCTCTCTTCGGCCCAAGATAGACACAGGTTGCTCCTCGTAAGACAGGTTGGTACTAACAACCAGTTCTGAATGATCGAGGATATGGCTGGGGTCCGATACATACCTTCGCAATTGAGATACATGAAATACGTCATGCACCTCTCGTAACGAAGGTGGAAGGGATAAACGATAAGCAACATCGCCTACCCTATCAAGAATAGCAAATGGGCCTACGTATCGCGGACTCAACTTCCCGCGAACGCCAAATCTAATGACCCCACGGGTAGGTGAGATCCGCAAGAACACGTGGTCCCCAACAGAAAACTCTAGCGGCCTACGATGCTGGTCCGTCCAATGACGATGCCGATCCTGCGCAACACGAAGTCGCTCTCTAATTCCCTTAATCACTTCAACCGTCTGGATAATTATTTCTGGGCCTAGCATCTTCCTTTCCCCGATATCATCCCATGCTAGCGGCGATCTACACTTCTTACCATATAGTGCCTCAAATGGTGCCATCTGGATACTAGCATGATAACTGTTGTTATATGAGAACTCAACTAAGTGCAGGTGGCTTTCCCAAGATCCTCCAAAATCCAGAGTGCAAGCTCGCAACATATCTTCCAAAGTCTGAATTGTCCTTTCTGATTGCTCGTCCGTCTGTGGGTGGTAAGCCGTGCTAAATCTTAACTTGGTGCCCAAACTACGATGCAAGCTCTTCCAGAAATATGATGTAAAGCGGGTATCTCGGTCTGACACAATACTGACAGGGACTCCATGCTGCCTGACTATCTGTTGCATATACAACTCCGCCAACTTTTTTGTAGATTGCCCTACTCTGAAAGGAAAAAAATGTGCTACCTTTGTAAGTCGGTCCACTATTACCCAAATAGCATCTTTACCACTTGGCGATCTTGGTAAACCGGTCACAAAGTCCATTGTGATGTGTTCCCACTTCCATTCCGGGATAGGAAGCGGTTGTAATAATCCAGCTGGCCTTTGCTGCTCTGCCTTCACTTGCTGACATATCAAGCAACGGGAAACAAACCTAGCTATCTCCCTCTTCATTCCATTCCACCAGAAGTGCTGCTTGATATCTTGGTACATCTTGGTCCCTCCAAGATGTACAGAATACTGGGAACTGTGAGCTTCTGCCATAACTTCCTGTCTGATATCTCTACTAGGCACACATAGACGTGACCCAAACCTAAGGGTACCATCTTCATGAATTTTCAACTCCCTTCTGTGTCCTGACTCACATTCTGCCCTAAGCTTCTGAATCCTTGGGTCCTGCGTCTGAGCTGCCTTGATCCTGTCTACCAAGTCGGATTGGACTTGTAGACTCGCCAGAACTCCTATATCACTAGGAAGTATAACCTTGATGCCCATCTCCTGAAGGTTTTCTAAGATATGCTTCTGTGTTGTCAACATAAATGCGCCACCCCTCCTGCTGAGAGCGTCTGCCACTACATTCGCCTTGCCAGGATGATACTGAAGCTCCACATCATAATCCTTAATCAACTCCAGCCATCTTCTCTGTCTCATGTTTAGTTCCTTCTGAGTAAAGATGTACTTTAGACTTTTGTGGTCTGTGTACATGTCTACTCGGTCACCATATAAGTAATGCCTCCATAGCTTCAAAGCAAATACTACTGCCGCCAACTCTAAATCATGAGTTGGATAATTCTTCTCGTGGTCTCGAAGCTGCCTAGATGCATATGCTATCACCTTTCCGTACTGCATGAGGACACATCCAAGTCCTTTACCTGACGCATCACAATATACAGTAAAACCTCCGGGTCCAACTGGCAATGTAAGAATGGGTGCTGATATCAATTTCTGCTTCAAATTCTCAAATGATGCTTGACATTCTGCCGACCAAACAAATGGCACATCCTTCCGGGTCAAGTGGGTCATGGGCGCTGAAAGCCTTGCAAAGTCTGATACGAATCTTCTGTAATATCCCGCCAATCCCAAGAAACTCCGTACATCAGCTACGGTCTTGGGTACTGGCCAACTCTCTACTGCTTCTACCTTCTTGGGATCCACTGCTACTCCAGCTCCTGATACGATATGACCCAAGAATGAAATATGGTCCATCCAGAACTCACACTTGCTGAGCTTGGCATACAACTGGTTCTCTCTCAGAACCTGCAACACTTTCTTGAGGTGATCTTCATGCTCCTCTTCACTAGCAGAGTATACAAGAATGTCGTCAAGGAACACAACGACAAACTGGTCTAAATATGGCATAAAGATGCGGTTCATCAAATCCATAAATATTGCTGGAGCATTGGTCAAACCAAACGGCATTACCAAGAATTCATAATGCCCATACTTCGACCTGAATGCTGTCTTGGGAATATCTTCCTTCCGAACCCTCACCTGATGGTACCCTGAACGAAGATCTATCTTGGAGAAAACTCTGGCCCTGCTCAACTGATCAAACAAGTCGTCGATCCTGGGTAGTGGGTACTTGTTCTTTACTGTTGCCGCGTTAAGCTTCCTGTAATCGATGCATAATCTGGATGATCCATCCTTCTTCCCTACAAGTACCACTGGTGCTGCCCATGGCGATACGCTAGCTTGGATGAACTTCTTCTCCTTCAGTTCCTCTATATGTTGATATACCTTGGCCTGCTCCGAATCCGCCATTCTGTAAACCCGATCGGATATCGGTTTAGTCCCAGGTGTCAATTCTATACTGAACTCAATATCTCTAACCGGTGGTAGACCTGGAAGTTCTTCGGGAAACACGTCTAAAAATTCTTCAACTACCTTCGGAACTTGAACTTCTTCCATTGCCGTTATTACTCCCTGCTCTTGCTGAGTTGCCTCTGATCTGACTAAGGTGAATCTCTTCATGCCTGGAATATCAAAAGATACACTCCCACTACGACAATCTATTATCGCATGACTGTCTTTCAGCCAGTCCATGCCTAAGATAACGTCGAAATTTCTAACAGGAAATTCTATCAACTGGGCGGGTAAAGAATGCCCGCAAACTACAACACTACACGCTAGAATAACTCTACTAACTCCTACGAGCCCATTGCCGGTGAGTATATTCAACCTCCCTGGCAATGCCTCGAACTCCATTCCTAGCCGTGTCGCAAATCGTGCAGATATAAATGAATAGGATGCTCCCGAATCAAACAATGCTACTGCGGGATATGAGGCGACGAGAATGTTACCTGCCACAACATCTCCCGATGCTAATGCCTCTTCCAAGGACAGAGTGAATGCCTATCCTCGACCTCCTTGCTGGTTTCCATGTTGCGGCCTAGCCTTGTGCTGCTGCTGGCCCCTTCCTTGATGATGCTGGGGTGGTCTATGCTGGTGTTGCTGCATCAGCGGTCCCTGCTGCCGAAACATCTGAGCCTGCGGCATTAACGGGCGCTGTGCCAACGGTCTCACTGCTACCGCTGGTCCTCGATACTGTCCTGCTCTTGGTGCTGGCAGAGCAGGAAACTGCTGCACTGGTCCTCCTGACCTCGAATTCATGGGACATGTGGTAACCCGATAATCTGGATTTCTACATATCAAACACTGCCCGTTCAATGTCCGACACACATCTCTAGTGTGTCCCATCTTTCCACAATAAGTGCAGCCCGCCGGGGGTTGCTGGTTCTTCTTCTGTTGCTGTTGCTGCTGCTGCCTGGGTGGTGCTGGCCCCCGTATCGCCACATCGTGAATACGAATGCCAGGGGATGGTGCTGTTGTTCGGGGCGCTGCTCCCCCTCCTCCTTCAATCTGACTGTGGGATCTCTTCTGACCCCCAGTCCTTGCCGCAAGCCTCTGAATGGTGATTTCATGCCTGCGGGTTGCCGTCAATATTTCGTCAAAAGTCTGGTAGTTGTGCCCCTCTATCAATTGCAAGAGCTCAAGATGAAACCCTTGCTGGAACCTCATCGCCCTCTGGCGCTCCGTTGCTACCATCTCTGGGGCAAACCTACTCAATCTGCAGAACTCCGCTGCGTAAGCATCTACAGTCTTGCCAGCCTGTCTAAGGTTGATAAACTTCTGTTGTAGCTCAAACTGCGCCACAACTCTATAATACTTCGTCTTGAACCTTGCTGTAAAATCGTCCCAAGCCACAGGACGCCTGATGCCCACTTCCTCTGATTCCCACCAATCACGTGTGAGATCCTGAAGTAACAACTTCACTAGATCCACACGCTCTTCTGCCGGCACCTTAGCGGCTGTCAGAATAGCCTCAATGTCCTTAAGCCATGCATCTGCTGAGATAGCATCCTCCGTGCCCTCGAAACGACGGGGGTTGTACTTGCAAAACCGGGCTGACGCTCATGAATCTGTCCTTGCCCCTCTTTCCAATGCCGTCTGTAATCCTTGGTTGAGTAGTACATTTTGTTCTTGCAACTGAGCGTGCATGCGCTGCTGGGCTAACATCTGGTGTTGCTGAGTAGCCATCATCCCTCTCATGATCTCCAAAAGGGCTGGTGTGTCCAATTCCACAGGGGTAGGTGGAACTATTGGTGGTGTTGGAACCTCCGGATACTGCGGTCCAACTGCTGGTTCTACTATCACCTCTTCTTGAGTAGCCTCCTGAGTTAGTACCGGCTCTTGTTGCTGACCAACATGGTCAGGTTATCCATGTTGCTGTCCATGTTGTTGCTGTCCAGCTCTGACAGATGCGGACGAGGTGCCCCTAAGAAAAGGGACAAGAGAACAATCAAATGACCGGACATGGAAGATCAATGAAGTCAAAGGATACTGGAATGTCAAGCTGGTATTGAGAACAACGAATCGCGAGATCAAGGGGGAACATGTGTGATTGAGACATCCTATAAATCAAAACACCCCACAAGTCTGAAATCAGACCTGTATGGGCCACCACTAAAACCTTGTCACGCCCCAGAACCAGAATACTGGAGAGCGGGGGAATGACTCAGCCAGCTACGTATTACGGGTAGGTGAATACCGTATAATACGATCAATGCTGTCTAACCAGACGAGGGGGTGCATACTACATAAAGTATTACTATGGGCATTACACATCTATTGTCTCAATCATTCGAATAAGAAACAGAAATAGAGAACATATAAGATAAAGCAGTAAGGCGTCCCAAACGCTCAGTCAAAATGTTCTTGATATCTGGCTTTACAAAATATAGCCAGATTAATGTAGCAAAAGTATACACAATTGTTATCAGCTGCAGTCTGACTTTAATTACAATTATGTAAAAGTAAGTACAAGATAATCCGACTAACATGTCGGTGCCAAACGACAAAGTATAAAGTAAACAACAAAACGAGCATGGAAGTAAGAAACCCACTCGAGTCCTCCTGCGATCATCCCTCTAGTGTTGACCATCTTGGAGGTAGAAGTAAGCTGGATCCTCGGGGACCGGCTCTAAATCTGGCCATGCAAAACCAGAGAGGTTAGACCTCTAATAGCAAGTACCACAAGGGAGCACGACATGAGAACTAAAACCAGTAATGAGAAATATAATAATAGATCTCTGCTTTCCACTAGGATTCACATCACATCACGACACTTCGAACCAACCTCCCAACCAAACAAGGACAGAAGTTGGCCCGTCATGTCCTGACATTCTGATCATCCCAGTTAGGTAACAGAGTAGTACAGTACACAAACAAATTATCTTGAACGGCCAATCAACTCCTACGGCTTGCTATTGTGAGTCCCAAGTTATTCTGGAATAATACAATTAGGGATTCCGTAGTTCTTACTATGTGCAAGCAAGGCTAGTCTACCCAGTCAATCATGTGCGCCATGCATGAATTAGACGAGTCCTAGCAGGACGCCCGTCAATATACAATATACAATAATAATAAAAGCAGATACTGTTCCCTGCCCGTGTGGCAGATTTACAGTATCTGTGGGAACCAGCCGGCCTGTCGGGTACTACTTGTCCCAAGGGGGCTGCCATGTAAGAACTCGGGAATACATTCTCTCCATGCAATCATTATTTTATTTAACTTAATAGTCCCTACGTTGAGTGAAATCCCATGCCGTGGATCATGGTCATTCAAATGAGTACTTTCGTACGGGATACGATATGCACAACTCTACAACGATACCAGTGCGGTTAGGTTGCAGGTCTTACATAGCGTAATGCAACAATCAAATCTAACCACGGTAATCATGCCTTGACCATAAAGTACACATGCTTCTTTTGTAGAAAATAAATAAGTAAATAAATAAATAAATAAATAGATTGAAGCCTGCATGTGCATGTATGCCAATATTCGGGATCAGCCAGTCGATTACAATAGTTCATAACATGAACGTGTCTCATTCATTCATTTCAATAAGACGACTAGCCAGTCTCTTAGTTCCAACTAGGAACGCATGATTAATTTAGTCAAGATAACCATTATTATCAATGGTGACAAGGCATGAAAGTCAATTAGTATTAAATGGGGTCGAGTCTATAACTCTCAAGGTTTAATTCCAGTCAATCGGGGTATCTATGCTCAATTCACGACACATGGTACATCCCACGTAACAATCCATATTTAACAGAAATATTAACATATCATGATTATATCAAGTCTCATGCCAAAAGGCGTAAGGATATAAAATGGACGTTAAATATCTAATAAAATATCAATATACAGGGCTATAGAAGATCCAGGGTAAGTAGGCTACGCTCATGTCAGCCTACGCTCAAGTCAGGCTACGCTCAAGTCAGCGTACGCTCAGGTCAAGCTAGCATATGGACTCCATACGACTCCTAGTCACCCAAGTGAGCGTATGCAAGTCATACGCTCCCAAAAGGTAGCGTATGAACTCCATACGACTCCTGACCATTCAAGTCAGCGTATGCAAGTCATACGCTCCCAAAAGGTAGCGTATGAACTCCATACGACTCCTGACCATTCAAGTCAGCGTATGCAAGTCATACGCTCCCAAAAGGTAGCGTATGAACTCCATACGACTCCTGACCATTCAAGTCAGCGTATGCAAGTCATACGCTCCCAAAAGGTAGCGTATGGACTCCATACGACATACGCTTCCAAAAGGTAGCGTATGCAAGACACACGCTTCCTAAAAAGGCAGCGTATGGACTCCATACTGTGCTGCGCTAAAGAGCGCGCACAGCTCAGTGACGCAAGCTAAAAAGCTAGTGTACACTGCTCACTGTCTTCTCCAAACAGCAAGAACTCCATGGTTGCACCCCAAAGCTTCAAAGGTCCATAACTTGGTCAAAACAAGTCCAAATCCAACTTTCGAAAGGTCAAAATTGGGTAGAATAAACTTCTCTACAACATGGAACCATCAAAATCCGAAAATAACTAATTTCTAGATCTACAAAAATTAAGACTTCGAAATGAGAAATGCCAAGTTCTAAACTCTCTTAGGATCACGAGAGGAAGATAAATGAACCATAAAAACATGGGTTCTCATGTGGAGCAAGTTGTACTTGCCTACGGTTGGTAGGTGGAGAGAGTAATGAAGAAGAAAAAGAGGAGTAATGGTGAGAATGTGAGTTTATGAGGAGAGAGAAAGAGATGGGGGCTTTAAATAGAAAATGGGTGGTAGGTGGGAGTTGGGCCGGGTCCAATGGGTCCAATGGGTCCAATGGATCGGGTTGTAGGGGATCCAACCAAAGCCAACCCGAACCCAAATAAGCAAGACTAAGGCAGAGAATAAAAGCAGGAAATAAAGTGCAGGTAATAAAATTGCAGAAATATAATTGCAGGAAATAAATTAACATAAAAATTTAAAGAGCAGATTAATTGATTAACATGAAATTAAAAGAATTTAAATACAGGATAATACATGTTAAATATTAAATAAATATATGATAAATACTAAATAAATACACATGAGTTGTACATGTATAAAAATATGTATTCTGGGAACGGGAAGTGACAATGGATAAGTGGATTGTGCTGGGGTTCGGGGAACAGGTTGCGCTAGGGTTGAATTGTACTGGGAGCGAGCTGCGCATGATTGGGTTGCGCTGGAGCCAAGCCGTACTGGAGTCGAACTGCGCCAGAGCTAAGCCGCACTGAGCTGTGCTGCGCTGGAGTCAAGTGCGCTAGGTTGTGCTGCGCTGGAGGATGAACTGCACAGAGGTCAAGCGCGCGGAGTCGGGTTGCGCAGGGAATGAACTGCGCAGAGGATGGATTGCACGGGGATTCGATTGTGCTGGATCCAAGCGCGCTGGGTTGGCTTGCGCTGAGGATTAGGTCGCGCAGGAGGGTGCGCGGTTCGCCAAGGGGGAAGCTGCGCTGGTCAGCCAGCGCTAAAGAACGCTGGCCGAGGAAGGCTGCGCGGTTCAGCCCAGGGGGCCGAGCGCAAGTCAGCCCTGCGCTAAAGAGCGCAGGCCGAGGGGGGTCTTCTTCTCCAGCTAGGCTGAGAAGATGAACCAAGAACACCACAAACTTCAAATCTTCATATCTTGGCCAAATCAAAACCAAATTTAGATTTTTAAAGCTCTAACTTGTGTAAAATTGAATTCTCTTCCACATGGAGGCATCACAAGCAAAAATCTAAGTTTAATAGATCAAAACCAAGAAAATTCAAAAATAGCTAACACTTAGATCTAGAACAATGGAGACTCCAAATCACAAAATGCCAAGTTCTAATATTGTTCTCCATGGTTTAATCTAGCTAATAGACAAATAAAATGTGGTGCTTATTTTGTGGCAATGTGCACTTGCCTATGGGTGGGGTGTTGTTTGGAAGAAGGAAGAAGATGATAGAAAATTAATGAAAGAGTAATGAGAAGAGAGAATGTTGGTGGAGATATTAATGAGGGTGGGTTATGGTGGAACGAGGGTGGAGTATAGGTTAAGGTGTTCCATTGGGTTTAAAATCAAACCAACTCAAACCAAACCAGCTAAAACCGAGCCGAGCCGAAACCCAAAATACGAGAAAACCCAAAATTCCACAAGTCGAGAAAAATAAAAAATACATGCCAAAAATCCAACTATGAGTACAAATACGAAATACGGGAAATGAGGGTGACAACTCTACCCACCTTAAAAGAATTTTGTCCTCAAAATTTAATCAAGGAGCTAGAGACTGCCACGGCAAGCTACACTAAGCACTAACAACTACATTAAGCAGTTCAATCATACAATCATACATGCAAGCAAGGGATGGGAAGCATAAGGCATAAGGAAGACATTATACCTTACGAGTCAAACAAGTCGGGATATCGTGATCGGATATCATCCTCACGCTCCCACGTCGACTCACCTAGAGAGTGATGACCCCAAGCAACACGGACTAAACTTATAGTCTTGTTCTTGAGTATCTTTTCTCTCCGGTCTAATATAGACACGGGCCTCTCCTTATACGAAAGGTTGGTACCAACAATAAATTCCGAATGGTCCAGGATATGGCTTGGGTCCGGGATGTACCATCGTAATTGGGACACATAGAATACATCATGCACCTCTCTTAGCGACGGTGGAAGAGCGAGACGATAGGATACATCTCCTATTCGCTCCAGGATATCGAACGGCCCTATATACCTAGGACTAAGCTTTCCCCGCACGCCAAAGCGAATGACGCCACGGTTAGGCGAGATCCTAAGAAATACATGGTCGCCGATAGCAAACTCTAAGGGACGCCGATGAGCATCGGCCCAATGCCGCTGGCGATCTTGGGCCACTCGAAGACTATCTCTGATCCTTCTGACCACCTCAACTGTTTGGGCAATCATCTCTGGACCAAGCATCTGCCTCTCTCCAACATCATCCCATGCTAGCGGGGATCTGCACTTCCTACCATACAGTGCCTCGAACGGAGCCATCTGAATACTAGCCTGGAAACTATTGTTGTACGAGAACTCCACCAGGTGCAGGTGATCTTCCCACGAACCACCGAAGTCGAGTGTACATGACCGCAACATATCTTTAAGAGTCTGGATTGTACGTTCCGACTGGCCATCTGTCTGCAGGTGATAAGCTGAGCTAAACTGAAGGTGAGTTCCCAAACTCTCTTGCAGGCTGCGCCAAAAGTGTGATGTAAACCTTGAATCTCGATCCGAGGTGATACTAACGGGCACACCGTGAAGCCTGACAATCTGCCTGAGGTACATCTCTGCTAACTGAGCCGTTGACTGCTCAACTCTGAATGGGAGAAAATGAGCCACCTTCGTGAGCCAGTCAACTATAACCCAAATAGCATCTCGACCGACTGGGGATCTAGGCAATCCAGTCACAAAATCCATGGTCACATGCTCCCACTTCCATTCTGGAATGGGCAAGGGCTGAAGAAGTCCAGCGGGCCTCTGATGTTCAGCTTTAACCTGCTGGCAAACCAAATACCGAGAGACAAACCGGGCTATCTCCCTCGTTATGCCATTCCACCAGAAATGCTGACGGATATCACGGTACATCTTCATACCACCAGGATGAATAGAATACTGTAAACTGTGAGCCTCTGCCATGACCTCATGTTTGATATTTCTACTGGGTACACAAAGACAGGTACCGTGCCGAAGTGTACCATCTTCATGGATACATAACTCTGGCCTTCTTTCTGCCTCACACTCTGTTCTGAGTCGCTGAATCTTGGAATCTGTAGACTGCGCCATCCGGATCCTCTCAACTATGCTGGATTGAACCTGTAGGCTGGCCATCAATGCCACGTTGGTTGGAAGAACCACTTCAATTCCCATTTTCTGAAGATCTGCCAATAACTCTGGTTGCGCCGTTAGGAAGTAAACTCCGGCTCTCCGGCTCACTGCATCTGCTACAACGTTGGCCTTCCCTGGGTGATACTGCAAATCCATATCATAGTCCACCAATAGCTCAAGCCATCTTCTCTGCCGCATATTAAGGTCCTTCTGGGTGAAAACATACTTCAGGCTCTTGTGATCAGTGAATATCTCCACTCTATCTCCGTACAGGTAGTGTCGCCAAAGCTTCAGTGCAAACACTACTGCTGCCAGTTCCAAGTCGTGGGTCGGATAATTCTTCTCATGATCACGAAGTTGACGTGATGCATAAGATATTACCTTCCCATACTGCATCAAGACACACCCCAATCCTCTGTCTGAAGCATCGCAATAGACTGTGAATCCTCCGGTCCCATCTGGAAGTGTGAGAATGAGAGCCGTTATCAAATCTCGCTTCAACTTCTCAAATGATTCCTGGCACTCTGCTGTCCAAGAAAACTGCACATCCTTGCGGGTCAACTGGGTTATCGGCGTCGAAATCTTTGCAAAATCTGAAACGAATCGTCGGTAGTAGCCGGCCAATCCAAGGAAGCTGCGAACCTCTGCCACTGAACTAGGTACTGGCCATGACTCGATAGCCACAATCTTCTGGGGATCCACTTCTACTCCTCCTCGAGTAATGATGTGACCCAAGTACGAAATACGATCGAGCCAGAACTCGCATTTGCTGAACTTGGCGTACAACTGATGCTCCATAAGCGTCTGAAGGACGATTCTGAGATGCTGCTCATGCTCTGCTTCGTTCTTGCTGTAGACCAGGATATCATCTAGGAACACGATCACGAACTGATCTAGGTAAGGCATGAAAATGCGATTCATGAGGTCCATGAATACGGCTGGCGCATTGGTTGCTCCAAAGGGCATAACAAAAAACTTCCAATGCCCATACCTAGATCGGAAAGCTGTCTTCGGGATGTCCTGCTCTCTGACTCTGATCTGGTGGTATCCTGACCGCAAGTCTATCTTCGAAAACACTGAAGCTCCTTTGAGTTGATCAAACAAGTCATCTATCCTCGGGAGAGGGTATCTGTTCTTGATTGTCACCGAGTTCAAGGTATGATAATCTATACATAACCTGGACGTACCATCCTTCTTTTTCACAAGAAGCATTGGGGCTCCCCAAGGCGATCCACTTGTACGAATGAATCCCTTGGTCCTGAGTTCTTCAATCATCTTGTACAAAATCTCCAACTCTGAAGGCGCCATCCTGTAGACTCGCTCTGATACTGGTGCCGTCCTGGGGATCAAGTCTATAGTGAACTCGATCTCCCGCTCTGGCGGCATCCCTGAAAGCTCCTCTGGAAAGATATCTGGAAACTCTTCAACTATCCGGGGTAACTGCACTGCTGCTACTGCCATCCGCAATACTGGAGAAGATGGCTCCACTGCGTCTCTGGAAAATGAAAACTCTGGCTCGTCGGGAATGCTGAAAATAACCCTGCCAATATGGCAGTCTATCCTAGCATACTGGTTCCTCAACCAATCCATGCCTAAGACTACATCATAGTCTGCCATAGAGAACTCTATAAATCTTGTGGGGAACTCTCTACCGCTAACTACGATCCGACACGAGGAAAACACTCGATCTACTCCCACAAGACCATTACCAGTAAGTATATTGAGCCTTACTGATAATGACTCTGGCTCCAATCCTATCCGTGTCGCAAATCGTGCAGACATGAATGAATGTGATGCACCAGAATCAAATAATACTAATGATGGAAAGGAGTTGACAAGAATAGTACCTGCCACTACCTCGCCTGGTGCAGCTTCTTCTTCCATAGCCATCATCATGGCCTGACCTTGTCCTCTAGCTGCGGGTCCCCTCTGCTGGAAACCTCTCTGCCTACTCTGCACTTGGGCTTGGGTATACTGCTGCTGGTTCTGCTGATGAAACACCTGGGCCTGAGGCAACAATAGCCTCGGGTACTGCTGCTGCATAGGTGCTGGTCCCCTAACCGAAGGACTGGTTAGGTTGGATGAGGACGAACTACCCCTATTCGGGCAGGCTCCTATCTTGTGATCTGCCGCTCCATAAGCTAGGCACAATCCTTGTGCCCTACGACAATCTGCCACTATATGGCCTGGCTTCTCGCAATGAGAACATCCCATCGCGGAAGTCTGCTTCTGCTTCTGCTTCTGCGGGTACGTCGGGGTCGAATGCTGAACCGACGTCACTGAGGCCGTCTGTCACCTCCAATTTTCGAATTAGGGGTATTTTTGTCATTTTTCAAGTTTTATAATTTTTAGGAATTTTTATTTATTTTATGTGATTTTTTGGGATTTATTTGG
The DNA here is from genome assembly GCA_029216955.1 of Iris pallida. Taxonomy (NCBI): domain Eukaryota; kingdom Viridiplantae; phylum Streptophyta; class Magnoliopsida; order Asparagales; family Iridaceae; genus Iris; species Iris pallida. Next base: position 5,186,772 of record JANAVB010007398.1, read on the forward strand.
TTTGGTTTGGATTTTATCCAATTCGGACCCAAATTGGAGACCCGGGTAGCCTGGACCCTAGTGGAACCCACATACTAGCTGGACTTGGCCCATATACCATCCTAATTAGGTTAGAAATTATTAACTCAACTTTTATGGCTTAATTAGTCATTATAGAGGCTAATTTAGTTAGTTAGGGTCAAACCGAACCGAACCGAACCAAACCAAACCGAACCTAACTTGAACCAAGTCTATTGGGTTGGAGGGTTATTGGATCCACCCAAAACCCAATAACCCCCCCCCCCCCCCTCCCCCACCACTTGGCCGGCCACAAGAAGTCCCCCCCCTTTACTTCTTCATTAAGTCTCTCTCTCTCTTTCAAAAATCTTTTCTTTCCAAGCTCTCTCTCTCTCTCTCTCTCTCCAAGAACCTATATGTATGCCTTTAAACCCCTAATAAATTTCTCTATTCCATTTATTGCTTCACAATAAGTGTAGAGAAGAGGATTCTCTACACTTTGCCCACAAATTTTGTAGGATTTTCTAGAATCTTGGTTAAGGAATTATTTGGGGGTTTTTCCATTAGAGTGGTATATATATATGTATATATATATATATATGTAAGTATTTGTATATATGTATTTGTGTGTATGTGTAGAGAAATGGTGGTGGTGGTGTTTGTGTCATGAGAGTGCTTGTGTGAGGGTGTGAGTGTGCTTGTGTGAGTGTGTGAGAGTGTGAGTGTGTGTTTGTGTTTGTGGGAGGGTATATGTGTATGTATTTATATATATATAGGCATGTGTGTGTGTATGTATTTACATATATGTATAGATATGTGTGTGTTAGTGAGTTTATATATATATGTAGATATGGATATGTGTATATATATATATATATATATATATATATATATATATATATATATATATATATATATATATATATATATATATATATATATATATATATATATATATATATATAGATAGATAGATAAGTATATAGATATATATATATATATAGATATATATATATATATAGAGAGAGAGAGAGTGTAGAGGAGGAATAGGAGGAGAAGAAGTAGTAGAAGATGAAGAAGAAGAATGGGAAGCAGCAGCCACAGCAGTGGCAGTGTAGCAGCAGCTACACTGCTGCTGGTAGCAGCAGGTTGCAGCAGCAGCAGCAGCATGTGCAGTAGCAGTAGCAGCAGTAGCAGGATCTGTCACGACCCGCACCCTAGAGTTAGGGCACGAGAACGTAACAACGCCTAGCCTACGCCGCAGTGTCGGCGGTAGAACGCTGTCCTAGGTCTCAATGCATCTAACAGTATAAGACTAAACAGTTTATACTCCCCGAATGGGGGTGACATAGCAGATACAACTCAATCACATCTAAGGTAGAGCATGATAAGAATAGATAAAACATGAAATCCAAAATAAATACAGGAGATAGAAGTCTAAGTGTCTAAGATACACGAACCCAGAAGTACATCTCAAAACTCAATAAAGATACAGTAATCCATAAAGTAAATACAACTCCATACAAAAAGAAATAACTACCTAAACAACCTCTAATGTGTCTCCTCTAGGCTAGCAGGCACCTCCAGGCTATCTGTAAAATTTATCAACAGGTCCAGTCAGGACTGGAGCGAGCACAGTACATCTCAACATATCATAGCAGGTTAGAAAACATATAACATGCAGTAAAGTAAGATACGAGTACTGAAGAAATGCGGTATGTAAACAGGAAGAGAACTGTAATGTAAATATCTACTATACATAGAGAACTAACAGTGGCTAGTGAGTCAGAGTACGAGATAGCACATGTGAACAGGACAGATTTGCACAGGATGTCGAGGTGCACAGGAATCTACACTACAAGGAATTGTTCACACGACTACTAGCACTCCCCCGTATCCCCAATCAATACACAAGGATCTAAACAGGTTATGTTATTGCACAGGATATCACATGGGGGCCCATATAGGGTGCACATGATAGTATACATGGGGGCTCCGTGAACATGAGAGTACAAGATTCACAGGAGTGCACATGTAAAATAGAAGCACAGGAGTACATGATGAAAGTGAAACGCACATGACACAATGTACCCGATGCTCCCGAGGGAGATAACATCGCATGTAGAGATCCATATAGTACCAATCCGTGTGACCAACGTGACAGTACAAGTAAAGTAATCTACTGCAGGTAATAATTCTAAGCATGACATGAAATGATCAGAGAATGTACTCGCCTCGATAACCTGAACAGCTGATAAGTAAAGGGGGTCCCACTGAAGCCACAGAATCCTATTTAAAGCAACACAGGTTACAAGATATTTAAGTTGTAATAAATGAATCTCTAAAATCAATCTATATTATTCTAGGTTCTTCTAAGTCAAATTAACTCTAGGTCAACTCCGGTCAATAATCTAGTCAAACTAGGTCAAGCGTTGACTTACAGTTGACTTTGGGTCAACTGGTCAACTCTGGTCAAACTGGGTCAATTCTAGTCTAATATAAAGTGTACTTCGTTATTTGTACGTTGAAACTTACGACGCGTAAATCGAGATGAGAAGATTATCGGTAAGTCTGATAATCTTATTATAGTGATCCACGTGTCCAACTTGTCAATTTCAGCGATGTGAGATCACTGGAATTGGTTGATCTCAGTTTCGTTGTACTAATCCCGAAATACGAACATTATATGAATTAATTATTAATTAATTATAAAAAGGTTAAACTTAGAGAAATTATCAACAAACATTGTCGGACGATGAAATGAACATCGCCAACGTGTCCAGAATGGTCAAATTAGCTAGGATAGCCTACCCAACGGTCCAATTTGGACACAAGGGCAAAAAGGTAATTTCGGGTCAAAACGGTGTCCGTGTCGGAGCCGTTTTGCACCGAAAAACGTGCAAGAAAACAAGTCTATAAAATATAGCAAATTATATGTCCACGCAACCAGAATGACGATATGAACCCAACGGTATCTCCAGAATTGGATTCCGTTGACCCGATCTCATTTTGGCCCGTTGACTAGAACTTGGAATTCCGGTTTGCACGGAAATGCGTGCCGGAGTCAAAGTCCTCAAAACTCAGCAAACTACCTGTCAACGAGTCCAGAATGATGATACGAACTCAACGGTATCTCCGGAATTGGATTCCGATGAGCCGATCTCAAAATGACCCGTTGACCCGGATATTGGTATCCGACTTGCACCGAAATGCGTGCCAGACCCAATGTCCACCAAAACCTAGCAAATTATATGTCAACGAGTCCAGAATGACGATACGAACTCAACGATATCTCCGGAATTGGATTTCGATGAGCCGGCGTCAAAAAGTCCCGTTGACCCAGAATGTGGGACCCGCTTTGCACCGAAAAACGTGCCCGGGTCCACGTTCTCCAAATCTAACAAATTTTATATGAAAACATGCCAGAACGACGCCACAAGTCTAATGGTGGTGTCAGAAATGAAATCTGGAGTCCCGTGTTCAAAAATGGAATTTTACAAGTTGGAAATTACGAATTCGGACGGCCAACTTTGGCGTCGAATTCAACCAATCAAACAAGCTCACAATGAAACGAAACTGAAGGGGTAGCAAGAGGGTTATACCAGCTTCGCACCGGAACTGGTAGCACGCCAAACGGAGCTGCGGTGGATGAGATACAAGCTGACGAAGTTGGCCCCGCGAAACTGTCCAAATTTAATACAATTTAAACGGTCAACTTGGTGGCCGGTTTTCGTGTATCAAACGATAAAATTAACGGACGAAAATTGACAGGGATGAAGGTGGATATACCGAGATTGCGACGGAGCTGAAGAAATCGTCGATCCAACGGTCGGATCTCCGGGAAAACGTGCGCGAAGTCGTTGCAACGGAGTGCCAAAACGGACTCAGTCTCGCGCGCGTCACGACGGAACGTCGTACAAAATGCACGAATCGCCTCGACGGCGCATCCCGGAGGACGGTGGCCGTCAGGGACTGATCGCCGGAGTTCGCGCGCATGGCCAGGGGGGGTACCCACGACGGTCACGTCGGCCACGCCGGCGGCGACCACGTCGCACGCGCGCGGCAACCGGCCGGCTGTGCACGCGGGGTTGCGCCGCTGTGTGCTAGCTGGTGGCGCGCCATGCTTGGCCTGCTGTGGCGCTCGACGGTGAGGTTACGTGGCCTAGTGCGGCGGGGCGACGCCATGCACGCGCCACGGCGGCGGGGACGAAGAGGTGAACGGTGGTGGCTGCGGATTGTGAAGGAGAAGGAGGAGGAAGGTTGAACTGTGGGGCCGACGGCGATGGCCGGGGGGTGGCCAGCGTCGGCCAGACGAAGGAGGAGGTCGGGGTAGTCGATCCAGGGAGGAGGAAGGAAGAGTAGTCGGGTGTTGGTCGGGCCATGGGGTGTGGCATGGTTTGTTGTTGTTGTTGTTGGGTTGTTATTAATGGTTTTGAAATAGAAAAGAATAAGGAGAGAGAAAAAGAGTGGATAAGTAATAAATGATGAGAGAGAGATGAGATGGCTCTCCTAGAAATTAGGGCCGGCCACAAAGAGAGGGGAGGCTGCTGTGTGATTGTGAGGGAGAATAAAGGGTGAGGATTTGATTAGATAATCCAATGGCTAGAATTAATTTAGAGGGAAATGTCCAAACTAATAGGAATTAAATTCAATAGGAAAATTCTATTAAATATAGAAAAATAGGCAAAATGAGTACATGATATTTTTGGGCAAGAATTATGAGGGTGTCATGATGGAGAAAATCATGGAGCTGGACTGGGCTCGGTGGAGCCGGATTGGGTAAAAATTGGACATCGAGCAATAATGAATTAAAATACAGACGTTGATGATCATGTGTGAATAAGTAGCACATGGGGATTCCAATAAATGGGACACAAGTGGCGGACGGATAGTAGGCTCAAAGTGGGCCATGTCCATAGTTGGGGCTGACAGGTTTTGGTCGACAGGGGACCCACAAATCAAGTTGAAAAATGAATGTGACGCCGTGGAGTAAAATAAAATCGGGTCACGCGTCGAAAAGTTGTGCGGATCAAATGGAGCCCAAAATGACGTGTCTGAGTAGGACACAAAGGTCATGGGTGACGAGCGTCTCGAGTAGATCATCAATGAGGAGTTGGTTTCAAGAAACTGACTGGTCTTGCGCTCCCAATTTAAATGTCATGGTAACACGCTGAAAATGATCAAGGAAAAAAGTGGGAAAATAATTATCAATCAAATGGTCTAAACCGACCCGAAGTTCAGCGAAGCAGAAAAAGCACAAGAGAACAAGTTTGGATGGGACACTATATACCGTCATGAAGGTATTCGTGTCCACTCCAAAACTCGTGAAGAAGATTTCCAGAGTTGAACATCCCTGATACTCCAAATATCAAAGGCATGGAAAAGTACACTTAAGGAAAAATACAGAATAAATTATTTGATGAAACTAAACAATCAGAAAATAAAATAAAATAAAATAAAAATTTAACCCGAAATTCAGGGTGCTAACAGGATCAGCAGTAGCAGGAGCTGCTATGGCAGCTCCTCCCCCCCCTTTAAGCCCCTTAAGCCTATATAAACCCCCCTTTATATATATGTATATATATATATATATATATATATATATATATATATATATATATATGTATATATATATATGTATAGTTAGATAAATGGGATAGTTAGATAAGAGGTAGTTAGAAAAAGAATAAGAAGAAGAAAATGAGAAGAAGATTTGAAGAAGTAGGAGAAGAAGAATAGGAAGAGATTAGAAGAAAAGAATGAAAAGAAGAATAGAAGAAAGAATAGGAAGAAGAATTAGGAGAAAAGTTAGATAAGAGGAAGAATGAGAAGAAGAGGGATTAGAAGATTTAAGAAGAGGAATTAGAATAGGAAATTAGAAGGAGAAGAGAATAAGAATTAGAAGAAGGGTATTTGTATAGGAAGTGTAGGAAATCAATTTAGAAGAATCGAGTTAGAGAGCGAATTTGAGCCCGGAGTATCGGAACGCGATGAAACTTGGTGTGGAGTTAGAATACGTGATTTAGATTTTGCGGGTAGGCTCTCGAGTGGAAATCGGGGTCGTAGGGCGCCGGTATCGCGCCGTACCATTGCGTATCTTGAAATATTCAAGATATCGACAATGGGCCGTATCATGGACTAGACGTGCACTTTACCTAGGTATTTTGGAAGGTAATATATCTATAGGCTAGTACCTTACTACCCTAGGGAGCACGGGTCAAAATATCAAGCGTAGGTAGGCTAACTAGATAATCGCCGAAGGTAGAATTTTGCCCTTTTTAAGGATAAAATAGGATATTGGCCTATGGCCAAAATATGAGTATCGAAGTCCAAGATGGACTTGGATATGGGTTGTAGAGGTTGGTAATGGGTAGAAATAGCCGTCTAGACTTAGTCTTGACCCCGGTTGACCACGGTTGACTTTTTAGACCAAAAGTCAACTATGGGTCAACACTTTGCCCAATTTAGTTCCAAATTCCTTTAGACTTGGGCAATTGACCGAAAGTCAACTATTAGTCACCATCGACCTAGGATTAACCTAGGATTGACCTAGGATTGACCAGAGTTGACCAGGGTTGACCAGAGTTGACTAGTTGACCAAAAGTCAACTGTAAGTCAACCGTTGGCTCATATCGACCTAGATTAATTCCGTTTGACTTATATTGACCCAGTATGACCTAGCTAGATCTAATATGACTTAGGTTGACCTCGTACAGTCTATTTTGATGCGTCTTGACCTAGAATGACTTAATAGGATTCAAATTAATTTGATTTTACTTCCTAAACATAGTATTGATACGTCTTGTTCTCTATAGGTCCTCGAGACGCTGCATCTGCTCCGGTTGACATCCCATATTATATTTCAGGCGAGTACATTCTCTGACACTTTTCTAATTTATAATGGTTGTTATGATTCATGTAATTAGTGTGGATATGCTTGTTCTCGACACATTGGTCACACGGATTGGTATTCATGGATCCCGACATGAGATGTTATTCCTCGTTATCTTGGTATATCTTGTGCAAGCCCCCTTGTAGTTCTTGTGTAGTATATGGACACCGATTCTCGAGAAGACTTGCTCCCTTCTCGTAGAATCCTGTGTCGTAACATGTCTTGCTTGGATCCACTCTACCAGTCGGGGACGGGGAGTACTAGTGTAGATGTGTGGTCATTATCCACCTTGTTTATTCTTGTAGACCTTGAATGCTACCAATCCTACACTCCACGTGGGATTTGCTGATCAGTAGACCTTGTGCAGACCCAAGCCGGCCACATATTGTTGCTAGTACTCACACACCTAGAGATATGATTCTTGATTCTTGTACATGCCATGATCAGTTTACTTGCCTTGTTTTAGCTCTAGATTTACAGCTTACCTTGCCATGATACTCACATGTACATTCCATGATATTCTTGTATATACTCTCTATTTACAGTCTTATAGCTTTTGTCATATCTTGTGAACTGTTGTTAGTAGATTGTACTCGTTCCATCCTGACAGGATATGTTAAAAATATTACAGATGCAGATGAGGGAGACTACTGCACCTACTACGATCCGGATGACGTAGTGGACGTAGACTTGGAGACTTTAGTCCAGCAGGGCTTAGCTCCGCCTGACAAGACCTTACCACTTGCTTAGTTAGAATAGGTCTTTTATACTGGACTTTGTCTCCAGCTACTTTTGAGACTATTATTACTATGGATTGTATTAGAGACTTGGACTTGTATATTATTTGGTGTTTGGACTTGACAGGTTATTATTTTATTATCGTCTTGTTGTCTTTATCTTTCAGTCTTTACTTTATTATCTTAGAGTCGTGATTGAGTACTCATATATATATTCATTGCTTGTCCTCCGTTCGGAGTTGACCATATTCTCGACAGGTTTTTGTTATATATATAAACTGTTTAGAGTAGAAAAATCTACAGCGTTCCACGCCGATTTTTCGGTGAGGGCTGGGCGTTGTGGCGTCACGTGCCCTTTTAGCGGGTGTGGGTCGTGACACGTTTTAGTGGTGGCCCACGCAGGTCCTGTAGTCGCAATTAGTGCGATGTCGTAGTGGCGCTCGACTTAGAGTGCTATTAGGAGCCTGCGGTACGTATCTAGGATAGGCTATAGGCTAAGAGTACTCAATCACAGTAGGATCTTTCCTTGCTTATCTTGCTTACCATCTTTGATATTGATTTACTGCATTCTAGCTGTCCTCCTTTGATATTGCCTTCATGTGCCATATTGATATCTTCTTTTCAATTTGTCTCCAGGATAGTTATGACTCACTCTCCTGGCGAGGAGCACGGGGAGACAGAGAGGTCTGCCACCTCTGGCGGGTAGGCTCCGGTCACCTCCCCTGCAGATGGGACTTCTGTTGGGGCCCTCGGGGGTACTCCTCCAGCTACCTCGATGACAGTCCCTGGGGTTGCGGGTGCTCTTCCCGTAGTGCCGGGAGCTGTCGGGGGCGCTCTTCCTCCTCCTGCGCAGCGGATTCCTCTGCCAGTTGCAGACGTACTTCCACCTCCACCTCCTCTGCCTACAGATATGGGGCAGATGCTTACCTTCTTCCAGCAGATGCTGGAGACTCAGAGAGCCCAGGCCGAGGCTCAGCAGAGGCAGACAGACGCGATGCGTCAGGGCATGGAGGATGCCCATCAGATGGCCCTTGCAGCCGTGGAGCAGAGGGCTCCTCATCCGGGGACGCGACCGAGGTACGGAGATATCCAGGACTTCAAGAAGCTCGGGCCTTATGACTTTAGCGGGATCGAGGGTGTGGTCTATGCAGATGATTGGCTCGAGGATATCGAGCGGCAGATGAGGGCCTCCCGCCTGGCAGATGACCTAAAGGTCGAGGCGGTAGGTTTGCAGTTGCTAGACATTGCGCGCACCTGGTTCAGAAATGAGCCAGCCCTAGCTGGAGAGGGCCATACTTGGGCAGAGTTCAAGCTCCTCTTCAAGGAGAAGTTCTTTTCCCCCACGGACAAGATTGACCTGGTACGACAGTTCCAGGATCTGCAGCAGGACAGTCTATCTGTGGAGGAGTACGCAGCGGAGTTCGGCCGTCTGAGCCGATACGCAGAGTACATGGTTCGAGACCCGGAGATTAGGGCGAGCCATTTCAGGGAGGGGCTCACTTGGGATATCAAGATCCACATTCCCTCCTTCTATGAGACATATACCCAGATCTACGCGGAGGCCCGCAAGGTAGAGCGGGAGTGGGGCTTGAAGCCCAAGAGGGAGCGTGATCTTTTCTCGGGGGCTAGTAGCAGCGCAGGGGCTGCTAAGCGCCCTCAGCTTCAGCATCGTTCTTTCCAGCATCACCAGCCGCAGGTGCAGGCCAGAGCACCGGTTCAGCAGCAGGTACAGCACACTCAGCAGAGACAGGCTCAGCATGGGGCTCCTTGCGGCTACTGCAAGAAGCCCGGTCATATTTGGGAGGTCTGCCGGAAGAGGCTGGGCTTGTGCCTCTATTGCGGGGAGGTTGGACATTAGTTGAGAGATTGTCCTACGAACCATCGTCGTGCAACTCAGGGAGCACAGGGTAGGCCACCTATGGCACCGCATCACGCCCTCCACCAGCAGCGGGACAGGGCTTTTGCGATGGCAGTTGAGGATCCTGCACGCATTGGACTAGGAGGTAGGGTCTTGCTCTTTCTTTTACCAGTTATCTCCGCCCATTGATTGATGATTGCTTTCTTAGTACCTTTAGTTGCATATGTGATGATCATGCTAGATTAAATAGAAAACCCCAATAAAGACTGCAATAACACGATACTATAGAGATTTAAAACCATACATGTGTTCTGATTTCCTGGTTTACATGTTATATAACTTAGGATAAAATTTAGTAGACCTTAATTGTTGGGTGCTTGACCTAGAGAAGAGTACGACCGTTTGAATTTCGAGGACGAATTTTTTTTAAGGAGGATAGATTTGTCACCCCCAATTTTCGAATTAGGGGTATTTTCATCATTTTTCAAGTTTTATAATTTTTAGGAATTTTTATTTATTTTATGTGATTTTTTGGGATTTATTTGGTTTGGTTTGGATTTTATCCAATTCGGACCCAAATTGGAGATCCGGGTAGCCTGGACCCCAGTGGAACCCACATACTAGCTGAACTTGGCCCATATACCATCCTAATTAGGTTAGAAATCATTAACCCAACTTTTATGGCTTAATTAGTCATTATAGAGGCTAATTTAGTTAATTAGGGTCAAACCGAACCGAACCGAACCAAACCGAACCCAACTTGAACCAAGTCTATTGGGTTGGAGGGTTATTGGATCCACCCAAAACCCAATAACCCCCCTCCCCCACCACTTGGCCGGCCACAAGAAGTCCCCCCCCCCCCCCCTTTTACTTCTTCATTAAGTCTCTCTCTCTCTCTCTTTCAAAAATCTTTTCTTTCCAAGCTCTCTCTCTCTCTCTCTCCAAGAACCTATAGGTATGCCTTTAAATCCCTAATAAATTTCTCTATTCCATTTATTGCTTCACAATAAGTGTAGAGAAGAGGATTCTCTACACTTTGCCCACAAATTTTGTAGGATTCCCTAGAATCTAGGTTAAAGAATTATTTTATATATATATGTATATATATATATATATATATATATATATATATATATATATATATATATATATATATATATATATATATATATATATATATATATATATATATATATATGTAAGTATTTGTATATATGTATTTGTGTGTATGTGTAGAGAAATGGTGGTGGTGGTGTTTGTGTCATGAGAGTGCTTGTGTGAGGGTGTGAGTGTGCTTGTGTGAGTGTGTGAGAGTGTGAGTGTGTGTTTGTGTTTGTGGGAGGGTATATGTGTATGTATTTATATATATATAGGCATGTGTGTGTGTATGTATTTACATATATGTATAGATATGTGTGTGTTAGTGAGTTTATATATATATGTAGATATGGATATGTGTATATATATATATTTAGATAGATAGATAAGTATATAGATATATATATAGATATATATATATAGAGAGAGTGTAGAGGAGGAATAGGAGGAGAAGAAGTAGTAGAAGATGAAGAAGAAGAATGGGAAGCAGCAGCCACAGCAGTGGCAGTGTAGCAGCATCTACACTGCTGCTGGTAGCAGTAGGTTGCAGCAGTAGCAGCAGCATGTGCAGTAGCAGTAGCAGCAGTAGCAGGATCAGCAGTAGCAGGAGCTGCTATGGCAGCTCCTCCCCCCCCCCCCCCCTTTAAGCCCCTTAAGCCTATATAAACCCCCCTTTATATATATATATATATATATATATATATATATATATATATATATATATATATATATATATATATATGTATATATATATGTATAGTTAGATAAATGGGATAGTTAGATAAGAGGTAGTTAGAAAAAGAATAAGAAGAAGAAAATGAGAAGAAGATTTGAAGAAGTAGGAGAAGAAGAATAGGAAGAGATTAGAAGAAAAGAATGAAAAGAAGAATAGAAGAAAGAATAGGAAGAAGAATTAGGAGAAAAGTTAGATAAGAGGAAGAATGAGAAGAAGAGGGATTAGAAGAGTTAAGAAGAGGAATTAGAATAGGAAATTAGAAGGAGAATAGAATAAGAATTAGAAGAAGGGTATTTGTATAGGAAGTGTAGGAAATCAATTTAGAAGAATCGAGTTAGAGAGCGAATTTGAGCCCGGAGTATCGAAACGCGATGAAACTTGGCGTGGAGTTAGAATACGTGATTTAGATTTTGCGGGTAGGCTCCCGAGCGGAAATCGGGGTCGTAGGGCGCCGGTATCGCGTCGTACCATTGCGTATCTTGAAATATTCAAGATATCGGCAATGGGCCGTATCGTGGACTAGACGTCCACTTTACCTAGGAATTTTGGAAGATAATATATCTATAGGCTAGTACCTTACTACCCTAGGGAGCACGGGTCAAAATATCAAGCGTAGGTAGGCTAACTAGATAATCGCCGAAGGTAGAATTTTGTCCTTTTTAAGGGTAAAATAGGATATTGGCCTATGGCCAAGATATGAGTATCGAAGTCCAAGATGGACTTGGATATGGGTTGTAGAGGATGGTAATGGGTAGAAATAGCCGTCTAGACTTAGTCTTGACCCCGGTTGACCACGGTTGACTTTTTAGACCAAAAGTCAACTATGGGTCAACACTTTACCCAATTTAGTTCTAAATTCCTTTAGACTTGGGCAGTTGACCGAAAGTCAACTATTAGTCACCATCGACCTAGGATTGACCTAGGGTTGACCAGAGTTGACCAGGGCTGACCTGAGTTGATCAGTTGACCAAAAGTCAACTGTAAGTTAACCGTTGGCTCATATCGACCTAGATTAATTCCGTTTGACTTATTGTCACGCCCCAGAACCAGAATACTGGAGAGCGGAGGCAGACATAGCCAGCTACGTATAATGAAATGGAATCCATCCCATTATACGGTCACGGCTGTCTAGATATATGAGGGTTTATCTACAAGCCATCAGTCTCTTAAGGTCAATAACAAGCCTAGTGTCTCAATCACAAGCAAGTAAATAGAGTTACAAGATGTAAGATCACCAAATATACAATAGTAAGGCGTCCCAAACATTACATATTCAGCTGATCATGAAGCTAGTCATTACAAAATGTGAGGACTAGCAAGAGTTTCAGTCATACAGGATCAACCCTAGGTTGCCAATCATGTTACAGCCCGTAGGCAGACAGTAAGTAAAAATGTACACGAGCTAACACTTGCTCGGCGGCTAAACGCCTCAAAAGAAATAATTTACAATAGAGTAGGAGAGCCAAAAATAACCCACTCATTGCCAGGATTCCGTCTAGTGGTCACCATGTGGCTGGAGATTCGGTAGATCCTCTGGAGCTGCTCTGGTATCTGGCCATACAAAACCAGCTGGGTCAGATCCCAGAAAGAGCAAGTGCCACAAAGGAGGCTTCACTTAGGAACTAAAACCAGCAATCAGCACAAGAGTAATAATATATATAATAAAAGATAACAATTAAATAAATCAGGACAGGTGATATACGATGGGATAACCATGGGACTATTCAGATGGCCAGGTTACAACCCGTAAACCAAATAAGGACCGGGGTTGTAACCCTTCGTCTGAACAGAACTTGGATTCTCCCACCATTTATCGGCAAGATAAAATAAGAAATCAGGACATGTAACAATCATGTACAGGATCAAGACAAGAATAAACTGGTAAACTTCATTCAACATTTCACGGCCAAGCAATAAGTACGGCTTGATACTTTAACTAACTAGGGTTATCACAGGCCTAGTTACTAACAAGATGCAGTGAGATTATTCCACAGCCACAAGCCCTGCAGACCATCCAGGCTATCCGGACGCAATTAGAGATTGAATTCAAGTGGGTACATCGTCCAGGAAACGCATGTACCCTTAGGTGACTTAGAGGGTGCAACACATGACAGTGTGCTGGAAATGTGCCATACTCGACGGCAGGCTACAGATCCCAAGTGGGGCGCCCAGATAACGGGATTGCCTGTAGCTGGGAAATCTCTTCATGACTACTGGATTTATTCTAGTGATTATCCTTAGTCGATTTCAGTGGGTCTCCCTGACCGTGGTACTCAGGGGTCCCCATCCTAGACATGATACAGGACAAGACGGGTTCTTTTGTACAAGCACAATCGTCCACGGTGTCCAGTTCATTCAATCTTGTCATGTCGTGTTAGCCGTCGCAACAGCATTTCAAGGAATATCATATCAGGTTTATCATGTCAAGAGTGCGCCACGGCGGGCCACTATCAAGAATTATCATGTCAAGTTATCATGTCAAGTTTGTCAGGTCAAGTTATCATGTCAGGAGTGCACCACGGCGGGTCACCATCAAGTCATGCCATTTATCAAGGAGGAGAGAAACTTGTGCAATTAAATAATACTAAATATATAATATATATATTCTTGAAGCCAAAGAGAAACTCTACAACTTAAATGTTGGGAGTGAGAAGAAATTCTGACCACAATTTAGCCAAATAAAACATTTAAACAATCAAAGTGGGACCCATGCGGTCCAAAAGTGGGAGAACAAACATACGGTCAAAGAGAGTGGGAGGCCACTCATGCGGCTCCGAAATTATTTAAATGCAATTAATCAAACATGTAAGGCCAGCAAGCCATATGCGGCTAGCATACAATGGTGCATGCGGCCAAGAGTGGGAGGGACCCCATGGGGCCAGAAAACAATAAATAGGCCACTATCAAATAAGACAAAAGACAGTGGGACCCTCATTAAATGCAAACTCCCACTTCAGCAAGCAAGTCAACTAAAGAAAGCTATGTGGGACCCCCCACAATTAATGCAATACGAAAAGGTTTACGTGAGCTACCTAATTAATGGTCCACGTGACCAAAACATTAGATAGTGGGAGAAGGGAACCTATGCGGCTCACCTCACATTACTTGCATAAAATACAACAAATAAATAAATAACTAATAATCATGCAGTTGATGGCAAATATGCATTGGCAAGTGTATGCGGCTCCTTGCAAGCATATAAGTATGCATTGGCAAGCATATGCGGCTCCTTTTCTTTTCTGCAAGATAATAATAATAAAAAAATATCACGGTACAAGTGAGCCATGTGGCTCTCAATTGCTCCATATGCGGCTGAGTTGCATTAGAGAATGCATAATTTATATTCTATTGCTCTCTTTTGGAAAAGGCATTTAATAATGCATTGAATCCTGCTGAATGTGTTTGTTCCATGCGGCTCTCAGTTGGAATAATATGCTTTAAGAATGCCATTGGACTAATATGCAAACATGTATTATAAGAATGCCTTAAATGCATAAGCACAAAATTATTTCTTGAATGCCTACGTAAGCATTACTAAAGAAAAGTACTAAAGCATTCTTGAATGCTACTGAATGCTTTAAAGTATAATTATCTAAGCCTAATGCTTTAGACTCATTATTATAAGGCATGGAACTAGCTAAATGACAAATAGCTAAGCATGTAACACATGCGGCTGACCCACGAAGCATGCAAAGGATGCTACATATCAATTCATATGCGGCTCTGCTACTCCAAGATACTTTAATCAAAGCTTAAAGCATTAAATCCTTAAGACATTTAATAATAAATATTAAAGTACTAAAGCCTTTAAATAGCTATGCGGCTCTGCTGTTATCATTGCATTAAATGCATGCTAAAATATGCTGGCTATTGCATGTATAGGCCAAGCGGCTGAGTGCAAAAATGTCCAGGCGGCTCAGCAAAATTTCATAGGTCAAATTGGACCTAACGAACTTCTCTGCAATCATGGTATCATCAACTTAGCAAATATGCAAGTGTGATGGATAAAAAGTCCTGGAACTAGAAATACCACAAAACTAGATCTACAAAAAATTTAACCATGGAAATAAAAAATGACAAGTACTAAAGTGGTTTAGAAACACATGAGAAAGACAATGAAACAATAAAAATGGGATTCCTCCATGAAGCAAGATGCACTTGCCTAAGCTCTCATCTCTCTCCTGGTAGGTGGAGAAGTAAAGATGGAGAAGAAGAAATGAGTAATGAGTAATAATGGAAGAGAGAGAGTGAGATAGATATTTATGGTGGGAGTGGTGGTAGGTGGGAGTGGTTCTCCACAATAAAACCAAACCAAGCCAAACCCACTAAATCGAACCAAACCAAGCCAATGCAATGCCATGATGAACCATGCCAATGCAACATGCAAAAATAAAAATAAAAATCCAAGGCTAACTAATTATGACAAACCAAAATATGAGCCCGAAATACGTACACGTATTTCCAATACGTAATACGAACTACGGGCATTACAACTCTACCCACCTTAAAAGAATTCCGTCCTCGGAATTTAATCAAGTGGCTAGAGATGCAAGGACAAGCTATACTAAGCAATCAATCATGCAATCATGTATGTAAGCAAGGAAATCGAAGGCACGAGAAAGAGGAAAGATATCCTGCTAGGAACCTCTCTGCCGGTTCTGGATCTGAGCTTGGACCTGGGCATACTGCTGGGGTCTTTGTAGCTGGAAGGCTAGGGCCTGAGGCGGCAATGGCCTTGGAGGCTGGTACTGCTGCTGAAACACTTGAGTCTGAGGCGGCAATGGCCTCGGCAATGGATACTGCTGCTGCTGCTAGACTGGGACTGGTCCCCTTACCGAGGGACTAGTCTGGACCGATGACGAATTGGCCCTATTCGGACAGGACCCTATCTTGTGGTCCGGTGCTCCACAAGCCAAGCACAATCCCTGTGCTCTGCGACACTCTGAAACAACGTGCCCTGGCTTTCCACAATGAGTGCAGCCCATTGCGGAAGACTGCTTCGGCTTCTGTTACTGAGGGGACGTGACCGACGTCACTGAGGTCGCCTGCCTCTGAGTTCCAATTGTCAAAGCCCTGACTGTCGGGGCTGGTGCTGTCGACTGGGTCATCTGGCCGTGAGATCGCTTCCGACCCCCGGTCATGTCCACTATCCTGTGGGAGGTATACTCGTGCCTCCGAGCTGCTCTCAACACTGCATCAAAAGTCTGATGCTCAAACTGTTCCACTGCCAACAAAATCTCGAGATGGAGCCCTTGCTGGAACCGCTGGGCTCTGTCAAACTCGGTCGCCACCAAAGTGGGAGCAAACCGACTAAGCCTCGAAAACTTGGCCGCATATCCGTCGACCGTTCTTCCTCCTTGCTTCAGATTGGTGAACCTGGTCTGTAGATCGTACCGAGCCACAGCATCGAAGTACTTAGTCTGGAATCTCTCTCTGAATAGTGCCCATGGAATAGGGGTCACTAATCCCACGGCCTGTGCTGCCCACCAGCTGCGGGCAAGATCCAATAACTACAGGCGCACCACGACCACCTTCTCGTCTTCTGGGGTCTTGGCTGCCTCTAGAACCACTTCTGTATCCTGGAGCCATGCATCAGCAGCAATAGCATCTTCGCTGTCGTTAAAGAAGGGAGGGTTCAGACGCTTGAAACTGTTCGCTGCACGGTTCCCATGATCTCCACCTCTGTTCAGAGCATCTGCCACTGCCTGTTGCAAGGCATCTCCTCGACGATCTTGGGAAGCCAACAATGATCTGATGAGACCCACCAAAGTGCCATCATCAGGCTCTGTAGGCTGGACTGGATGAACTGGCGGCTCTGGATCCCCGGTAGGCATGACTCGAGAGGCTGCTCCTGAGTGCTGGACCTGATCTTCTGGTTGCTGCTGGTCCACAGGAGGCGATCCGCCTTGCTGATCGGCAGGTCCAGGTTCAATGCCGCTGAAGAAGACGACATGGGAATAATAAGGAAGGACCAGGAAAGATCAACGATTACAAGCATATGATCAGGACAAGAATTTTCAAGGATCAAGAGGATACGAGCAGAGATCAAGGACGAGTACTGATTGAGACATCTATTCGGTAAACCCTCACATATCTTGATTCACAAGACCTGCATGGGCCACCACTTAAACCATGTCACGCCCCAGAACCAGAATACTGAAGAGCGGGGGCAGATATAGCCAGCTACGTATAATGAAATGGAGTCCATCCCATTATACGGTCACGGCTGTCTAGATATATGAGGGTTTATCTACAAGCCATCAGTCTCTTAAGGTCAATAACAAGCCTAGTGTCTCAATCACAAGCAAGTAAATAGAGTTACAAGATGTAAGATTACCAAATATACAATAGTAAGGCGTCCCAAACATTACATATTCAGCTGATCATGAAGCTAGTCGTTACAAAATGTGAGGACTAGCAAGAGTTTCAGTCATACATGATCAACCCTAGGTTGCCAATCATGTTACAGCCCGTAGGCAGACAGTAAGTAAAAATGTACACGAGCTAACACTTGCTCGGCGGCTAAACGCCTCAAAAGAAATAATTTACAATAGAGTGGGAGAGCCAAAAATAACCCACTCGTTGCCAGGATTCCGTCTAGTGGTCACCATGTGGCTGGAGATTCGGTAGATCCTCTGGAGCTGCTCTGGTATCTGGCCATACAAAACCAGCTGGGTCAGATCCCAGAAAGAGCAAGTGCCACAAAGGAGGCTTCACTTAGGAACTAAAACCAGCAATCAGCACAAGAGTAATAATATATATAATAAAAGATAACAATTAAATAAATCAGGACAGGTGATATACGATGGAATAACCATAGGACTATTCAGATGGCCAGGTTACAACCCGTAAACCAAATAAGGACCGGGGTTGTAACCCTTCGTCTGAACAGAACTTGGATTCTCCCACCATTTATCGGCAAGATAAAATAAGAAATCAGGACATGTAACAATCATGTACAGGATCAAGACAAGAATAAACTGGTAAACTTCATTCAACATTTCATGGCCAAGCAATAAGTACGGCTTGATACTTTAACTAACTAGGGTTATCACAGGCCTAGTTACTAACAAGATGCAGTGAGATTATTCCACAGCCACAAGCCCTGCAGACCATCCAGGCTATCCGGACGCAATTAGAGATTGAATTCAAGTGGGTACATCGTCCAGGAAACGCATGTACCCTTAGGTGAGTTAGAGGGTGCAACACATGACAGTGTGCTGGAAATGTGCCATACTCGACGGCAGGCTACAGATCCCAAGTGGGGCGCCCAGATAACGGGATTGCCTGTAGCTGAAAAATCTCTTCATGACTACTGGATTTATTCTAGTGATTATCCTTATTTCAGTGGGTCTCCCTGACCGTGGTACTCAGGGGTCCCCATCCTAGACATGATGCAGGACAAGACGGGTTCTTTTGTACAAGCACAATCGTCCACGGTGTCCAGTTCATTCAATCTTGTCATGTCGTGTTAGCCGTCGCAACAGCATTTCAAGGAATATCATGTCAGGTTTATCATGTCAAGAGTGCGCCACGGCGGACCACTATCAAGAATTATTATGTCAAGTTATCATGTCAAGTTTGTCAGGTCAAGTTATCTTGTCAGGAGTGCACCACGGCGGGTCACCATCAAGTCATGCCATTTATCAAGGAGGAGAGAAACTTGTGCAATTAAATAATAATAAATATATAATATATATATTCTTGAAGCCAAAGAGAAACTCTACAACTTTCATGTTGGGAGTGAGAAGAAATTCTGACCACAATTTAGCCAAATAAAACATTTAAACAATCAAAGTGGGACTCATGCGGTCCAAAAGTGGGAGAACAAACATACGGTCAAAGAGAGTGGGAGGCCACTCATGCGGCTCCGAAATTATTTAAATGCAATTAATCGAACATGTAAGGCCAGCAAGCCATATGCGGCTAGCATACAATGGTGCATGCGGCCAAGAGTGGGAGGGACCCCATGCGGCCAGGAAACAATAAATAGGCCACTATCAAATAAGATAAAAGATAGTGGGATCCTCATTAAATGCAAACTCCCACTTCAGCAAGCAAGTCAACTAAAGAAAGCTATGTGGGACCCCCCACAATTAATGCAATACGAAAAGGTTCACGTGAGCTACCTAATTAATGGTCCACGTGACCAAAACATTAGATAGTGGAAGAAGGAAACCTATACGGCTCACCTCACATTACTTGCATAAAATACAACAAATAAATAAATAAATAACTAATGATCATGCAGTTGATGGCAAATATGCATTGGCAAGTGTATGCGGCTCCTTGTAAGCATATAAGTATGCATTGGCAAGCATATGCGGCTCCTTTTCTTTTCTGCAAGATAATAATAATAAAAAAATATCACGGTACAAGTGAGCCATGCGGCTCTCAATTGCTCCATATGCGGCTGAGTTGCATTAGAGAGTGCATAATTTATATTCTATTGCTCTCTTTTGGAAAATGTATTTAATAATGCATTGAATCCTGCTGAATGTGTTTGTTCCATGCGGCTCTCAGTTGGAATAATATGCTTTAAGAATGCCATTGGACTAATATGCAAATATGTATTATAAGAATGCCTTAAATGCATAAGCACAAAATTATTTCTTGAATGCCTACGTAAGCATTACTAAAGAAAAGTACTAAAGCATTCTTGAATGTTACTGAATGCTTTAAAGTATAATTATCTAAGCCAAATGCTTTAGACTCATTATTATAAGGCATGGAACTAGCTAAATGACAAATAGCTAAGCATGTAACACATGCGGCTGACCCACGAAGCATGCAAAGGATGCTACATATCAATTCATATGCGGCTCTGCTACTCCAAGATACTTTAATCAAAGCTTAAAGCATTAAATCCTTAAGACATTTAATAATAAATATTAAAGTACTAAAGCCTTTAAATAGCTATGCGGCTTTGCTGTTATCATTGCATTAAATGCATACAAAAATATGCTGGCTATTGCATGTATAGGCCATGCGGCTGAGTGCAAAATTGTCCAGGCGGCTCAGCAAAATTTCATAGGTCAAATTGGACCTAACGAACTTCTCTGCAATCATGGTATCATCAACTTAGCAAATATGCAAGTGTGATGGATAAAAAGTCCTGGAACTAGAAATACCACAAAACTAGATCTACAAAAAATTTAACCATGGAAATGAAAAATGACAAGTACTAAAGTGGTTTAGAAACACATGAGAAAGACAATGAAAAAAAATGGGATTCCTCCATGAAGCAAGATGCACTTGCCTAAGCTCTCCTCTCTCTCCTGGTAGGTGGAGAAGTAAAGATGGAGAAGAAGAAATGAGTAATGAGTAATAATGGAAGAGAGAGAATGAGATAGATATTTATGGTGGGAGTGGTGGTAGGTGGGAGTGGTTCTCCACAATAAAACCAAACCAAGCCAAACCCACTAAACCGAACCAAACCAAGCCAATGCAATGCCATGATGAACCATGCCAATGCAACATGCAAAAATAAAAATAAAAATCCAAGGCTAACTAATTATGACAAACCAAAATATGAGCCCAAAATACGTACACGTATTTCCAATACGTAATACGAACTACGGATATTACACTTATATTGACCCAGTATGACCTAGCTAGACCTAATATGACTTAGGTTGATCTCGTACAGTCTAGTTTGATGCGTCTTGACCTAGAATAACTTAATAGGATTCAAATTGATTTGATTTTACTTCCTAAACATAGTATTGATACGTCTTGTTCTCTATAGGTCCTCGAGACGCTGCATTTGCTCCGGTTGACATACCATATTATATTTCAGGCGAGTACATTCTCTGACACTTTTCCAATTTATAATGATTGTTATGATTCATGTAATTAGTGTGGATATGCTTGTTCTCGACACATTGGTCACACGGATTGGTATTCATGGATCCCGACATGAGATGTTATTCCTCGTTATCTTGGTATATCTTGTGCAAGCCCCCTTGTAGTTCTTGTGCAGTATATGGACACCGATTCTCGAGAAGACTTGCTTCCTTCTCGTAGAATCCCGTGTCGTAACGTGTCTTGCTTGGATCCACTCTACCAGTCGGGGACGGGAAGTACTAGTGTAGATGTGTGGTCATTATCCACCTTGTTTATTCTTGTAGACCTTGAATGCTACCAATCCTACACTCCACGTGGGATTGGCTGATCAGTAGACCTTGTGCAGACCCAAGCCGGCCACATATTGTAGCTAGTACTCACACACCTAGAGATATGATTCTTGATTCTTGTACATGCCATGATCAGTTTACTTGCCTTGTTCTAGCTCTAGATTTATAGCTTACCTTGCCATGATACTCACATGTACATTCCATGATATTCTTGTATATACTCTCTATTTACAGTCTTATAGCTTTTGTCATATCTTGTGAACTGTTGTTAGTAGATTGTACTCGTTCCATCCTGACAGGATATGTTGAAAATATTACAGATGCAGATGAGGGAGACTACTGCACCTACTACGGTCCGGATGACGTAGTGGGCGTAGACTTGGAGACTTTAGTCCAGCAGGGCTTAGCTCCGCCTGACGAGACCTTACCACTTGCTTAGTTAGAATAGGTCTTTTATACTGGACTTTGTCTCCAGCTACTTTTGAGACTGTTATTACTATGAATTGTATTAGAGACTTGGACTTGTATATTATTTGGTGTTTGGACTTGACAGGTTATTATTTTATTATCGTCTTATTGTCTTTATCTTTCAGTCTTTACTTTGTTATCTTAGAGTCGTGATTGAGTACTCATATATATATTCATTGCTTGTCCTCCATTCGGAGTTGACCATATTCTCGACAGGTTTTTGTTATATATATAAACTGTTTAGAGTAGAAAAATCTACAGCGTTCCACGCCGATTTTTCGGTGAGAGCTGGGCGTTGTCGCGTCACGTGCCCTTTTAGCGGGTGCGGGTCGTGACACCGCCCGCCTCGGAGTTCCAATAGTCAAATCCCTAGCTGCCGGGGCTGGAGCTGATGATTGGTGCATCTGACTATGGGATCGCTTCCTACCTCCGGTCCTATCCACGATCCTCTGGGAGGTGTACTCATGCCTCCTAGCTGCTCTCAATACTGCATCGAACGTCTGGTGCTCGAACTGCTCAACTGCTAACAAGATCTCCAAATGCAGTCCCTGCTGGAACCGATGGGCCCTATCAAACTCGGTCGCCACCAAGGTGGGGGCAAACCTACCGAGTCTAGAAAACTCAGTTGCATAACCGTTGACCGTTCTGTCTCCTTGCTTCAAGTTGGTAAATCTCGTCTGTAGGTCGTACCGAGTCACAGCATCGAAATACTTCGTCTGGAATCTTTCTCTAAATACTGCCCAAGCAATTGGTGCCACTAATCTCATAGCCTGCGCCGTCCACCAACTGCGAGCTAAGTCCAGCAACTGTAGCCGTACCACGGCCACCTTCTCATTCTCAGGTGTTCTAGCTGCTTCTAGAACCACCTCGGTATCCTGAAGCTAAGCGTCCGCGGCAATCGTATCTTCGCTGCCGTCGAAGAATGGAGGGTTCAAGCGCTTGAAGCTGTTGGCAGCGCTGTTCCCTGGATGACCGCCTCTGGTCAAAGCATCTGCCACTGCCTGGTGCAAGGCGTCTCCTCTACGATCCTGGAAAGCTATCAAGGTCCTGATGAGACCTACCAAGGTGCCATCATCCGGCTCGACAGGCTGAACGGGCTGAACTGGAGGCTCTCCTCCAGTAGGTACAACTCTGGAGGCTACTCCGAAATGTTGGACTTGATCTTCGGGTTGCTGCTGGTCCACAGAAAGAGCTCCACCTTGCTGATCGGCAGGTTCATGAACAATGCCGCTGAAGAAAACGACATAGGAAACAATAAGGAAGGACCAGGATAGATCAACGATACAAGCATGTGATCAGGTCAAAATTCTCAGGGATTTGAGGATGCGAGCAGAGATCAAGGGCGAATACTGATTGAGACATCTATTGGCAAACCCTCACATTTCTTGATCGACAAGACCTGCATGGGCCACCACTTAAACCATGTCACGCTCCAGAACCAGAATACTGGAGAGCGGGGGCGTACATAGCCAGCTACGTATATTGAAATGGAATCCACCTCACTATACGGTCACGGCTGTCTAGATATGAGGGTTTACTACAAGCTAACAGTCTCTTAAGGTCAAGCCTATTGTCTCAATCTCAAGCAAGTAATATAGTTACAAGATGTTAGATCACCAAATATATAATAGAAGGCGTCCCAAATATTACATATTCAGCTGATCATGAAGCTAGTCATACAAAATACGAGGACTAGCAAGAGTTAAGTCATACATGATCAACCCTAGGATTTGTTAATCACGTTTATAGCCCGTAGGCAGACAGTAAGTAAATGTGCATCGAGCTAACAGGTGCTCGTCGGCTAAACGCCTCAAAAGAATAATTTTACAAGGGAGTGAGCGAAACAAAATAGAAAATCCACTCGTAGCTCGGGTTCCTTCTAGTCGCCACCATCGGGCTGGAGGTTCGGTAGATCCTCGGAAGCTGCTCCGAAATCTGGCCACACAAAACTAGCTGGGTCAAACCCCAGAAAGAGCAAGTGCCACAAAGGAGGCCACGAAATAAGAACAAAAGCCAGCATATCAGAACATAAGAAAAATAGAAGAAAAGTACAAGTAATAAAGAGAACAACAGGACAATAAACGACTAGGGACGTGAAACCATTCCGGGAGCCAGGTTACAACCCTTAAACCAAACAAGGACCGGGGTTGTAACCCTTCGCCTGAATGGCCCTTGTCTCTATCCAGTTATTGTTAAAGATAAGTAAAACAATCATGTACAGTAGTACCAGGTACAGGGACTAGACGAGACTTAGACAGGGCTAGACACCATCCATTCACAAGCGGCCAAGCAATTACTATGGCTTACTACTTTAACTAACTAGGGTTATCACAAGCCTAATTACTAACAAGATGCAAGTGAGAATTTCCCAGTCTCAAGCCCTGCAGACTATCTAGTTATCCTTCCGCGGGTTGAGAGTATGGTTGGGTACATCGTTCAAGAGACGGTATACCCTTAGGTGACTTAGAGGTGCAACACATGACAGTGTGCTGGAAATGTGCTCTACTCGTCGGTAAGCTACAAGTCCATTAAGGGCGCCCAGATAACGAGATTGCTTGTGACTGGAAATTCTCCATGTTCTTGTTTGATCTAATCACAAGCCTAATCCAATTTAGTATAAGTCCCTGGCCGTGGTACCCAGGGAGTCACGTCCTAGACATGATGCAAGACAAGGCAAGACAAGTGGATTGCACAAAGCAGCAAGAATAAACAACCACGGAGTCAGAGTTGATTATACGAGTCAAATTAGCCGTCGTAACGGCATCAAGTCAAGTCAAGTTACAAGTTACAAGTTACAAGTTACGAGTCAAGTTACAAGTCAAGAGTGCACCGCCACGGGCCACTATCAAGTTATCCAGTTACCAAGATTAACCATGAATCATATGTTACAAGTTAAGAACGCACCCCATCGGGTCATTATCAAGAAGACCAGAAAATACCAGGATCATAAATCACATAAATTACGAAGAACCGTACTAGTCATAAGCAAATCATTAAAAACCGTGCCAGGTCGTATTGGGCCAAGATAGTCGTGCTGTGTGGAACAAGATCTCAAAACTCAAATCAACAAAGAGAAGCCAAGCCCAAGGAAATAACTCAAACCACCATGGATAAGTGGATTGCGCTGGGGTTCGGGGAACAGGTTGCGCTAGGGTTGAATTGCGCTGGGAGCGAGCTGCGCAGGATTGGGTTGCGCTGGAGCCAAGCCGCGCTGGAGTCGAACTGCGCCAGAGCCAAGCCGCACTGAGCTGTGCTGCGCTGGAGTCAAGTGCGCTAGGTTGTGCTGCGCTGGAGGATGAACTGCGCAGAGGTTAAGCGCGCGGAGTCGGGTTGCGCAGGGAATGAACTGCGCAGAGGATGGATTGCGCGGGGATTCGATTGTGCTGGATCCAAGCGCGCTTGGTCGGCTTGCGCTGAGGATCAGGTCGCGTAGGAGGGTGCGCGGTTCGCCAAGGGGCAAGCTGCGCTGGTCAGCCAGCGCTAAAGAACGCTGGCCGAGGAAGGCTGCACGGTTCAGCCCAGGGGGCCGAGCGCAAGTCAGCCCTGCGCTAAAGAGCGCAGGCCGAGGGGGGTCTTCTTCTCCAGCTAGGCTGAGAAGATGAACCAAGAACACCACAAACTTCAAATCTTCATATCTTGGCCAAATCAAAACCAAATTTAGATTTTCAAAGCTCTAACTTGTGTAAAATTGAATTCTCTTCCACATGGAGGCATCAAAACAAGCAAAAATCTAAGTTTAATAGATCAAAACCAAGAAAATTCGAAAATAGCTAACACTTAGATCTAGAACAATGGAGACTCCAAATCACAAAATGCCAAGTTCTAATATTGTTTTCCATGGTCTAATCTAGCTAATGGACAAATAAAATATGGTACTTATTTGGTGGCAAGGTGCACTTGCCTATGGGTGGGGTGTTGTGTGGAAGAAGGAAGAAGATGATGGAAAATTAATGGAAGAGTAATGAGGAGAAAGAATGTTGGTGGAGATATTAATGAGGGTGGGTTGTGGTGGAATGAGGGTGGAGTATAGGTTAAGGTGTTCCATTGGGTTTAAAATCAAACCAACTCAAACCAAACCAGCTAAAACCGAGCCGAGCTGAAACCCAAAATACGAGAAAATCCAAAATTTCACAAGTCGATAAAAATAAAAATACATGCCAAAAATCCAACTATGAGTACAAATACGAAATACGGGAAATGAGGGTGACATGTATCGATTCGCATCGATACGCAATCGGGTCAACGCTACTCTTCGAGTCAATGCACCGTACGGAGCGGGGCATTACAGAGTGGGTGAGAGGGGGAGAGAGGAATGGGAATTATGGGGCTGGTGTTGGTGGTGTTGTGTTTTAATAGAGGAGTGGGAAAAGTACGTGTGGTGGAGAGGGAGTGAAGGAGAGAGAAGTGAGGAGAGTGGGGAAATGTGGCTGAGAAGTAGGGAGAACAATTCCTACGTGGGGATTGAGTCTCCAGGGGAAAAAAGGCCGGGTCGGGTTGCGGGTTGCGGGTTCTGGGTTTGGGTAGTTTAAAGTTTTAAGCCCAAAATAAAATCTATTGTGTATATTTAAAAATATTAATTTAAAATTCCAGTTGGGTTCGGGCTCGGATCTCGCAAACAAAATCCCAGCAATTTATTTTGAAAATAATTTTCGAACCCACAATATAATAATAATAATAGTAATAATAATCACTAACTAAAATTTACGCTACAAAACCAATAATTAATTAATTCTAAAATTTTGGGTTTCACAGAAATTTTGAGTCACACCCCACTTACTTTACCCAAATTCAAGGTACACCCCACTGCTTTACCATAATGTGCGACACCCTCCACTTTTGACGAAATCGTCCATAGGTGACGGTCAAAGGATTTGATCGATAATTTTTGACGAAAATATCAACGTCTTCTCACAAGCCTAAACCTAAATCCGCCCCGCCGCTGTCGCGTCCATCTCCACCACCACCACCATCATTACCACCACCTTCACTATCACCACCACCACCACTACCACCACCTTCACCATCACCATCACCACTATCACCTTCACCGACACCACCACCGCTCCCCGCCGCCCCCGCTCGATTGTCGCACCCCAGCCCCGCCACCGTGCCTGATCCCGCTCCACCCCCGCGCCCCCACTCCGCTCCGCCCCCTCCCCCAACACCACCACCGCTCCCCCGCGCCCCCGCCCTGCTCCGCCCCCTCCCCCGCTCCCGCTCAGCAGCAGCAACAACAACAACAACAGCAGCAGCAGTAGCGGCGGCAGCCGCCGGCGGGAGCGTGCGGCTGGCAGCGGGGGGGGGGGCGGGGGGAGGTGGAGGGGGCGCGGGGAGGGGGTGGACGGCAGCTCGCGGGGAAGAAAATGATATTTTCGTCCAAAAAAATGGGTCAAAGGAGTTGACTGTTAACGAAGGACGGAAACCGTCAAAAGTAGAGGGTGTCGTACATTATTGTAAAACAGTAGGATACATTTTGAATTTGAGTAAAATAAGTGGGATGCGAATCAAAATTTCTCATATAAGTTTAACTTGGACTAAATTTAACATCAAAATAAATCTATGTTGAAATAGACAAAGATTAAAGAAATCCTCATCCAAAATACTTAGCATGAGCTTATTTTAATGTCACCATCTTGTGAGGTTCCATAAAATAATG
Source organism: Iris pallida (assembly GCA_029216955.1). NCBI lineage: Eukaryota > Viridiplantae > Streptophyta > Magnoliopsida > Asparagales > Iridaceae > Iris > Iris pallida. Next base: position 5,214,350 of record JANAVB010007398.1, read on the forward strand.
ATATATACTACTAAAGAGTATAGATGTAATACAAGCTTTATACATCAACTTTCCTCCTTCCTCCATAATTTCCCTATACAAAAGAACATCAATATTACATTGCAACATGTATGTATGTTAGCAAAGACCAGTCCACATCCTTGCTTGTTTCTTTTTTCACTTTCTTTTTCTTGTCCCAAAACCAAAGAGAACCGTACGTAGAATTAAATGCACCCCATGTGCCCAACTCTCCTCGCTGCCTCCTCCCTCCCGCTTACGTGGCGGACAGCCAGTGGTTGATTTGGTACTGTGTTGGGTGTCATGGGGAGCACAGCGGATCGGTTGCTCCGAATGGGGAAGCAAAGGAAGGGGGAAGGAGATTTATTGGGAACCAGCTGGCCGTTGCTGCTGCCGGACCCGAACCCACGGACTTGAAACGCATTCTATAAAAATGAAGACGTCAGCCCGAACACGTGTCCTTCCGGTATCGGCTTACTAACGGCTCATGAGCTAGAGCTAGGCTTCTAGCCGGTGATTTACAAATCCGACCGAAAAATAACCAAGACAAAACAGTGGGTCGGTTCAAACCGATTCAACCACTTGGTTCAACTACTGGATTATCTAAGTGGTCCAAATTTAATTCTTTTGGACACTAACATTTGATCGAATATTATGATATTAAAAAAAAATCTTATTATATCTCAATTTATAACTCATTTCTATCAGAATCTTACAAGTAACTTGTATTTTTATTATGGAATTAAATGTACTTTGTTTGGAACATTATGCTCTTAATTATTGTATTATAAATTATTCAATTTTTTTTTGGACGATATCATCATCCATAACATAACGATGACATGTCGCTAACGTAATGTTAATTTTAGTGTTAGAAAATTTTGATTAAAAATAAAAATATTTATTATAAAATTAAAAAATAAAATTAAAATATTACAAATATTTTTTTAAACACTATGTTATTTGTAATACTGATCGTTGTCACGTATATGTCACGTCAGAACCATCATTTAGTGTTAGAGAATCGACCACAAATAAAAAAATTTCACGTAGTAAAATTTAAATTAAAATATAAAAAAATAGCATATTTGGAAAAATATATTATCTCTAACCCTAAAATTGATGCCACGTCCAACACCAACGTCAGCGCCACATCATCGTTATGTTATGGGTGAATGTATTACTCAAAAAAATCTTGGATTATTTCTATTAGGGTTAATTAGTTGTAACTCCCTATGGTTTGTATGTATTTTGGTAATTGTTTTCGTTGTTTTAAAAATAAAGAACACTCCCCTGGCTGCTTTCTTCTATGCACCAGGGATACAACTAATTAACTTTATAAGTCAGGAGGGTGTTTTTTATTTTTAAAACAACATAGACAGTTACCAAAATACGTACAAACCATAGGGAGTACAACTAATTAACCCTTTCTATTATTCTATGTATCATTAAAAAGCCAAAATATTGCTCTATTATTTAAAATCCAAGGGCAACAATGAAAATTCATTCCCGCATCTAACAAGCCGAGCCGAGCCGATGGAGGAGTTGGTAGCGTACGTTAGATTTAGAGAGAGCCATTTCTTCTTTTACTTGGCAGTTGGACAGCATTTACTGCGCTCTCTCTCTCTTCAAGAAGCACTCTTTCTCTCTCTCTCCCCCCACTCAAAATTCTCAGAAACCCTAATTTCCATCTCCTCCGAACCAATTTCCTATCAGATTCCGACGAATTGGAGCTCGGAATCGGCTCCGCCATGGTGGAAAACCCCACATTCGTCTCTCTCTCCGCAGATCGGAACAATGCCGGCTGGTAATGATTAATTCCAATTCTCTTCTAGCATCTCGAGTTTCACAATTGCTTGATCCCCGCATTGCTTTCCGCTCATAATTTGAATGAGAGGTCGAATTTGAGTGAGATCTATGGATTCGATTGCATGCACTCTCGTCGAGTTGCGACCGGATCTGTTCCTCTCAGTTTCCCCTAAATTTTGATTTGTTATTAGTTTAAAAATGTCTTTTTTTTAGCTTTGTTTCTAGTAAAAGTTTATTGCATGCCACCAACCCCATTGTTCAATTGCTGCCATGGATGATCTTTGACTGTCACACGCAAATAATTTTGAATCAAATTGAAGTCTAGATCTCAACCGTAGCTTAAAGATTTTTAATTTAATGTGACTTAGAGATCTCTAATTTTTAGCTTTGTTTCTAGTAAAAGTTTCTCGCTTGAAGTGTTTTAATTAGTCTAGTTGCATGCTACCAACCCCATTGTTCAATTGCTGCCATTGTTCAATTTGATTCAAATAATTTGAATAAAATTGAAGTCTAGAGCTCAACCGTATCTTAAAGTTTTTATAATTTAATGTGATTTGGAGATCACTTATTCTAGCCGATGTGCTAATTTTAGAAGTTTTAGAACTGATGAACATCTTATGGTAAATTTGCTATTTTTGGACAGTAGCAGCTGGTAGGAAGCAGCTGATTTGAGGTGGGACTTATAGATCGGATATCAAAATCAGGTTAATTTGTCATCCTCACTGTTCTACATTTTTTTTTTTGAATAAAGCTTGTTTCATTACAGTTGAAATGCAATAGTGGTTGCTGTATATATCGGTTATTTAGATGCGGTTGACGTGTATTTGGACAACACTTTATATGTGAAAGGTCTTAATTTCATTGATGTGTCATGTTATCTTTCAATCTAATTATGAAGTCTCAAATTTGGTTTGTTGTAATTTCAACTCAAAATTCCATATATTCTTCGACGAGTCCGACCGATTGTTTCTGGAGCTACCATAAATTTTTTCTTAGCTGCAATGAATTATTGTTGAATGACTTTTGGAACATTTGGTTTCAACTAGATATTGCAATCCAATATAATAATCTTTATTCAATTTCTTCATCTTGTTTGTCATTCAGATGTTTTTTTTGGAGATAAAAGGATGGTGAATTTATATGGCATTTCTTCTAGTTGTGGCTAGGACATTATTATCTATCATGTGAATTCTTTTAGTTGAAATGGTATTCTTTTTGTGGTATGGATCTTAGAAAGAAACTGTGTTGTGCAAATCATGAAGGCGGAGCTGTGTTCGTCACGAATTCTTTCTCCATCTCGAGTTCTCTTTCCTCCCCGGGAAGAAAGTGGTGATGAGGAGCTATCTGTGCTTCCCAGACACACCAAAGTGATTGTAACTGGGAACAACAGAACAAGGTCTGTTCTTGTCGGGCTTCAAGGTGTTGTCAAGAAGGCTGTTGGTCTTGGTGGCTGGCACTGGCTGGTAAATAACCACTTTCCATCTAAAGTTCTCATTTAATTCATCATGCTAACAGTTTATAAAAATAGGATGTTCTAGTCCTAATTCGTATATTTTTTTAATATTGATTTCTACTTATTTTTATATTTCATTTACTTCAGTTGAAGGCATGTGTATGGAGTGTATGTTGTAGTTGCTACAAGGTGGGGGAAGGGAATATATATTTTGCATATCCAGTGATTTTAACTTGTTTATTTTCCAGTGCAGATACTTTCTTGTACAATATGGCAAGATATGTTTCATTATTTTGTCTAGATTGCTCGTTGAGCTTTAGGATTTCACAATACAGTAGATTTTCACCTTGTTTAATAAATTCAAAAGGTACAAACTAGAAAGTTCTCTTGTACAATATCGAAAGTTCCAATTTTCAGTGTCATATCTGGGTATTTGGCTGAGCATTTTGAATTTCATGTTGCCAATGAAGAACTTATTTGAAACACTTGGATTCAACTAGACATATTCGTCCCCTCAGCTTAATTTCGTTTTGATGGTAACATGTATGGATTCATTGAAAGTTGAAATTGTAATTACTGTAGATTACAATAATTGGATCAAATATCTTACTGTAGATTACATTAGTACAAAGATGATACCTTGCTGTACGCTCTTGCCCAATTTATTGTAGATATAAGTTGTGCCACGTTTGTAGGTCCTAAAGAATGGAGACGAGGTAAAGTTGCAAAGGAATGCTCTGAGCGTACTGGAAGCTCCAACGGGAAATGAAGAAGATGATGACGATATGGACTGTGGTAATTCTTTCTGCAGTAGTTCTGACATGGGCGACAAAGACGTTGGATATTGTAAGTTAATATTTTCCTTACGCCAAAGATTGAATATTTAATGTGTAGCAAAGGAGAACCACTCAGCATATTTAAATTCCTTGTGACCAGCTAGCATAGAGTTCCAAAAACCAACAAAACCAAGGGTTAGACATACTAGGCCATGGACATCTTCAGCGAAATCAAATAGCCGAGGCTATAGGGACATCAAATCCAACACTTCGAAGCCTCAGTTGGTAAGAAATTATTCCACCTCATGCAACTCAATCTCATACTAAATTTGAATATCTGCAAAACATGATTAAAAGGCTGTTCCTTGTATGATCATTAGATTTCTGTTATAAATCTGTGGCAGGGATTGATATTAGATAAGGAAATTCAGCTTCTAGAATGTACTATCAATGTTGATTTACCTTCCACATTTTAACTTACTTGCAGAGGGTAAATCTGGCAAAACTTGAAACAGCCACCTTGTGGAGATACTGGAAGCACTTCAATCTTGTGAGTTGCTTGCTCTGCACGCATACTTCCCTATTATTATACATCAGCCAAATTGTTAGTTTGTCTTGTGCTAATTTGACATCACTTGCATATGAATAAAAAAATCAGGTGAAAATTAATCCCCACCCATCCAAGGAGCAACTGGTTCATGATGTGCAGCATCATTTCCTCTCCCAGGTAACACATTAGTATATGATCCAAATCATTTGTTCTCAATTTTTTTTTTGGGTGTTTTCTGATTGGTAATCTGTTTCTTCATCGGCAAAAGCAACTGGATGAGATGCAGGTCATTGTGGGCTTCATCCACACAGCAAAGAAATTAAAACCTCTCTGTTCATCAGAAAAGAACAGTAGATAAACATATGTATATGTAGAAGTGGGAGAAGTAATAGTGGGTGCTCCAGTTTAGATTAGATGTGACCATAGATCAATCTAATTGTAGGAACATTGCTGCACTAACCATGGAACTTGAGGTATTGTATTATATTACTTATATTAATCAATTTTATTTAGATATCTGATGAAGAGCAGTTCTGTCATTGATATATTATGATATGAATGGTTGGACAATGACAATACCTGCTACAATGCCAATCTATTCTGGATTGAGCCTTGTTTGTAACAACAGCAGACAGAGGCATCTTTTTCTCTCACAGACTCTAGTTTGATTTCAGAATGGGGATATAAGACAAAGGGTGGTTTGTTAGAAAAGAAGTATATTATGTCCTAGAAGTTCATCAAATTGGTACTATACCCTCACAGTTCAACTCAAAAAAGGAGCTTGCACTAGGGTTATGACACGAGAACACAATTTTCAATTTAGGCCCTTGATTTTTTAGAAGTTTATAATCAAGGGATGAATTCCATGTAATCCAACGGTCTGTAATTGATCTGTAATTGATGAGTTTGAAAATATAGGTACTAAGGAATTCCTCTAGGGTTTTTGATACTCTCTTGTGTGCGAAGACATTGAATCGTGTTCTTTTGACAAATGCTAATGTAGAATTGATTGGTCAAGTGGAAAGAAGTAATTCAGGTGACGTAGATTTTTTGGCAAAGAAAAATGTGTTAGGGCATATAGTTTCAACACCATCCAATTGAAAACTTGTTGGATACAAGTGATTTTTCGTAAGAAATATATCCAAATCCAAGTCCCAGTTCCAAAATACGTAGGATCTAGGGTACTCTAATTTATGGAATTCATGAATAAGTACTTACGCTGTATACTCGAGTTCACAGGTCATATCAACAAGTCACACACTCACACACTCTCTCTCTCTCTCTCTCTCTCTCTCACGCACGCACACATGTAGATGCACGCGTGCGCACAACGCACGCAAGAGCCCCGCGGGGGAAGTCCCGTGGAAGCCCTGCCCACGCTCGACCGTTGGATCGAGCGTGCAACCCCACTCTCTTCCGTGCGCTTGATCCAACAAACAACGGCAGACGGGACTTCTGCGGGGCTCTTGATCCGGACATATATATATATATATATATATATATATATATATATATATATATATATATATATAATAATAATAGAAAGTTAATAATAATAATAATAATAAGTGTGCAGAAAGAAATCATCTACCAGAAAGTAAATAGTTGGGTGGAGACAAATACACTGCAAAAGGACTATAATAGAAATAAATGCAAATTAAATAGTCCAGTCTTATGAAAGGAAATGAAAGATGACAAACCTACGAAAAGTCCATCCAATGGTTAAGGAAGCTCGAAAGATAAGACATCCTCATCTACTAGGAAGAATATGGTCTTGATTCGTACACCTCCATGTACCGTTGATCGTCTAAAGTCTGGAAGGAAGTCATGTCCTCAGAGGGACATAACAAAATACAAATAACATGCCAAAATATATACTGACTATAAATATGCAAACGAGTGATCTAACCATATATGTGCACGCATTTGAGGACTACTTTTGCATGCATAGACATGAGTACGCTAAATAGAAATATGGCATATCACGAGACTAGAGGACTGTACATATACCGTAAACCTGTTATATGTAATTTGTGAGTAGCTTTCGTCGAACGCTAGAGACCAACATAAATAAGTATCATCAACTCCCATACTTCATTTGTAGATTATGGTTCACCGAATTAGGTAGCACATACACCTAATGACTGGCATTCCCATCTCATGAGATTGTCCGACTAGTATACGCGACATGTTCATCTTGTAACTACTATGTTTACTAACACAACACTAATAGTAGTTACGTTTTAACCGTCACACGTTCGTAAGTATCGATGACCAGTCGAGTACGATAGTCCGTGTCCTATCATGAATATCATATAACCGTGTCGTGTATGTGCCAAGGCCATAAGAGAGATGAGAATATCTCACAAATATCTGGTAGTCTACTAACAACTAAGTCATGATGCATATATACAAGTAAATAGAAGTCTATGTCCACTGTCGATCACAACCAAGTCTATCTCGGACGCATAAGATAATAACATGTAATATGAAAAACAATAATAGAACACAATGATAACATACAACATAATATATATAAATGGCAACGTATGCTTGATTCGAAGCTTTCAGATGAAGATTCAGATATGAACTCATCGAAGAGTAGTGACACGAAGATGGATCAAAACAGACGTTTCTGGATGTTAGAATAAATTGCGTCTAAAATATGTGAGATACTTAAAATAACTACCCATAAGTCTAATTTGGACAAAAGAAAAAAATAAGTAATTTTGAGGTCAAAAGGGCCTATAGGGTGCTAAAATTACTTCAAATTTGCTCGATCTTCCAATATGTTAAGTTATATGTCATATATATATATATATATATATATATATATATATATATATATATATATATATATATATATATATTCTAAATGACGATACGCTCTCAACAGAGCTTCTAGAAAGCAGATTTCGAATGTGTGCATAATGAAGTATGTCCTTGCATGTTCATCACGAAAGCACATTTTGAATTTGTTATTATAGTAGTCTATGTTGATGACATAAATTTTATCGGGACTCATGAAGAACTTGAGATAACTGTCTCACATCTAAAGCCCAAATTTGAGATTAACGATCTGGAAGAACTTGATTCTACTGGCCTGGAGCTTGAGAATTGTACCGATGATGTTTTGCTTTACCAATCGAGTTACAACCATAAGGTGTTACGTCGGTTTAGTATATGGACGAAGAAAAACTCTCGAGTACACTAATAATTGTTCAATCTCTAGACCCTAAACGAGACTCGTTCCGTCATAAAAAAGATGATGAAATGGTATTGGAACATAAAGTTCCATATTTAAGTACAATATGCGCATTAATGTTCGTAGTTTAATGCACTAGAGCCGCTATTGAAATGACATTAAAGACATTTTTTATATCTTAAGAGTACTATATACATTGACTTATTATATCCTATACATTTCAGAAAGGATCAAACTTTTTTGATTTTCAGAATGATATCTGCCTTGAAGGCTATGTGGATACTGGTTATTTATCTGACCCTCATAAGGAAGATTTGAAAGTGGTTATGTATTTACCATTTAGGATACAACTATATCTTGGAAGTCTACAAAGTATACTATGGTTGTTATTTTTTCAAATCATGTCGAGCTCATCGTCCTTCATGATGGCACTAAGGACCAAATATGGTTGCGAGCTGTCATTGAGCATATTCAGACTACGAGTTGATTCTCTTCTACCAATGATGTCCCGATCATAATATAAGAAGACAACAAAAGCATGCATTGACCTGGTGGAGAAGGACTACATCAAGGGAGACAATACCAAGCATATCGTAGCAAAGTTTTTTTTTTTTTTCTCTCCTTACGTCAGCAAAAATAACAACTAGATATTGAAGTCAAGCACATAACGATCCCAGGATAACTTGGCTGATATATCCACAAAGTCTATGCCGAAGTTCATTTTCCAGAAAAATACGTCCAAGGCATCAGATTGTAGAGGTTCTCTACATTGCAACATTCGTAGTTTGTAATAATGTCGAAATCAGATAGGGTATCCAGAAGTATACTCACTTGACTTTAATATACTTTTACTCCTGATTTAGGGGTTCTGATTAGGTTTTCGGCACCCATAAGAATGGTTATAATAAGGGGCGCCCCATGCATATCGGGCCGGTCATGTATCTAATATGTTTTTACGTCCTGAAGATGTATCGACATTGACTTATTTTTCCATTCGATTACGGATTTTCTTACAAAGTTTTCTTGACGTCCATCTACATATGTATATTCCTATAAAATTGCGTTAGTCTGTAGCCTGAAGAATGTTGCTAATCATCTCCGAAGACTAATGCGAGTCATTCCCGAGAATGTTGCTGATATTTTTGATTGGTTATAATTTCTTGTTGATTGTGCCCAATGGATAGGGATCTTTTATTCCTTAAAGATCTCAATTGATCTCCTTATTATAGTTGTAACCAACTATGATTTTGTATATAATTTCTTGTTGATTGTGCCCAATGGACAGGGAACTTTTATTCCTTAAAGATCTCAATTGATCTCCTTATTATAGTTGTAACCAACTATGATTTTGTATATAAGGCTAATCGTATATCCATTCAAGGGTTACTTGCTTATATTAACAAATAGAGATTACTCTCTTCCTCTTCCATCTCTTCTTTTATTAGAGTTCTTGAAGAATCCTTTAATACTACAACAATTAATACATAAATTATGACAATAAAAATCATAAAATAAACAAGACTAGAATTTAACTCGGACTTGGGATGGTCCCGTGTATTTGCACCAAGCAAGTCCTTGTGACTTTTTTGGATTAATGTGTTATAGAAATGAATGTAACTCGATATAGCATGTTGTATCATGTTACCTAGAGGTGGACTCAGTTCCCAATAACAAACTGTATTATCTTACCTCTATGTCAAGAATCTTTTATAGTATAGTATTGGAAAATTGGAGGTGCTTCTTGGTTGCGTGGCTGACACTATATGTCCAAATGCGAGACCTACATACTTTGACCCTAGATTTTATGACAACCATTTCATGTTCATATTTAACTTGATTTAGAATTTGGCACCAACGTACATGGTTGATGCTTATCAAGTTAGTTATTCATAAAAATGTCCTTGTAAAGAGCTTGCTTATACTATATAGTCGACCTCAGAATACAGAATAAAAAACTTGGATTATCAGGATGAGGTTGAATAATTTACCTTACTTAAACTTGTAATAAGACTCCAAAAAACACTACTTCTTATTATCTTTAATTGGATAGTGAACTTCTCTTCCACGATCTATTAGTTTGTCATGGAAATAGAGACTTAATGGCTAACGTCAACAACATTAAATCCCCTTATCTTACTCGATATTTAGTAATAGGGTTTCATATAATATGTAATGTTAGAATTTTGGTCTCCAAATTGTTCGATGTTGAGTTTGGGCCCAATTTTGAGCTATGTAGAGACCCAAACTCTAATGTCGGACATATTACTCTACTAAATAACCCTTAAATATTTCTAGCAAATATAAAGTTGGCAACTATTGTTACATGGTTTGATATGGTATTATTTTTTTTTATTAAATTGGAAAGTAAAAAATGTCCAACTTTGACAATTTGTGAAAATAAACATCAAGTCTAGCACTTAAATGAGCTACACCATCAGAAGTCTAACAATAATGAGCTGCCACTTTGCCAAACGTCTGTCTAAACCTTGTTCTCACAAGTAAGTAGGATCACATCCTGACCTTCTTTATCATTTGTTGGGTCATGTTCTGATCCTCCGAACGGATCAAATTTAGGAGGTGCTGGCATGTAGGGCCGTTCCGGAGGATTGGGTTGTCCTAGTCGGAGCTAATTTTGGTTGTCCTTTGCCGTTGACTCTAAAAAGAGAGGATACCGTATTCGTAAGTGTTTTGTCTCTGGAATTGACGGCGAGTGAGAACGGATTTCAAGTTCCACTCATGACTCTTGAGCTACTCGAGACGTTTTCAATGTTAACTCAAAATGTGGATATGGAAGATTGCTAGTTCAACTGACAATGAGTTGGGGTGGACCATAAAGACTCTATTGACAGAGAGTTGGAAACTTAGGGTCCTGAGAGGTTGTCCTAACCAAAAGAGTTGTCTAAGTCCGATGGCTTGTCTGGCTTACCCATGGCCGACCCTTCATGCATGGGTTAAATTCTTATATTTGGTTGCTTCATCTCCGCCAACATATATATATACAGTCATTTTTCGAGGCTATATTCAAAAGGAAACGCTCTGTGGATTAATCAACATTTCACAGTGTAATTAAAACAAAGCTCGATGTCTTCTTCCAATCCAGTTAGCTATTATATTGTGATGTTTACTATGTTTCATGATATTTGTATTACCATTGTGATGTTTAATATGTATCTTGATATTTGTATATATACAAGCCCTTTATCTTCATTTTCATCCTAGTTCAAGCTATATAACGTTAAAGTCCTACAGAGAAACGAAACAGTTGTCTCAATAGTAACAACGTTTCGTAGCAACACTTCAAAAAGGTGCACTACAGAGATCCTTGGAGGATTCTGGATAACGAAAATCTAAAGAGATTTCGTTACAACAACAAACGAAAGTAGAGCTTCTTTTAGGAAGGTACAAATCGAGTTGCTAGCAGCAGCAGTGATGAAAGCCTACAAGAAGTATCTGATTAGATCAGAGAAGAAGAGAAGGAAAGAAGAAAGAGAAAGCTGCTTTGCTAGGGTGATAAGATCACCGTTGCTCAAAGCAAGATTCGCCTATATACGATCCGCTTCCAGGAACCAGCAAGTTCTAGAGAACTTCTGGAACACTCGTCAGTCAATATTTGAGACTTGAACAGACTTTACGGACTCCCTTAACTCTCTTCTTTGGTGCATCTTTCAAAGGAGGCCAAGGGACTCTATTTATAGAGTGGAGTGAGACTTCACCTCTTCTTCTATCCGATGTGGGACTAAAATACCAATACTCAAAAATAGAGTTTGATATTTTAGATCATCCCACAATCAGCATAGAAGTGTGCCAGTCCACGCCTACCCCCGAACACTCCCGTGCATGCACGAGACATCCTGGAGTCTGTGTCCGAGTCCGAGTCCGCACAACAAAAATTAACTTACATTTTTGTTGGAATTAATCCTTTTTTCTTCTAGAAAAATACTCCCACATCACACACATTTGTGTCCCACCACACCTCATGTGCACACCTCAACACAAGCAATGCTTTATATTGAGATACTTACCATTTGGTGTAGCCGATGTGGGACTATCTTTCATAGTCCAAAGGCAAAAACACCAACAATTTCTCACATATCTCAATATATGGATTGAGCGTTCCCCACAGTGACTGTCCATCATGCATTAGGAGAGATGTCACTACGACTTGAATATTTTCACATAGGTTAAATTACAACATGATACAAGAATGGACTAAGCCTTGAATTCTGCACCATAACTGCAATTCTTCCTACTCACATAATGACATCAACTGTGCTTCTGGCTGCACATTAAAAGTCTTGTGCCGGCGTGGTTTCAGTGTATAATTTTTGGCTAATTATCTTTTCTTTAGGATGCCATCCAAAGGTAGCACAAGGGCCAGGGGACACTTGTCAACATCATCCATTAATAGTAGGCTATTATGAAAGAAAGCTAAACCAGAAATTCTCATAATTAATAGCATAAGAAATAAAGAAATCCTTAATGGCTAATTAATCCCTCTCCATGCATCATTTCTCAAAGATCTCTCTCCTCTGTTGGGTTTTTGCGGATTGATCGATATCAGCTTCTTCTACTTCTTAATTTCGATCGGTACTGAGCATCCCGGCGCCAAGCTGCCCGCGCGCAGGCTCTACGCCATGGCAGGCATTCATCTCTCCCCCACTTTTTCTCAGGGTTAAATCTGTTGCAACTCAACCAGTACTTGGGCATTCTCTCTCCGCTAGTCTATCCCGTTCTGACAATCCATCGGACTTGGACAACCCTCCGGTTAGGACAACCCTCCGGCACCTAAGTCCGCACCTCTCCGCAAATAGAGCCTCCATAGTCCACCCCAACTTTTTACTGTCACTTGACCTAACAATTCTCTAGGCCTATATTTTGAGTTCCCACTATGAAGACCTCGACTCGAGTAGCTCATAAGTCAGGAGAAAAACTTAGGATCTGAGCTCCACGCCGTTCTTAGAATCGGTCGAGATATCTTTTCTGAAGTTGATATCACTTCAACATTTATATCTTTCAGCTTGTTATAATTTTTTTTTTCTGGAGTCAAGAACAAAGGGCAACCAAAATTAGCTTTGACTAACCCAACCTCCTTGACCGGCCATGTAATATATATATATATATATATATATATATATATATATATATATATATATATATATATGGTCCTTCTACAATACATCCCATGAAAAAATTTATATCGATACATCTAAAATCTGAACCATTGGATGTTGATCCAATGGTTCGGATTGAATAATAGAGTAGAAAACATCATTTAATGCTGATTTTGACTTTTGACCTCTATTAATAGTCTAAGAAAAGTTATTTAATCCGAACCATTGGATGAACATCCAATGGTTCAGATTTGGAATGTATTGATACAAATTTTTTCATGGAATGTATTGAAGAAATTTTTTTCATATATATATATATATATATATATATATATATATATATATATATGATTCTCTTAAAACATATGATTCTCTTAAAACACTGCATTAGCGGTGGAGCACTGGGACTCCGAGCTAGCTTGCTAGCTATAGGTTTTCAATAGTTATTTTAAAAAAAAAATTCTTTCTGAACTGTTCTTTTATGTACCAACTCATTACTTGATTTCATTATATTAGGGTTTTGCAGGAGGGGAGGCATTTTGTGGAGTGGATTGATCGAGAGAAGATGCCATAAAACCATCGACGACCCAGAATATTAGAAGCTATCAAGCACTTACTATAATGATGTCAAGAGCGCAGCTATATATACCACGCTATGAATCATATACATATGTATACACAATTCTCATAGCGCATATTTACTTAATAAAAGAGGAATTAAGACCATTATTTTGCTGCAGCTAGCTAGAAAGCACCAATAAAGGTTGGATACGTATGGACACGGTGAAGTGCGAATACGCGCGCATTATACTGATCATCATCATCTGGAGCAAGTCCAATCCTACAAGTCTAGTCTAAGATCGGAACCAAAAATTCGAACTAGTCTAAGAGCGAAACCAGAAATTCGAGCTGGTGGTGTAGGCTAGACTGGATTAGAGTGGCACGGGATGGGCTGGATGTGCGTAGGTTGACTCTCGTGAAAAAGAAAATATGTGGAAACAAAAAGGAACATAAAAAATGGGTGTACTCGAGCCCACCACAGCCCAAGTGTGGAAGAAGATATAACACGAGAGATTATGATTACCAGGTGGGGGAGGAGAGGAAAGTCACCAAGAACAAAAAGAGAGGAAGAAAGCCTGAGAATGCTAGTTCTCTTTAAATCTCTTGGTTAGGAAAAATATGTCGAAGAAATATGTCATTGTAGAATGTTATTTACTTTTAATTTGGATAGTTCTGTACCATTTTGTCAAGCAGAACTATATAGAATTAGTAATATATTCAAACCCGATACATCTTCAGCTAAGAAGTACGAACACTCCAACAATTTAGGTTGTGTCATATTGCACACATCACATAAACATCAAAAATACATTAGAACACATCAAAATTAGAACATTCATTTCAATTTGGAACGCTAGCTATACATATCTTCTTCCTCCTCTTATTTAAGCCTGGTGACAGAAGCTGAGATTCATTTTTGGACCGGCCGGTTTAACTAGTCAACCTGGGAACAATAACTTTTTTGGGCTTGTTTAATATCGATCTACTGTTTTTTTTCCAAAAACTTGGTCAACCCGATGTATAAGATTATAAGACTACATAACTGGTTCAATCAGGATTATATAGTTGTGGATAATATCTTCATGTATAAGATTATAAGACTACATAACTGGTTCAATCAGGATTAACCAATTGGTAGCACTAGTTTGACCTAAACCGATTGGTAGGACCGGTACGAGTGTCATGATCCGATCGATCTCCGGTTCAGTTTTTAAAACATTGGTTTAAAATGTTGGTCGGACCGGTGAGGGGATTGGACTACCGGAAAGCAGGGCCGGCCCTGAGTTAATGGGGGCCCTAGGCAAATTTTTAAAATGGGGCCATATATAATATAAACAAAATTGAACTAAAAAATGATACAGCCAAGGCTTGAACCTAGGACTTCTTATGTACAAGTATAACAAACTACCACAACACCACAAATGTTATGTGATAAAGCAGGATCGTATTATATATTAGTTCTATTTTCAATATAAGATTACTAATATATATATACATTTAAATTAATTTTTTTGGGCTCCCAAATTTCATAGGGCCCTGGACGGTCGCCCTGGGCCAGGGCCGGCCCTGCCGGAAAGTTCAAGATGCAGACAAATAATAGGCAAGCTATGACCAGCTAAGCAAGCTCGTCCTTTAGTTAATTACCATATTGAATGCTAGGGGGAATTTTTTGTTCTTTTTCCCCATCATTTATTCCCCGAAAAAATAAACGTCGCCTTAAATGTACTCAGTTCAGTGGCGGAGCTTACTAACTACTAAGGACGAAGGGGCATGGTCCCTTCAAAAAAAAAATTAATTTCTAGATATTACCAAATGTTTTAAAAATCGGACTGATGACCGAACCAAAATTTTTTGGTATAGGTCAGACCGGGGTTCAACCGAAATTCAAATATGTAAGATATCCATATTTACTTCTTGGTTTAGTTTGGTTTGGTCATAAGTATGTTGGTTTGGTTTAAGTTTACAACTATAAGGGTGATCAAAACCAAATTAAGAATGAAATGGTCCAAATTTTACATGATAATTTTCTTTGATTTTTTAAAAAAAAAAATCAAATTGGCCGGTTCACGGTTTTGACAAAAAAAAAATGACGGTTCTTTAAAAGATCCGATTTTAGTCAAAATGGACCGAATTTTTTGGCTTAAATCGGCTGCTGATCCGGTCGATTTTTACAACATTGATATTACCAACGTCAAAAATACAATCTGATCTTCCAGAATGTAATTTATCTCCCCAAAAATTTTAGCCAAGTTACGCCACTGATTCAAGTGTGTGCAGCTAGCTGTTTGATGACAGGAGGATATCAATAGAACTGGAAACTTAATTGAAAGAGAGTTCAATTCAAAGAAAACTAAGTTACGATGACACAACAACAACAACATCACACAACAACAACAACAACAACAACAACAACAACAACAACAGTCACAAATTATTCAAACATGCTAGCTAGAACTCCATGCATGCATGCATGCATGCATCGTCACACTCATCTCCCTCCCTCCCTCCCTCGACTGATCATCCTCACTTCATCTTCGGCTTGCGCTCCCGAAGACGAAGAAGGATGTTGTGCTCATTGTCCTCCGAGTATAGAGGAGGAGGAGGTGGACCGGTGCTTATCACCAGGTGGCCGCCGCTGCCGTCAGCATCGTCCTTCTTCTTCGACCTCTTCAGCCGGTAGGAGTGGTAGTCGCAGAGGGTGCCCTCCGGCAGCGAGGGCCTGTTGCAGTTCCACCCCTTGCCGTTGTTCTTGCTGCAGATCGTGACGACGCCGCTGCTCGCCGCGACAACGATGGCAGTGCTGGTGTTGGTGTTCTCGTCAGCAGCAGCAGTACTCTTCGCTTTCGCTTTCGCTCTCCTCTTCCTCTTCTTATCAGCTACATTGCTGCATGCCAACAATTAATGGAAGGAACACATTAACACTAACAACGACATGAACAATTAATATTGTCCGATGTAATAATTTGCTAGTGTGTCAGTACCCTTTAAGTCAAAACTACTTTGAATATTTAGAGCATCCACAATAGGAGATATTTCAAGTGCTACGTTTTGATTTTAGTCAAATTTTGTAGCACTTGAAGGCTGCAATGGACACTTGTCCATACTTGAAAATTGCTAGGTAGCTCCTCCACATTAATTTTGGGCCCACAAATATTAACCATTTTTACCAAACAATGAAAAAAATAAGAGGGAGAAAAAATCTTACCAAACATGGAAGAAAAATAAAGAGAATAAAGAGGGAGAAAATTAATTTGGAGTATTTGTTTCGAGTGTACCATTGTCTGCCAATATAAAGAAGATAGTCCAAAAGTAATAATTTATATAATTTCTAATAATTTGGAGTATGTGTTTAGAGTGTCTCTACTCTGGGTACTCTTACAAAACCACTTCCAAAGTGGTTTGTGTTGAATAGATTTGGCACGTATCAATTTTTTTTTGGAGGGAGAACAAACACTCTAGTTTTTTGGTGGGTGAACAAAAAATGGACTCGTGACAAATTAATATTACGTGAAATAGCTAGCTAGAGAGGAACGTTAGTCAAACCTCGTTGTGACAACTTTTTCTTCATTTCCTTCGCCAACTTCCAACCCATTGTGATCCTCTCCTATTTCATCCTGCCAAATTAAAGAATTATATCAAATCAAGAAATAAATCACACATATAATGTAGTCGTAAGTTATCGATCTAATTCAAATATTAATGGAAAGGAAACCCTAACTTAGTATGTTGGAGTTTCATGTAAAATTAACCCTAAACTGATCACTTTAAGATTCAAATATAAAGGATACCCCTATAAAGGAAAACCATAAATTTAGTAGGTTGGAGTTGCATGCAAACCCTAAACAGACTTTAAGATTCAAATATAAAGGAAAACTTATAAAAGAAACCCTAAATTTAGTATGTTGGAGCTACATGCAAACCCTAAACTGATCACTTCAAGGTTCAAATATGGTATCATTGGACAGAAGAAGATCTATCACCTGGAAGTCGATCACGTCCCATGGAGAGCGGTTGAGCTGGCAAACAGGTTCTGATCCTCCAGCATTAGAGAGCAAATGTTGGTCTTGTTCAAGTGGCGGCGGTGGTGGTGGTGGTGGCGGTGGCGGTGGTGGAGAATTCTGTCTTCCTGTGCCAAGTAGCAACTTAGCATAGTACTTCCTGATCCTCATCTTCAGAAGAAGAAGAAGAAGAAGAGGAAGAAAGAAGAAAGAAGGAGTGGAGTGAATAGAGAGACTTGGGAACTTGCTTAAATAGATGTAGAGAGAGATGTAAGGACAAAAAGAAACGAGTAGAATTTATGTATTAACATAAAAAGAAAAAAAGAAAAACACTTTTTATATCTTTCGAAATTGGGATAGGTTCATCGAACCATATCCGAAGAATTTCTTCATGATCTGCAGGTTAATAAATTCGTTCTTCGTGTCTACTATTAGCAGAAGAAGATTCAGCATTACTCAGACATATATGATCATCATATATATATATATATATATATATATATATATATATATATATATATATATAACTCAATTCTTTTCTCCTTTCTTCCTCAAAATATTTCTTTTCTTAGCTACATTCTCAATATCAACACTGTAGGAGTTTAAAATTTTGTTGAGGGAAGCTATATATATATATAGTACTTGTGAATCCTATGTGAAGTAATCGATAAGTTGAGGTGCAAATGAAACTGGGAACAAAATCAACAAATTCTGGGAGTAATCTGATCCTGACATTGGTTTAGGGCACGACAATGCTCCGTTGAGGAAACACGAGGAGCTTCGGTTAAAAAGATATTTCAGAAAACATAGTGCAGCTAATTCTAAAGATGGAAGTTTTTTTTTTCCAGATGAAACTCCAATTTTTCCTCGGAAATAAATTACATAGAGATAGGGCACAGAACAATGATATCCAATATGAGATAGGCTTCACTGGAGGCCAACATTTCATTTCCTCATGGCTATAAAATCTCAATGTCTCATCTTCTCCAGGAAATTATGACCAACACCAGGAAAAGAACCAATTTTGGTAAATCAAATAGTATATGCATTCTTGTTCACAAGTAGAAGCCCACTATCACATGTTGAAGGTGCTTACCACCAAAGGAAAGCAACCATATGATGTATTAATTCAACAAAGCCTTCAACCTAACTATATATGCACTCATCATCATAATGAACTCCACAATGGATTTCATATATACAGAATTTGCTGCAAATGTCTTCCTAATCGACTATATATATATATGAACATATTTAAAAGTTTACGCATAAAAGGTTTTTCAGTCATTTTACATTTCATTTCTGCATGTTGCTGCCATAATGCTTCAAGCTGTAAGTAGAACTTAAACATGTCCAGAGAGACCTGATACCAAAAGTACTTCAAACTTTAACATCTACTACTTAAGCTAGTTTGAACCATATATAATGTCCACCAGCATTACTGACACTATAATGAACTTTATATGTCCAAGACCTATGGTTGAAACTATTATTAATTCCTAACGAGCTCTCAAATCAACCACGATGACGCTGATGTTATCAGTACTTCCTTTTGCCAGTGCGAGTCTTGCCAGCAAATTTGCTGCAAGCGTGCATCGAAACTCAGGGATCTTCTCACCGGCACCACCAGTTCCATTCCCAAGAGCTCCATCTCCCCTCGTTGGATTCCCCTCCATTAAACAGCTTTGGGCAACATTACATGCCATTTCATTGGTTACGACGTCCCAAAGCCCATCACTAGCAACGATCAAGAAATCATCTTGTTGATGCCTCTTGAGGACATGTATCTCAGGATCCGATGTGACTGCTGGTTTGAAATATTTGTCACCTGTAGAAGAACAAAGAAAGTCATTGCTTATATATAGCACCGTCATTTGGAATAGGAGAATGATATACACACTATTTCATATAATATTTTCTCATACTGGCACTTTGCTTGTAGTCGCAAATTAATAACGTAAAAAAAGTCTTTGTCTATAAGGGCATGATGCATGTAATAACTCAAAAGTAACTGCTAATTATAACATACATATCATCAAAAACTACTAGAGCCTAGAGACACCACAACATAGTGCCCCAGTGTTCTTCCTTGGTGGTGGCAATTCATGTCAAAAAAAAAAAAAGGAATATATCAGATATGTCATGTAGAGCATTCAAGAACTTAATGATCAATTACTTATTGTAGAATATCGTTACCCTAAAAAAGTTCCTTGAAATTATACTAGAAGTTAGAGCTACTATATCGGACCATTATCACATAAGCAAATAGCTTTTAGAAAGTATAAAAATGAGGTGGAAGTTATTTTCTTACTAGGACTTGAATCCATGTCTTGTAAAAGTTCAAGCATCACATAGCGCAAAAGATATCAAAACTAGACAATAGATGTAAGAGAACAGAAAAACCTATGTATTTGCATTCACCACTTGAATAAAGGTTGATTCCATAATTAACATAAACAAATACCATATAGTTTCGTTACAAATTATATACTTCTATAGAATATTTATTAGTGATAAATACCATAATAGCGTCTTGTTGGTCCTATATAAATTATCTGTGAAACTTCTAAACTATCATTAATCTAGATCCTTCAAACTCCCTCCCTACTTCTCCATCTCATTGTTTCCTCACTTCTATCAATATGCATTTTACACTATAAGAAAAAATGTATTGTAGACACTCAAACATGTTATATATATATATATATATATATATATATATATATATATATATATATATAATCTTGAGAATTCATTTCCAATCATTAAAGACAAAAGAAATATGCTGGTGTTTACATGTATATCTTTTGTCGTGTCACTCAACGTAATGGATCTTCGAACTGGTGGTGTTTAATGTAAGACAAAAGAAATATCCAGATGTAGACAATAGCATGGACTTGTTTCATAATAAATAAAAATTATGGCAGCAACAAAATTGAGACTAGATGACAGATATTTTATCATGTTTATTTAGACTTAAAAGTAAGTATTGGCTCACTACCCATGTAGACAATTCAAAGAGCGTTACCCGCATTAAAATCATAACGAAGACCAAATGTCAAAAAAGTAGTCGGTTACACAATTTATACACCTGTCTGCGCCAAAACATTCCAAGAAATTAATATATGACTTTGCTAAAACATTCCAAAAAATTAATTCACATATCCAAGACCTATCTACACATTATACACTTTTATCTGTCTTTACGTCACTGTCATTTAAAGTAGTAAGAGCTAAATGATGCTAGTTTTAAGGTGAAACAAGGCTTTAATATTCTGAATTTCTAACATAGTCTTTATCATATATACATTAATCTAGATCCTTCAAACTCCCTCCCTACTTCTCCATCTCATTGTTCCCTTTTATTATTCTTCACTTCTATCAATATGCATTTTACACTATAAGAAAAATGTATTGTAGACACTCAAACATGTTCTTTAAATGAATATATATAATCTTAAGAATTCATTTCCAATCATTAAAGGCAAAATAAATATGTTGGTATTTACATATAGTTTTTGTCGTGTCACTTAACGTAATGGATCTTCGAAGTGGTGGTGTTTAATGTAAGACAAAATAAATATCCAGATGTAGACAATAGCTTGGGACTCGTTTCATAATAAAAAGAATTATGGTAGCAACAAAACTGAGACTAGACGACAGATATTTTATCATGTTTAGTTAGACTTTGCATCATATGCATTTCCTTCGTTTCTAGGGAGTTTTATATCCTTAATGGAACATGAGGACTTTGATTCATCATTTAATTAATGGAACATAAGGACTTCCATTTTTGCCTTGAAAATATTTTTCAAGATTCACATAAAACTCGTGAGTTTCTGAAGATTCTCCTATGGTTGTAAATTTTAGTTCTTCAATGCTATGAGATCTTCAAGATGGGAACGTAAGTATTGGCTCACCACCCATGTAGATAATTCAAAGACTGTTACCCGCATTAAAATCATAACGAATATCCAAATGTCAATAGTAGTAAGTTACGCAATTTATACACCTGTCTGCACTAAAACATTCCAAGAAATTAATATATGACCTAGATAAAAACATTCCAAAAAATTAATTCACATATCCAAGACCTATCTACACATTATACACTTTTATGTCTGTCTTTACGTCACTATCATTTAAAGTAGTAAGAGACAAATGATGCTAGTTTTAAGGTGAAACAAGGCTTTAATTAATATTATGTATTTCTAACAGTCTATCATACTTTGCTTCCACAAATGGAATATTAATTTTGAATCGTTATAAGGTTACACAACATAGTCACAAGCTTGTATATATACCGCCATTTATATATTTCTTATTTTTATTATCCCCAAAACCATAGTTTTTCAGGTTTTCATGTCCTCGTGTCAGTAATGTATAAGTGTCTATACAACATATTTTTATATTGAAAGTGTCAAAAATAGATCAGCTACAATGCCATAAAATTGACAATTCAAGTATCAGACAAAATGTTGCTCCTATTCTATAAATACTTGTGTGTTGACTATGGGTGGACACAGTAAGCGACAAATGGGGTCAACTGACCCCACTGAAAAGAAGAAGAAAAAAAGAAACAATTTTTTTTTCTTTTTTGCTGATACTATATACAAGGCGGACACAATCAGCCATGCAAATTTTTTTTTCCTTTTTGACGTTTGAGGTTGACTCTCTCTAAAATTCATGTCTTCGTCCCTGTCGTTGACTTATGAGCTTCAACTTTAATGTGGACTCTTAATGATGATTAAAATCATCATATTACCATAATTATATTTTATATGTTGCTGATGTTAATGGTTCTGGGAGAGGGCTTATGAAGTCAAAAATATGAATAAAATGCTACCAGGTAGGCAGGTAAGAATAAAAAATAATGATCTACAAAACTGAGTGAAATAATATATATGAATTTTTTTCATGTTCGTTAAAAAAAAAATGTAAAACGCTAAATACAACATTCATCTATTGCTCAAGGAGTTATGAATAAATAATAATAAATCATTATAAGTCAATGAAATGTTTTATCAATGAAGAATAAGAATCAACAAATTGCTACAAAGAAAACATTTCACGTTCGAAAAAGATGACAAAGGCTAAAACTCTGTGGATCGATAAATCATCTGTTGGTTGGCAAGTTATGAAATAACAATTATATTGAACATAGTTACTATAAATGAATGAAACACTACCAGGTATAAATAAAAAAGCAAAGATCAACAAATAACACTTAAATGCTACATAGAAAAATTTCATATTATGAAAAATATAAAAGGTAAAAGTCAATTCATTGACCACTTATCTATTAGTCTACTAGTTAGAATGATAACATTCAACAAAGTCATTATATCTTATCATGTAACTCTATATTAAAAATTAAGTGTTAACAAGTCTACTATTTCAAGCAAATAATGTTGCTCAAAGTAGGCAAGTTTGTCCAAATATATCATAACATACAAGATATACAAGATGCATAAAATACTCAACTTCCCAAGATGCAATATTACCAACTACTTTTCACATGTTATAAATAACGGTGTGAAATTACACGAAGTTAACATCCTACTTGAGGTTGCGACATATATATCATAGATTTTTTTTGAAAAGTATATCTTTTTGGTTGTCAACCATTCATTTACCAACTATTTAGCCATGATACTTTTCTCATGGACTCACGTCCATGCCAAACACGGATTAAGGGCATTTAGACACTTGTCAATACTTTATTCATTGTATATTTTATTTAGCAAATTTTCTTGGGCAATTCATATACATGTTTGTGATGCTCTCAAACAATATTGTTTGATAGAAGTTCACAAGGAACGGTTCCTTTTAATTTAATTGAAAGTCATACCCTTCCATAAGGACGTCATAGTAGATACTTAGGTCAAAATAGGCAACCTACGTTATTAACAAAATATAATGGAAGAGTAAGATAAACTTAGACATCTTCGACACAAACTTTGCACCCAAGAAGCACAGACTCAAAAAATGTTGTTGTGCATGTATCAAACACGTATTGGGCACAATAATGCAATACTGATTCCCAAATACTCTAGGGCACACCAAATCTGGTGTCGTATCCATATCATGTCATATTATATTCATGTTGTGGAACTTATGTCATATTAAACCATGAAAGATTTTATGATTGTTCTAATTATATTTTTAGCTTTAGAAAAACTACAAGAACTCTTTTATGTCCATAATTGCTAAAGTTATAAATTTTGGGTTTGAGGTAAGTTATTGTCCTCTTATGTCTTACAGTTTGGGTATATATTTTTTGTTTCATTTCATACTTGTCTAGGTATTCTTGTAGTTAGTAATGAATAATAATTTTCAAGGGACGAGTGATGTAGGGGCCTCTCCTGCCCAAATTCGGTCCCAAGACTTTGTCACCTACCATAGAGGAGAGAGGAGACAAAAAGAATTTACTTTGATACCAAGTAGAAGGATATAGAGAGAACAATGAGATACGTTATTTATATAGACTCATATTTATTATATTGAAGGATATAGACTAATATTTATTCATCAAGAAGGAAGTTGTTCAAATGAATTGAAGCCGATATATCTATGTTGCACTTTTTGGATTTCAATCATAAACAAATAGGTACACCATGCTATATTGTCATGATGGCTCCATTCTATATGGGTACAATACTGAAGAAAAATACTTCCACTTATGTTTTCCTTTCTAAAGTGAAGAGCTAACGGTGCCTCAAACCTTCCTTTTCCATGGCCATAATATGGAATGAAGGAGGCTCGTGTCTCTTGCTTTTGGGATTTTTAGAGGCAATATATATATATATATATGGAATGAATATTCAAGTCTCCTTATTACATTGACCACTATAGGAGTAAAAGAGATCGCCTAAGGAGAAAAAAAACGATATTACGCATTAGCATTATTCTCTCTCCCTCCCTATTTAATTATTCATTAAGGAAGAGGTGGTTCAAATGAATCGAAGCTGACATGGTTGTTCAATCTACAACTGCTATTTTGACTAAGGAAGGTAAATCTGGAATGCACTTTTTAGGTTTCTAGAGTGGAACATTCGAATGGCGACTATTAAAAGTATAAGCATCATAGTTATTAAAGGCGAAAGGCACATCCTGACACAAATGGTGTTTCGGACTGAGGCTCGACGAACTAAATACACATTTATTCAAATTACGTAAAAAAATATTAATAAATTATGCCTAAAAAATATTACTCATAAGAAAATAATAATTGTTCATTACTTTCTTTTTTTAGAAAATAATATGATTAGTTTATTATTTTATGTATTCTTTAGGTGAACTATTTATAGGCAATGGGATATTAATACTCTAATAGTGGTACCAAAAATACTAAGGAATGAAAGAGAAACATATATTTGATTGAGTTCTTTCATACCATGCCAGTGAGATGGTGAAAGTTGTGACCAAGACAAGCAATATTGAATGACTTTATGGGGGTATTTCGTACTTTTACTATTGAAGTTTTATTTGTTCTAATATTTTTCTTATGAAGATAGATTAAAAGGTTGACAATGGTGATTTCTACACACGTTAAACAATTCCAATAGTAAGTAAACAAAAAACTAAGTAGAATATGTATGAAGCATGCCCCAGAGGGGATCGATTGAGCCTCGCTAAGAGGCTTTGTGAGGCATGCACATCATAAAGGAAGCCTTGGTCCACCTACATTAAGGTGTTAAGAGACGAGCCTCTTCAGCCTCGTGCCTAAGTTGCGACACAGGCATGCTTTTCACAACTGTGATAAGCATATAGCAACAGCTATACCGCGAAGATGGCTTCATTCAATACTAGGTATGATTCTAACGATGCAACTATTGCACAAAAGATTTTCAATTTTTTTTCCTTCTTCCTAATGTGAAGGGCTTGACAACGCCTCACCTCTTCCCTTCCTATGAGCAAATGTTCCTATGGCCAAAGAGGATTGAAATGCCAACTTGATTTGTTCATCGGTGAATAAAAGGAGTCTCATGCTCTCTTGCATTTTTATATAATTTTTAAGATAAAAACGCGTGGAGGAGATAATGTTTGTGATTTTTAGAGACAAGAATATAGCATGAAGATTGAGATTCACTTGTTGTATTGACCTATATAGGCATAAAAGAGAGTGCTTAATAAAGAAAAAGAAAATTACATACATAACGTAGAAAGACATGGTATTTCCTTTTAGATCATTTCTAAAACTTAGCTATTTTTGGTAGTTTTAGTAAATCTTTATAGATTCTCGAATAAGTATGTCGATTTGGTTCTATTTTATGTCAAAATATGACGTACCCAAAATTTAGGGTTTCTAATTTAAAGTTCCTTATGTTTATTTGTCTTCATGGATGTAAAACTATAAAAAGGTCATTGATGTAATAGTTTTAAACTAAATTGAATAATACAAAGTCTTCTCTAGGTACATATACACGTCCGCGGGTCCTAGCCTAACGGTTGGGATGGGGTGGGGGGTGGGGGGGGGGGGGGGGGGGGGGGGGGGGCAGTGTGGAGACCCGGGTTCGAACCCCCCCTTGGGCGCCGGCTGGGTGGCTTTGCCACGGATGTCCAACCTCTAGAATGGACATTATATATATATATATATATATCCTGGCGCAGTGGTGCGGGTTCGAGCCCCCTTGGAGGCACGCCTCCAAGCACCATTAAGAAGGTGGACACCAATAAATAAAAATAAAAATAACATATATATATATATTTATTTATTTTATATATATATATATATATATATATATATATATATATATATATATATATATATATAGGCCACGAATGTAATACGCCCTTCAATAACCACTTTACAAAATTTGACGTCTTAAAAGTCCTAAAATGTATAAACTTTTTTGTGGTCCTTTTCACTTCATCTTAATTATTTACTCACCATTCTCATAGTCCAACATAAACCAAGGATATTTTGAGGATAAGTAAGGAACTTAAAGCAGCCAAAAGGCCAATATTAAATTTAATGAAGCCGATATAGTATAATATGTTGCCCTTCTAGTGTTTCCATAATTTTATAAATGAACCGATGAATCTTTCTAGTTAGTAAAATCGTTATTCATAAATAAACTCCTACACTTTGTGGTTGATGTCGAGGATCTAGAAGCACGTGCACTGACAAATTGATGTTATGTCCATCTCGGCTGCACTTCAGACACGACAGAGGGATGCCAAAATTCGTGTCTTGACCTTGACATATCTTGTCATATTTTCACGTAACATATAATAGAAGAAAAGAACCAAATCCATCTCACACATGCTCCAGAGTTGGCACATTTTGAAGCAACTTTAAACAAAGGGATAACCGAACCATGTTAACTATAAAGTGAATCAGACCATGTTCATCAGTAAAAAAAGGGTAAATAGATAGTTTTTCTCCTTTACCGAATCAAGTTTATGGTGGAAGGGGAAGAAATAACATATATCTTTCCTCCATTACCAAACCATGTTAACCATAAATAAGAAAATACAAGATTCATCAAATAATAAACCGTCATCTTTTTTTTCTCTCTTTTTCTTCTTCATCACCCTTCACCTCGTATCATATGTCTCATGTTGACTTGCGGAAGAGAGCCCACGATCGCCCATAAGATGTACACCTATAGATGTTATAAGCTCTTCCTTCACGAGTCATTACCAAAATACCTTTTGTAGAAAATTGAGTGATCGAAGGGTTTGGTCAGATTTGACTATACTTGGTTTAGATGTCTATATCATCCTTCACCTCGTGTCATCATGCTCGAAGAGACCACGATCGTACCACCATGATATGTACACCCGGAGATGTTATAGGCTCTTCCTTCATGAGTCATTCCCTCTATAATACCGTTTTGATGGGGTATGTGGCACCATATTGTTCTAATGATATCAAGATCTGATTCCATGTCATCTTTTATACGAAAGTATGCGAGGTGGAGGAGAAAGATGAATACAAAGATATATTCAAAACCAAAAAAATGTCTAATGATATAATAATACAAAGGAGCTAGATATGGAAAATTGTATGGAAATAAGTTTATATATATATATATATAAATATATATATATATATATATATGGAAAAAAAAAAAAAATATATATATATATATATATATGGAAAATTGAAATGAAAGATTAACTAAGCGAGGTAAACCAGGAGTAGATATCCATAAAAGAAAGCCCGACCCTTTATCTAATTTTATTAACAAGGTGATAGATTCCATCATATTTTCATTTCTTGTAGTATGGAGCACCAAATTAAATAAGTCAATAGGAGCAGCTAAATCAATTGAGAAAGCTGCGCACAGTCAAGAAAGCTGGAGAAGGAGTCTCGCCCATAAGAAACGAACGTAACCGTCCATGGCTATAGGACGAGAAGTTGGAACATTTCAATTTGCTCTTTTTTTCCTCCTCCAATTAGATCAGCCAGTTGGGATGAATTCATTAACATATGTAGCAGCACCTTTAGATACGGACAAGCCATCCGTATGATCAGTCTTCTGACAAGTCCGCGTAGCCCGAATGCCTCCAGAAGAAATCCAAGTCAATACCCTTTGCTCGACAGAAATGATACCCTTTTCGACAGACCAAACACGGGATCGATTCGTGCTTGCCACTCGTACCTATCAACCGAAGCCGAGGACCTGCCACTTTAAGGGGCACAGGGATCACAAAGAAATGTTGGGATTGTTGACTTCCTCATTTTTGTTATTTACTATATATATATATATATATATATATATATATATATATATATATATATAGTCCGGATCCGGAGCCCCGCCTGCGGAGCCCGCGGGAACCTCATCGCCCTCGACCCTTGGATCGAGTGGGCGTGCACGGGGGCCCATGCAGGCCCCCCAATCTGATGGTGCAGGAGAACGGAATTTTGATCCGCGCGCACACACACACACACAAATCTCCTGACCACTCGGGCCACATGCCTCACCACTACTATCAGGCTAGGGGTCAGGCTAGGGATCATTGGCGCGCACACACACACACACATATATATATATATAGAGAGAGAGAGAGTATTTGACTAAAATAAATAAACAGTATATATATCCAAGAGATACCAAACTTGGAGCTTACTCAAGATTCGGACTTGACCCAAAATCTGGTTCCATAGGACCGAAATTTCAATTATCTATGACATAAAATCCAATTCCTTAGAACATATAGAAATGCAAACAAAGAGTCAATCTCAAAACCCTAGAAAAGATAAGTGAAAAGAGGAATATTCAGGTTTTCATCACCCTCTGAAAGGAACCAAACAAATCGATATGATCGTGTCATCCCCCTCTAATAGGTACTCAATGAGAGGGAGTGAACTACCTTAAATGCATATCGAAGCTCCACGACAGTAGAATGCTATTAGCAAACCACAACCAGATTTGAATGGTTATAGTGAATCGGTTTCTATACATATTATAATGTTTTATTTAGGTTGAAATTGATAGGGCAAGGAGATCCAACCCAAATTTTATTAGAAGTGCAACATATATATAAAGAGTATGAACAATGGAACAATATGTCATATACATAAAGATCATGTTCTAAAATGTAATGCATATGGAATGAACACACCTGAGTAATCATGTAATATAGAGATGATATTAAGATGTTGTACCGTTCAAAAATCATCCTAAGACAATATTCGCTTCCAAGCATCATAAGACAAATTATATAATGTTACTAGCCAGACTCTCTGATCCTTGCTATAGATATATGTAGTGAGTCTCTAGGATCTTTAGAGTATCCACTATGAATGATTTTGTGACAAGTTGAAAAAAGAACAAAGTTAGGACTTAGGGGTCTATGAGGAAGTGCAGGAATTAGGCCTTTACTTAACTCATGTTGGTTTGGGTCTCCGCACCAACTAGATGGTTATTATATGGAAGGGCAAGGACGCCGAAGCATAGTTTTCAGTATCGGCCGATATCGATACGGTTTGGCATGTCCCGGTCCGATAGCGACTGATATCGACATTGGGGCTCTTTTTTCCAGTCAATTCGGCAAAAAATTTAACGAAAAAGATCATGCAGCAAGGGTGTAAAAGAAGAGAACTTATCTTAGGTAAACCAATCGATAAGGATGAGTATGATTTCATTTAATTTCAAAATTATGGCTAAATATATAAAATATTTTTTTTCTAAAATTTTAACAAGGGCAAATTACGTTAACTATCCCTATGTTTTACACTTATTACAGAAACTGCCCCTACTTTGAAACTAATTACACGGACCACCCCTATAGTTTCTATTTTCTATAAAAACATAACACTAACCACCCCTATGTTTTATAAAATTTCTAAAGGAGAGGGGTGGTGAGTGTAATTAGTTTCAAATAGGGGTAGTCTCTGTAATACTCATGAAACATAGGGGGGTTGGTGTATTTATTTCTTTATTATAATTATTTGTTTTCTGATACAAAAATATATGATAATCCGATACCATTACTCATAGGAAGGGTCTGATACCGATTCTGATACCGACACTAAGTCCACATATGTCCTTGTACCACCAAAAGAAAACGTAATTTGTACATGATTGCAAAAACCCTAAACCAGTAATAGCTTAACCTAATTTTCTCCTCCCTCTTTTTTCTCTCCCTCTCTCTCTCAATGGCATATATTTATATATAACAATGCTGCAATGCCTAGCTAAAATTAGATATATTGACATGCATAAAGAAAGTAATACCATATCTAAATTCAAACAAACACCCATTTAGTAAAATGACTGGAAAAAAAATGACCGAGAGAATAAGGAGAAGAAAGGGATATATATATGTAAATATGTAAACCTATTGCACGGGACACGGCCAGCACTCCGTCGACGCGAGCTCCGTTCCGGTAGATCACCCGTCCGCCCGCCGCTTCTATCCGTGCCAGCTCATCAGGGCGGTCCGGCTGCAAAATTACAAATCCAACGAAAAAAAGTAAATTGGGAACAGAAACAAAAAGAAAAAATAAAAAGTTGTAGCCGTGCCGATTGGAAGAAAAGAGAGGCAGTAGTGGTTATGGGAGCCCATGGGCCCTTTGCTACTACATCCCAGGAAAGCCCACGGACAATGTTTGGGGGAGCAAAAAATAAAATTTAATACATCAATGCTATATTTGATTGGGCTTTTTTTCATGGAAAAAAAATTTCAGCACAAATTTTCCACCGGTTATAGTGTTTGATAGCTTATATTTTTCATGCAATTATTTTCCAAAAAACTATCATTTTTTATATTTTTCATTTAAAATGGTGGAAAATAAAACTTGTCGGACCCATAGGAAAATATTATTTTCCTTAAATTTAAGTTTTCTATGGAAAATTTTAAAATTCCATGAAATATTTTCCTAGAAAAATAATTCCATGAAATTAATTTCTTTTCCACATATTTTCCTATCAACTTATGACAAATAAACAACAGAAAAAGGTTTTTTTTTGAACTTTTCTATTTATTGTATATTTTGTAGGATAACTTGAATAGACAAAAAAAAAACATAAATTAGTTGTTCAGTAGTCATCGACAGCTTTGCCATACCTGTGTTTGGTTTGTTAAAAAAGGTAAGGAAAATGAAAATCAAAACCAAAGGAGAAAAAAAGAAAAAGGAAAGAAAATTGTTCTTGTTTAGTTGATGAAAAAATTAGAAAAAAAAAAACAAATTGAGATGGAGGTTTTGAGAGTAAATAAAGAAGAGAGGGAGAGGGAGAGAGAGAGAGAGAGAGAGAGAGAGAGAGAGAGAGAGGAGTTTGGGAGATGGAGAGAGGGTTGGGATAAAGAAAGCGAAGCGACAAGTGGGAAGAGAAAATGATCCTCTATAACAAAAATCTAAATTAACTTCTTCTTTTTTCCAACATCTTTAACCATGCATGTAAAATTGATTTTTTTTCCCTTTTCTTTTTGCTCAATTTTTCTCAAATCAAACACATCTTTAATGGTTTATATGTTTAAATTTCTTATTATGTCTACCTGTTTGATAATATCAAGTTATAAAAAAGTAAATTGTCAAGACTGCTTAATGACAACTTTCAAAGCACAAAAAAATAGTTGTTAAAGGTTATTATTTTTGTCGCTTCTGAAAAGCAATAGGGATACAAATTTTCGATTACGCTTAAATAAAAACTGAAAATAATAACTTATAATATGAATATGATACGTAAATTTTACTAATATTGAAAGTGTACTTAATTTTATCTTTAGTTTTCGAAATAAAAAACAAAAAAATGGATACAAGTAATCTAACAGTTGTTTATAGCCGAATTTAAAAAATTAAGGACTCATGAGTTCCTTTAGACTTCCTTTGGTTCGCAGAAAGGATAGGAAAGGAAATTGTTTGTATGATATTTACTTTACATTGGAAAATTACAATTCCAATCAATTTTTCTTTGTGGTGTTTGAAAAAATAAAGATAATCGGGAGAGAAAATGAATTTTTAGTGGAAAAAAAAAATGAATCTTTGAGTTGGTGGAAGGAATCAATATTTCCCTATTTTTCCTCTTTTTGGGAATCAAATTTCTTTTCACCTCATTTCCTTTGACATCCAAATAAAAGAAAAGAATCACTTTTCTTTTCGAAGGCTTCAATTCCACGAACCAAATGTGGCCTAAAATTTTTGTGGCTAATTTTTTTGGGTTACATGCATCTGATTTTTTTTTTAATAAATTAAAGAGAAAATTAAGTATATTTTTAATATTAAATAAAATTTACGAGTCATATTCAAGTTCTTAAGTTTTTATTCGAGTTTTTTTAAGTCGAATTGAGTGAGTTTAATTCAGACAAAGCCGTCAACAATTGTCATCAATTTTAAGGAGGATGTTCCGGCGGTCAGAACTGACGTCGTTAGTGGGGGTAGCTCATGATATCACGTCACGGTTCGAAGTACCTTATGGTCATTCGTCATCGCAATTACGGTCCCACCCCTGCTGAGCACGGCCCGCGAGTCGCCGCAGTTCGCCACCAGGATGTGGTTGGGGCCCACCACCGCCACGGTGGCAGTGGACCCGGCTATGTGGGACTCGACTCCGGACCTCTCGCAGCGGCACCGCGGGTTCGACACCCGCCCGCACGCGCACGAGCTCAGCGCGAGCTCCTCCGCGCGCGCGAAGGCGCTCCTCACCGCCACCGGCAGCTTCGGCCTCGCTCCGCCCCGCGCGACCTCCTCCGCCAGCACCCAGTGCATCCGCTCCATGCACAGCACCGACACCTGTCAAAATCCAACGGAACTTTCTAGACGTTCAAAAAAACCAACTAAAAAATTATAGAGAAATTTAGCCGAATAAAAAATTCGTTCGAATTGATACGTACGTGGGGCCCACCGTGGCCGTCAAAGACCGCGAAGAAATCTATCGGGATGACGCCGGCGAGCCTGGCGAAACCGGGCCGGAGGGACACCCGGTCCTCCATCACACTACCCATCCGACCCGGTATCGAAACGGCCCCGAACGCGGCCGGAGGAGGCCGGACCGGACGCTAGACCGGCCCGGTGGCGATCGACGGGCCGGCCGGCGACGACGACGACGATGACGAAGGCGGACGATCGGGTGCTGGGACCTGGACACGACGCGAATTCTCGGCCGCAACCGCCGCCGGCGCCGCCCCGCTCCTCATCCGCATCAGCTCCTTCCGGTGGCGGCGAGCCTCGCGGCTTTGCGCCTTCGAGACTCCAGCGAGGATGCCCCTCATTCTTACGGACACGTCAGCCATCGGACGCCGGCGATACATTTTTGTTTTTTTTTCCTTTTCTCCGGCGAGAGTTGGAGGAGGACGAGTGTGGAAGAAAAAAAAACGAAGCGTTTGTATATTACTAGTGGACCCAGCTCGGAACTTTGGTTTTTTTTTTCTCGGGCAGGAGGAGCGTGTTGCCCGTTGGAAATGGTGACGTGGCATCCGATCTGGCGGTCACGTGTCGGGAGTTGTACGTACTTTGGGCCACGTTACGTCGTAGTCCTCCGGTCCGTGAAACACGTGCCGGGGGATGGAGTTGAGAATACATGTAGCGTAGCGTATACGCGTATACGGTATTTTGGATTGCACATCCTATCCAAAGTTAATTTGGTAACTAAATGAGTATGGATTTTAGCATGGGTCATACTAATGGATGACAACTGGTGCCAGTCTTATGCGTGTGCTCGTTGTCACCTGGCCCACATTTCATGCAATACGTCAAGCTACTGCCGTTGCATGACATGTGGGCCAGCTCATTTTGTTTTGCACCATGTCCCTGCGAGGGAAAAAACGTTATCTAGTTTTAGAGTCTAACATAAACTAAAAAATTGCGTTTAGATCTCCATATCATTCAGAGTAAGGTTTGGATTTCGTCCACGATTAACTTGGCTTATCATTAAAAAAAACTGAGACATAAATACAAATTTTCAATCTGTGACTTCCCAGAGAGCTTTCGGTGATAGAGCCCCCTTTGCTGTCAGAAATTCACCAGGGAATAAGCTTTCATCAACCTTCACATCGGATCGTCGACGGAGTAAAGAAATTGAAGTAGACTTAACTTCCATCGTCACAATTTTCATACCATATCTATTTGTACTCGAAATTCCTGTTTAGGATTCCTTAAATTATTTAGTTTTGCATGGTAGAAATTGTGTGATTTTGGTTATTTAGTTTTGTCATGACCAATTTAGAATGAGACTTGTGATACAGGTATGGCAAAGCTGTCGATGACTACTGAACAACTAATTTATGTTTTTTTTTGTCTATTCAAGTTATCCTACAAAATATACAATAAATAGAAAAGTTCAAAAAAAAACATTTTTCTATTGTTTATTTGTCATAAGTTGATAGGAAAATATGTGGAAAAGAAATTAATTTCATAGAATTATTTTTCTAGGAAAATATTTCATGGAATTTTAAAATTTTCCATAGAAAACTTAAATTTAAGAAAAATAATATTTTCCTATGGGTCCGACAAGTTTTATTTTCCACCATTTTAAATGAAAAATATAAAAAATGATAGTTTTTTGGAAAATAATTGCATGAAAAATATAAGCTATCAAACACTATAACCGGTGGAAAATTTGTGCTGAAATTTTTTTTTCCATGAAAAAAAGCCCAATCAAATATAGCATTGATGTATTAAATTTTATTTTTTGCTCCCCCAAACATTGCCCGTGGGCTTTCCTGGGATGTAGTAGCAAAGGGCCCATGGGCTCCCATAACCACTACTGCCTCTCTTTTCTTCCAATCGGCACGGCTACAACTTTTTATTTTTTCTTGTTTCTGTTCCCAATTTACTTTTTTTCGTTGGATTTGTAATTTTGCAGCCGGACCGCCCTGATGAGCTGGCACGGATAGAAGCGGCGGGCGGACGGGTGATCTACCGGAACGGAGCTCGCGTCGACGGAGTGCTGGCCGTGTCCCGTGCAATAGGTTTACATATTTACATATATATATATCCCTTTCTTTTTTCTCCTTATTCTCTCGGTCATTTTTTTTCCAGTCATTTTACTAAATGGGGGTTTGTTTGAATTTAGATATGGTATTACTTTCTTTATGCATGTCAATATATCTAATTTTAGCTAGGCATTGCAACATTGTTATATATAAATATATGCCATTGAGAGAGAGAGAGGGAGAGAGAAAAAAGAGGGAGGAGAAAATTAGGTTAAGCTATTACTGGTTGTTTAGGGTTTTTGCAATCGTGTACAAATTACGTTTTCTTTTGGTGGTACAAGGACATATGTGGACTTAGTGTCGGTATCAGAATCGGTATCGGACCCTTCCTATAAGTAATGGTATCGGATTATCATATATTTTTGTATCAGAAAACAAATAATTATAATAAAGAAATAAATACACCAACCCCCCTATGTTTCATGAGTATTACAGAGACTACCCCTATTTGAAACTAATTACACTCACCACCCCTCCTTTAGAAATTTTATAAAATATAGGGGTGGTTAGTGTTATGTTTTTATAGAAAATAGAAACTATAGGGGTGGTCCGTGTAATTAGTTTCAAAGTAGGGGCAGTTTCTGTAATAAGTGTAAAACATAGGGATAGTTAACGTAATTTGCCCTTGTTAAAATTTTAGAAAAAAAATATTTTATATATTTAGCCATAATTTTGAAATTAAATGAAATCACTCATCCTTATCGATTGGTTTACCTAAGATAAGTTCTCTTCTTTTACACCCTTGCTGCATGATCTTTTTCGTTAAATTTTTTGCCGAATTGACTGGAAAAAAGAGCCCCAATGTCGATATCAGTCGCTATTGGACCGGGACATGTCAAACCGTATCGATATCGGCCGATACTGAAAACTATGCTTCGGCGTCCTTGCCCTTCCATATAATAACCATCTAGTTGGTGCGGAGACCCAAACCAACATGAGTTAAGTAAAGGCCTAATCCCTGCACTTTCTCATAGACCCCTAAGTCCTAACTTTGTTCTTTTTTCAACTTGTCACAAAATCATTCATAGTGGATACTCTAAAGATCCTAGAGACTCACTACATATATCTATAGCAAGGATCAGAGAGTCTGGCTAGTAACATTATATAATTTGTCTTATGATGCTTGGAAGCGAATATTGTCTTAGGATGATTTTTGAACGATACAACATCTTAATATCTCTATATTACATGATTACTCAGGTATGTTCATTCCATATGCATTACATTTTAGAACATGATCTTTATGTATATGACATATTGTTCCATTGTTCATACTCTTTATATATATGTTGCACTTCTAATAAAATTTGGGTTGGATCTCCTTGCCCTATCAATTTCAACCTAAATAAAACATTATAATATGTATAGAAACCGATTCACTATAACCATTCAAATCTGGTTGTGGTTTGCTAATAGCATTCTACTGTCGTCGAGCTTCGATATGCATTTAAGGTAGTTCACTCCCTCTCATTGAGTACCTATTAGAGGGGGATGACACGATCATATCGATTTGTTTCGTTCCTTTCAGAGGGTGATGAAAACCTGAATATTCCTCTTTTCACTTTATCTTTTCTAGGGTTTGAGAATGACTCTTTGTTTGCATTTCTATATGTTCTAAGGAATTGGATTTTATGTATAATTGAAATTTCGGTCCTATGGAACCAGATTTTGGGTCAAGTCCGAATCTTGAGTAAGCTCCAAGTTTGGTATCTCTTGGATATATATACTGTTTATTTATTTTAGTCAAATACTCTCTCTCTATATATATATATGTGTGTGTGTGTGCGCGCGCGCGCCAATGATCCCTAGCCTGACCCCTAGCCTGATAGTAGTGGTGAGGCATGTGGCCCGAATGGTCAGGAGATTTGTGTGTGTGTGTGTGTGCGCGGATCAAAATCCCGTTCTCCTGCACCATCAGATTGGGGGGCCTGCATGGGCCCCCGTGCACGCCCACTCGATCCAAGGGTCGAGGGCGATGAGGTTCCCGCGGACAACTTGTATACAAGGTCACTAGATCTCTCGACGGTTTCCAGGGCACTGGGAGCTGATCGGCCTAGGAGAGATTATCTAGACACTACGAGGTGCAAGGGCCTCAGGTGTTGCATCAATGTCCTTAGCGACGAGCTGCCACATTGTTTATCCACACCTTTTTCTGTATTTTTTTTAAATCTTGTAAGTCTCTTGTTTAATCCCACATTGGATATCCACACTATCCTCTCCTCTAAGTATGTACTCACTCCATCTAATGATGTCAATCTATTGAAATCTATTGAAATGGATTGACATCATTTGGAATTATATATGGAGTTGGAAGATACAAGCAAGTTAATTTGGAAGTCTACATGGAATTGGAAGATATCACATGTGCATCACGTAGGGCTGTCAACAGATCAGGTTCGAGTCGTTATTTAAAATCCGAACCCGACCGGAAAGTCCTTGAGGTTCGAAATTTGTACCAAAAACCATATATATATATATATATATATATATATATATATATATATATATATAAGGGGACCCGAACAGTGTACCTCTTACGAAAACCAACCAACAGGCCATGGTCACTTACTTACATGTATAAATATAAATTTTATATGTTTAATAAACCTGAACCCGACCCAGAAGTCATTTGGGTTTTAATTCTTACATACAAACCCGATTTTTTTAGTCACAAATCAGGTCAGGTAATCGGTTACCGTTGACAGACCTAACATCTCGCCAGCAAAAAGTTAAAACTATTTTAGTTTCTGATTGAACCTAGATTGTCACATATATGCATAAGCATGGACGAGCTTATCTAAGAAATATGTTTGAAATGTGAGATGGAAATCTACCCATGAGGCGTTCTGTAAAAGGTATTACCTGGTTGGAACCTACCTAAACCACTTGAAGCTATAAGTGCTACAGAATGATTATAAACTCAACAAGCATGTCTGTTTGGTGTGCCCAATGGAGGGTTGTGGTAGGGTGTACATGTGTCTGTGTGTATTGGAGCTGTGTGTATGTTAGGGGGTGTTGATAATGTTTGAATAATTTCGTAGGCAGAAAAACCAAATATGTGTAGCTGGAAACATGGAACATACAGGTTGTATTATAGAATTTGAGAAGAACATCTCCCCTCATTTCATCCTAATGACTCTTGAAGCATTGGGCACAAGCATGTTAAAAGATAAATAATTCTGAAAAGAAATTTAAACAATGAACTAGCTAGGAAGATACAGTACCGTTAAAAATAGCATTGCAGCCATCTAACCTTTCAGACCTATTATGTTATTTTGTCCCAAAACAATTATCACCAAAAAGGAGTACCTCTTCCCCCTATCTATGCGCTACAACAATTATCTGAAGCTGGAAACTCCAGGTGATCTGGAAAACAAAAACAAAAATGCTATATTGAATATATTATGAAGCAATAAAAAAACAGAACTCGAAGTAAAACTCACCTTCATCCTGTGCAAGATCAGAGGCACTGGTTGATGGAGATAGGTTTACTGATGTATAGCCTGCCTTATCTGAAACCACATCAAGTGGAAATCCCTGACAAAGTTCCAAGATCCAAAGAAATTAGAAACATAAAAATGTCAAGTTCATATCAAGTTGTAAGGATAAATTTGTACATCAGACTGAAGCTCTACAACATGTTTTGTGCCAACTGTAGGTACTAAAAGACCAGAAGTTGCTTCCACAGGAGGATCCACTCTCATAGGAGTTGCATGATCAAATTCACCAAGATATAAGTTGCCTTTCTCATCATAACTTGTTGAGGATGCCATAATCTCATCCAACTCAGATTTATCCTCAGAATAAACTTTCCTATCTGAAGAAGCTATAGAAAATGACTCCTTAAAAGTATATCTTCACACAAAACTATGCATGATATGCCAGTCAAATCTGCTTGCATATGACCTTATCATAGATAAAAACTATTTATCACCTAAAGCATATCAAATTATATTACATTTTTAAGGTACAGCTGAGTAAATACCAGCAAGTCTCAAAACCCGAACTACAGTTACCTGTGTAACAAAGTTTAAAGTAGTGATGTTACCTTTGTAAAGTACATCTGAGCAAATATCAGTTTGAAGACATCTTCTTAAACATCCTCGATAACGACTATTTAGTTTCCTGATACTTATCTAATTAAGAAACTAACTCATGCAAACTAAATAGGCAGATTTCAAAGAAGCAATGAATTGATCCACTGAATACCACTAGTAGGCCTTTATATTTCTAAAATAAGAGTTAGCAACTTGACAACTGCAGGGAAGGTTTGTGGCTCAACATGTGCCAAAGCAACTTGACTAAATAATATAGTGAAAAATCACAAACATTTTCTCGCATTGTTCAATACCCAGGTGGAAAATAATTAAATAATCTCGGTATGTCCAAGCTTACTACATTGCTAAAAAGTCAACCCAAGCAGACTTGTACCATTGAGAAAACCTTAGACATAAGACCACCTCTATCAAGCACCGCAAAAGAACGGTTGATGTTCAGTTTAAATGGCCCAAGAAACACAACATGACATGTTGTAGTAAACATTGTTCATCTGGTAAACAATCTAAATAAAAAAAAAAATTGTGCATCGCAGCTTTCTCACAATCAATGGGTTACAAGGTCCAGGGCAGGAGAGGGGAAGGTCCACTGCAAAAGTTTTATCGTGTTAGTGAAGTTAACAATGTCGTCATCTACCAAATACTAAATCCTGAATGATGTCTTGTGTAAAGAAATTATGTGTTAATGAATCATGACATGCATAGATTGTCATTGTTGTCTAGAATCTAGATGTCCAATGTGCTGGTGATGTGGCTAATTGACAAAAGTTTATATGAATCAGTTTGAACTTTGAAGATGCAGCTACGGATCGACCACCAAACCACGCTGAAAAGAAGAAGAAAATATAAATACTATCATAAATAAAAATTTGTTGACATGGATTATATGAGTAGCCAAACTCCAAACTTACTGATATGGATACTCACATGACCCTACCTACATCTTCCAAATTGCTGATACGAATCTTGGTTACTTACTGTTAGGAAAATTAAACTCCATCCTTCACAAATAAATAGATTAAGGTTCACCAACATGTTCAATGCGGTTGCTGCTAAAACTTACCAATGTCCATATACTATAGCAATGCTAGGATTCCACTGCATGCAAAAGCACCTATTTCAAAAAATAAGGAAAAAAATACCATCAAAAACAAACTTAGATCATTTCATAATATCCAAACTCCTACCTTTTTGTCAAATTCGAGACCCTCTGCAATCAGAAGTGAAACGATAATAGATACACAGAACAACCGAACTATCTATTCACAATAGATCATCCTTTCCCTGAATCCATACGCACCGACAACAAAGAACAAAGATTATAGCAAGAGAACATCCTTCTGTGAACATCTAGGCGAATAATTTTTGCACGGATTTGCAATACAAACAATAATAAAAACAATTGAACGTGATTTGACAAAAAAATTACCAAAAAATGACGGAGGATATGCATCGATTAAAATCTAAAAATTTGTATATAATCATATACAATGCACACATTGAAAAAATGGTGGAGAAAATGTTAACATACAGTGGTCTTAAGCGCCTCCGCCTATTCCGAGCCCTTGCGCCTCCGACCTCGAGCGCCATGTGGCCTTGACATCGCCAACCATGGCGCGGATGGCGGCATCACGGTCGTCCATGAACTTGCCGAGCGGGGAAGTAGATCTTGTCGAGGGCTACCATGAGGAAGAGAAACTCGAAGGCAATGGCAGGGAGGGTGGGTTGAATTCGAAGAGGGTCGCCTTCTCGATCTCGGCATCGAGGGATGGGACAGGGGAAATAAATGCAATAGTTCAGTCACTGTGCAAAGAATAAGGAAAAAAAGATCACCATGAACTTGATCAATTTCAAGAAGAAGAAAATAAAATTTTGAGGAGATCCCAAAATTTAAATCCCTAACTTGGGAAAAAGTATAGGTACCTCCATGCCGGATCCCGGCGGACTGATGACCATCCACGTCGATGCTACGAATGTGGGAAGTCCGGTCCCACCGTTCCTTGTCGGACGTCTCCCTGGGAGGGATGGGAGTGAACTCGGTTTGGAGGTCTTGTGATTGCAAGCGAGGAGGAAAGATGCCATCGCCGAGGGAGTGATGCACTCGGAGCACCGCGACCGCCTCGTCCTCGGAGGTGTAGGTGTTAAGGATGTGGAAGTCCCAGAGGGGGCGTAGAGGGGGAGGGTGGTTGTGGTGAGGATCCATCGGTGTAGATCTGTAGTTTAGGGATTTGGGGGTTAGGGTTTCATAAGATCTTAGGGTTCGACGAAGATGAGAAAGATCAACATGCTCTTAATGCGGATGAGGAAGATGAAGAAGAGGGAGAAGGGAATCCATCCTCAGCGGATGAGGAAGATGACGAAGAGGGAATAGTGAAATGAGGAGGAGGGAATGGTTAGCATTTGTGCAGGAATGTGAAAATGTTCAGTGGAAAAAGTTTGAGGGTGCATTTAAACCTTCCTTAGATGTCACGAAAATGCAAATAAAGACTCGCTGATCCGAAAAATTCAAAAGTTTACGAAAATGCTCAAATCACCCCCTCCGCTAACTTTTCTGTTAACGGGTGTTAAAATGGGATTGTTTTGACCATTTTACCTCTGGGCTATCTAATATTAACTTGTTAAAAACGGTTATTTCTAAAATTATTTTGTTAAAAACAGTTACGCAAAAATACTTATTAAAAAGTGGATTAATATTAACAAAGGAAAAATGGTCTTTGCTAGTAAAATTATTTTAATTAATATTAACTTGTTAAAAGCGATTAGTTCCGTCAAAAAAGTGGATAAATATTATTTAAAATTATTTTGTCATAAATTATTTTTTATTTAACAAATATATAAATATTTTTGGGAAAAACAAAACTGATAAATACAAAAAAAATCAATTCTTAAAAAATAGAATGATGAAAAACTGGAAAAAAAATACCAACTAAAAAACAAAAAAATACTATTAAAATATGGAAAAAAAATAAAAAATAGACAAAATATTCCAAAAAACCAAAAAAATGAGGATAAATTTTAAACAATGAAAAAAGACAAAAACAAAAAACTATACAAATTTGAAAATAAAAGTCACTCTTAAAAAACTAGAAAATATTATTAAAAAGATGAAAAAAAATATGAAATAAGAACTAAAAAATGGAAACAAAAAACAAAATATTAAAAAGATTATTAAAAATAACCTCCCGTTCTTAAAAAGATAGAATTCTCATGCTTGACGTCATTTTCAAAAATAAATGTTCATAATCTAAATAGTAGGTTTTCATCTTAAATTTTTTCTGGAAAAAAAAAAAAATTCTTTTAACAAATGTCCGGTTAGTCCTGAACTATCCAGCCATTTAACGTAGGGCATGTTTGGTAAACCGTATTTGGAGCTAGATAACTGTAACTAATATTATATTATTTAATAATTTATAATAATTATAATCTTAATTAATAATTATAATCTTAGTTAATAATTTATTAATTACAATTTTATTATAATATTAATTAATAATAATTTAATCATAATTATAATTATAGTTAATATTTTATATATTATAATAATTTTAATTAATAATTTAGTAATCATCATTATAGTCTTACTTAATAATTTATTAGTCATGACTATTATCATAATTATTTATTTATTAATTCTAACTAAAATTGTAAATCTTGGTACAAATTTATTTTCATCACATGTATTACTTAAACAAATAACTTAAATATTACTAAACGTGTCAAAAATCTAAAAATAAATTGCAAAACATGTATGTCGAAGCATGGTTCGGTTTCTCATCCTCCCATAGTAAAAAATTACAAGAATTTGTTGAAAAATTTGCACTCCCGTAGAATCATCTTCCAGGATTTGTTGGTGTCAATAAAGTTTTCAATGGGCTAATTAATCCACAATAGCAATAAATTGTTCTTCCATAATTTCTATTTGAACGTCTTGAGAAAAAAAAGGAATAAGTAAAAAAAGCTTCAAACATTAAATGAGAGCAAATAAGTAAAAAAAATGGAATATAAAAAAAATTTGCAGTTGGATTTGAGATCTGTACGTAAAAAAAGCTTCAATACATTAAATGAGAGCAAATAAGTAAAAAAAAAAAGGAATATAAAAAAAATTAAATATTATTTTTCCTTCCAACCAACCGGTAAAAAAATAGAAAATATAAAGTATAAAGCTTAGGTTTTATGTTTCAAACAAACATTCATATATATTGAGAATGAAAGAGAGCCAGCAGCAGCCACAATGTAAGCATTAGGGGGTATTTTGGGTAGTGCACATTTTTTTTTCTTCAAAATATGGGCTCTAACGGCAACTTCTAACTTCATTTTGACGGAAAGGGGCTTTCCGAACAAAAACGGTTTTGCGTGAGGTGCAAACTGCTTAAGTTTTCTAAAAGGTCTTATTTTGCGAACGAGGCAACTCTAAGGAGGGTTTAAATGCACTTTACCCAAAGTTTGAGGAAACTTAAAAAAAACGATTCATTACGTGCCAGAATGCTGTAAATTAGCCTTCAATCAGAACGTACAAAAATATATATTGTAAATTAGTCTTCAATCACAAAACACAAAAATAAATATCGTAAATGAGCCAGAAAATAGCTCATTTTTCACTTTTCTACGACGTGTTTGTCTTGCGAGCCGTGAATGTCATTTACGATGTGCAACCGATACATGCGGTAAAATGCACACCGTAAATTATCAAATTTTTTTTTAGTGCTCTTTGAGGCAAATACATCAGTTCTTGTAATTTGATTTATTCGTTTTATCGGTTGAAGAAAATTCCTTTATAAACAAAAAAATTAGGAAAAAAATACTAAGAAACAAGAATAATAACTAAATTTCTAAAAAATGATAAAAAATGATAAAACTGGAAGAAAAACCAAAAAAACAAAATCATTATTTTAAAAAAATGAAAAAAGATTAAAAACTAAAAAGCCAAAAGAAAAGAGAGTTTTTTCTATGGGCACCACCAAAAATGCTTGGGGGCGGCCCTTACTTGGGGGCAGCCCATGAATGTGGAAATTTGCTAGGGGGCACCCAAAAATTGCTAGGGGCAGCCCAACCCCCCCAAACCAAAAAATTCACTTTCATTTTCATTATTGACTCTCTCTCCTCAAGAAGAAAAGAAAGAAAGCTCTCTCCCTCTCCCTCTCCTAAACCCTAATTTCTTCTTCTCCATCACTCCATTCTCAATCCCTCCACGAAGATTCTCGAAGAGATGACACGCAAGTCAAAGCAACCAGAATCCAGGTACGTTCTTCCCTAATTTCTTCGAAATTATTTTACATTATATTCGAAACCCTAGAATTGGTTTAATTCTTGAAAAAGTTTTCGTAAAATAGGTTTATAATCTCTTGCACGTTCTCTTCCCTTATTTTCGAACACAAGAAATCCGAA
Source organism: Iris pallida (assembly GCA_029216955.1). NCBI lineage: Eukaryota > Viridiplantae > Streptophyta > Magnoliopsida > Asparagales > Iridaceae > Iris > Iris pallida. Next base: position 5,258,641 of record JANAVB010007398.1, read on the forward strand.
ATTTATGTTGAAACCCTAACCCTAGAACACGACAAAGTAGGATGTCGTTATGGGAGTTCGGGTTCACGACAGTAGGACTGCCAGGCATGTGGCAGTCCTAATGAAAATTAGGACTGCCACAGTCCTGGCAGTCCTCTTTCACAAGCGGACTGCAAGGACTGTGGCAGTCCTAATTTTCATTAGGACTGCCACATGTCTGGCAGTCCTACTTGTTATGACATATAGGAGTTGGGTAAGTGCATGCTGTTTCTATTACTTAATAAGTGTATGTTGTCATGCAGTCCACCGGCCGCTAACAAAAGAATACGGCTCACCGCGTCAAAGCGGAAGGAACGTACGAAACGTCCTCTCGAGCGTCCGATAACAATTACCGAACCGGCGCCCGAAGCTCGGTCTCGGACATCGCCACCGACACGTCAAGCTCGGTCGAAGCAACGAGCTCCTACTCCTACGCCTCCTTCCGACGATGACGACGACGACCTGCCAATTGCCCGACTCCTATCACGTCAAGACGGTTCTGCTCCATTTGAGAAGGTCGGTCCTTCTGAGGAGGCCGGTCCTTCTGAGCCGCCTGTCCGTCCGCCCGATTGCTCAATGTTGGTTTCTTTTGAGAACCACATTGCCTATGAAATATGAAAGAATCTGGTATGTACATGACGTTTGTAAGCTACCAATTTAGTATACTATATATATATATATGTATTTCATAATTGATATGTGTTTTGTTGTTCGATATACAGAGGACATATCGTATCCTTAGGGCTGTGAGTCACGGGAAGAAAACCGTGTCCTGACAGTTTGCAAGCTTATCCGAGGCCGTCCGGAGCAAAATCATACCGAGCGGCTTGCACAATTTGGCACAAAACGCCTACCGAACAATGGATAGTGCCCTCATATCCGCCTTCGTGGAGAGATGGCACCCGGAGACCAACACATTTCATCTCTCAGCAGGGGAGATGACCGTTATACTTAACGACGTCTACCAGATATTGGAGCTGCCTGTGACCAGGCGCGTAATGACCAAAGAACATTACACGAATGAGAAATCCGTGAAATGGTACGAGAAGATCGTCAAGTTCGTCTCAACTCACCTTGGAGTTCCGGCTACGAGTTTTACAACTCTATCAGGCTTCAAAAAGTCGTACGGAATTCCTCTATCATTTCTGGTGGACCAGTTCATGGATATGGAGGTGGATGACGATGACGATGATATGGTCGATGCGGTGGCTCGTGCGTATATGTTGTTCGTCCTAGGAACGGTCGGCATTTCGGACAAGTCTGGTACGTCGATACATGCTCGGTACATGCTAAACTTATCTGAAGTGGATGACTTCATCGATATATCCTGGGGAAGCGGTATCCTGGCCAATCTTTACCGCGAGCTCGGTATCGCATCCCGTGTCGGAACTAAGACTATGGCCGGCTGTCAGACTCTGCTACATGTAAGAAAACTTCTAACAATTTAATCTTGTATACTTAAATTTGTTGTTTTAATTTTTACTATTCATTTATAAATTGAATAGGCATGGATATACGAGCACTTTCCGATGCTTAGACGGGCTGACGAAAACCCAGAGTATCTTGAACACCTTCCCAGAGTGTGTCGATGGAGGCCATCCTAGCTGGAAACCAAAAATTGGCAAACACTGGCTTCCATAAATTGGCAAACACTGGCTTCCATTCGTGAAAGACGACCGGTCACCGAGATGGCCGACTGCAACGAGGACTACATGCAGTACTTCCTGGGGGTCGGACATCCTAAGTTGTCGAACCCTACCAACCCGGGTCCCGTGGCCGTCGGAGCAGTTGGAGCTCTTCCTTCCAAGAATGCCTTGTATGCTGGGTTGGTGAGAATGGTGAGTTCCGTATTTGTAATAAGACTGAGATTTTCATGTTTGTAGACTTAATTCATTTATACTTTCATTTTCAGTCTCAAAGGGTGAAGGAGTTGGCGCAGACACTCCGGAGAGGTTGCCAAAGTGAGACTTGTGTCGCGGTCGCCAACGAGCTTGATCGCATCGACGACGTGGTCGACTTCCTCTTCATGAACAATAGGGAGTCTCGTTCCAAGGCCCGGTATGATATGTAGATGGATTTCGATATTTTTCATGTTTCAAACTTTAGTTGGCTGTGGATTAGTAACGTACATTTGATGAATTATTATGGATATTTTGCTTGTTTGAAACTTAATTTGGATGTGGAATGTTTGGGACTAAGTAGTTGTGATGAATTATTGTAGTTGTGATGATTTTATTGTAGTTGGATTATTGAGTGTAGGTGATGAATCTTAAGTTGTGAAAAGTTTTTGTGATGAATCTTAATGTACAGAGTATCTGTATCAGGATTGGTGATAAATTGTTTTTTTGTGATGAATCTTAACTCTGTGGCAATTTGATTCCCACAATCAAATCATCACACAGAGTGCAATTTGATTCCCACAATCAAATCATCACACAAAGTTAAAAAGTTAGGACTGCCACATCCATGGCAGTCCTACACTGAAGTAGGACTGCCATGGTCCTAGCAGTCCTAACTAAAACTTGCTGTAACAGCAAGTTTTAATTAGGACTGCCAGGACCCTGGCAGTCCTACTTCAGTGTAGGACTGCCATGGGTGTGGCAGTCCTAACTTCTTAACTCTGTTGTGATGAGTCCCACAATCAAATCATCACACAGAGATTCATAGTTAGGACTGCCACACCCATGGCAGTCCTACACTGAAGTAGGACTGCCAGGGTCCTGGCAGTCCTAACTAAAACTTGTTGTAACAACAAGTTTTAATTAGGACTGCCAGGACCGTGGCAGTCCTACTTCAGTGTAGGACTGTCATGGATGTGGCAGTCCTAACTTCTTAACTCTGTTGTGATGAGTCCCACAATCAAATTATCACACAGAGATTCATAGTTAGGACTGCCACACCCATGGCAGTCCTACACTGAAGTAGGACTGCCAGGGTATTGGCAGTCCTAACTAAAATTTGATGTAACAGCAAGTTTTAATTAGGACTGCCAGGACCCTGGCAGTCCTACTTCAGTGTAGGACTGCCACGGGTGTGGCATCAGTCCTAACTTTTTAACTCTGTTGTGATGAGTCCCACAATCAAATCATCACACAGAGATTCGTAGTTAGGACTGCCACACCCATGGCAGTCCTACACTGAAGTAGGACTGCCAGGGTACTGGCAGTCCTAACTAAAACTTGCTGTAACAGCAAGTTTTAATTAGGACTGCCAGTATCCTGGCAGTCCTACTTCAGTGTAGGACTACCATTGGTGTGGCAGTCCTAACTATGAATCTTTGTGATGAATTTATGTGTGAATCAAATTCACACAGAGATTCATAGTTAGGACTGCCACACCCATGGCTGTCCTACACTGAAGTAGGACTGCCAGCACCCTGGCAGTCCTGCTTCAGTGTAGGACTGCCATGGGTGTGGCAGTCCTGATACTGATACTCTGTAACAGTTTCTCAAACTGAAACGATGTGACAGTGAACACTCACATAACACAGATAAGACATAGGTAGGTACATATAACACAGGTAAGGTAGGCACATATAACACAGGTAGTCACATGTAAACACATATAACACAGGTAGGCAAAATCAAACATATATAACTCAAAATTTACTCTATATATATTACTGGACTTCATATTTCACTGTATACAAAAGTGGTCCTCCATACACAAAATGTCAGACTGTAAATATATCTATACTTAGTCGATTTCGATGTCGTAGTGGTCAGCAGGTAAGTCTCTTGGCTCCTCAATCTTCAACAACCTCTTACAATGGTTGATCTGCTCAACGAAAGGTGTGGTCCAAGCGATGGCTTCGACCGGTGCTCTTTTGTACCAAACTGTTGAAGGTGGAGGAATCGGAGAATGACCGATCATCTTTAGTACAACGAAGTGATCCCCGATCAGACCTATAGTACATAGGTTAGACACTCCGTGGTCCGTCGGAGGAGCGCACATCGGAAAGAATGTATTGTTAATTGTTTCACTTAACAAAATGCCTTGGGAATTGGCTTTTGAAAATAAAACGAAAAAAAGTACAAGAAGTACAAATTTGATTCTGGAAAAGTATTGCTATAGAAGTCTGATTCGTAAATGATCACTTTGTTCCTTGGACCATATGATGATGATGAAGATCACTGCTTGAAGTAGAACAACTGGAAGAACTAAGTCACCAGAAAGGTATCGACGCACTTGGGCACTGATGGCGAGGCCGAATGCTTTCCTGCTTTGCTTCACTCTGTTCTGAAAGAAAGGTTGAAGAAGAATGCTCTGGAGAATCAAAATCTCTAAGTTCTGATCTCTGTATTCTCTCCTGTCTCCGTGTGTCCTTGTTATGAGAAAAATAAGTCTATTTATAGACTTGGGCTCTTGTGCGTAAAAACTCAGCAAAAGTTTCATCTTTACACTAACAACTGCCACCCACGATCGAAGCCATCCTCTGTATATGTTGACATGTGTCCCATCATTTCAGTAAGAATAGGATGCATGTACACACGTTCTTCGAGAAGAATGACATAAAAGCCACGTAGGCAGACCACGTTCCAAGCTGGTGGAGGAGAATAGGGCGTAAAAATAGCCCCAATGTACTCTGAGCGTAAAGCAGTAGATTAGGCGTAAAATAGCCTTGACATAGACTTCCCGCGTAAAGTAGTTGTTAAATAACCTTGAGCGTAAAAGCAGCTCAAATAGACTTTACGCACACGTCAGCTGTTGAGCGTAAAAGCTCGTATAGTCTTCGTGCATAAAAGAAGCCATAGTGTGAGCGTAAAGTAGCTCAATCCACATACTAAACGACAATATTGGTCTCTGTATAAAACAAATCCCTTTGTGATATATGCCATCATTAATATCTCCATGTCAGAGTTTGCATTAAATGCGAGATTTGACAGCTTTGTCCAGCGTAAGAGTGGCTGATCTGTCCTTGGAGTAAAACCATGGGTGTAGACCCGAGCATAAAATGATCAGCCTGCTTTAGGCGTAAAGTGATTAGCCTTGTCTTGGGCGTAAAGAGATTAACTGCTCTGCTTGGCGTAAAACAGATCACTTATGAATGAAATGATCCATCTCTTTGACTTTTTCTCTGAAGCACTTTTTACGCTCCTACAAGACCCCCTTCAAAATTTTCAAATATCTCCAAAATTTGAAACACTTTGAACAGAAGCATAAAAGTTAAAGTTTGATGAGTCAGCGTAAAATTCGGGATACGCAACCTTCATCCGCGTAAAAGCGGGGATATCCAACAGTCGGCGTAACAATAGGGATATCCGACAGTCGGTTTTTGAATATCTCTATAAATAGGTCTTTCCAGAGAGAGAAAATACTTTTACTCATCTTCTCAAATTCCTTTGTCCTTTTTTTCTTCAAAACCCTCACTTTGATCCGATGGCTCCAAAGAAATCATCCACCGCCAGCAACAAGGGGAAGAAACTTGCTGCCGATTCGTCGTCGGTCGACCATGCGAAAACTCTCATTCAGTCATCAACGCCACATCGAAATCCCAACCCGGCTGCAGCTCCGCCTATGATAGGTAAAACCCTATTCTCTTGCTGGAAAAATCCGTCGAAGAAGAAGAAGATAACCCAAACTTTCAGCTTTTTACGCCCACGTTGTACGTGTTAGCGTAAAACTGAAATAACAACATACGCCCACGTTGTTCGTGTTAGCGTAAAAGATAAAAAGAATACGCCCACGTTACACGTGTCAGCGTAAAATTTTAATTTACGCCCACAATTAATGTGCTAGCGTAAAACTTAACTACGCTCATGTTCATACATGCCAGCGTAAAAAGTTATATTACGCTCGCATTACCATGTGGTAGCGTAAAATTCATCAATCACTGAGAGACTTTGTAAAACAAAAGACTTCATAAGCTTTTATCAACTTTTAGTAAGCGTAAAAGTCAATATCTTTAAAAAACTTCGAACTAATTTGATCTCTTTTGTCCTTTTGTCAGTGGATTTGCAAGTTCACCCTCTCGCAGAAGTTTTCGGCTCCTCTGTTGGCATGTTGGGTTCAAATTATCTGGAGAATCTATCTCATGTCGAATTTCCCCAATCCAACCCAGAATATCCTGCAGCAAGAGCACAACTGATATATGCTCAGGGAGATAGGATGTTATTATCCATGATGAATGGAGAAGTACTGATGTCACTGGATAACCAGAATTTTCTGAAACCAGCTTTCTTATTTGGAGATGCGATAGATTACAAATCACAGACTCATCCCAAAAAAGAGGCTTGGGTATTTAAATCTGGAGAAAGGGTAATGTATCTCCCTGATATGGACAGGGATTACCCTATATCCGCTTTTGTCCATGCTAGCCATCACCGTCAGATGCTATGGAATTTGACTCCTAACAGCTATGGTAGACCTGGCATAATCATCTTCAGAAGGAAGAGAGCAAATAACATGGGCTATCACATTAGCACTCCTTGTGGTGGTGTTATTCCATTTTCTTGACTATTGCCTGGGTTTACACCGAGTGAAGATTCATCTCTCATCCAGCCGGTCCAGATTCCCATGTTTATAAATAGATTCATAAGAGAAGGAGTCTTATATCCTCAGACCAACCCTAGGCTGACAGGGTGGCTGACCCCTCATAGTGGTAACTGGATCCAGATCAGCAACTGGGTCATGAAAAACTTTAAAACGGAGTTGGATGACATCAGTTTGTATGAAGCGGTGGCTTCTACTAGCTATGGCATTCCACCAAATGGCAATATGTTCTTGGCTTTATTGGAATTGTATATGAGTTCGACAGGAACTTTCGCAACTCCGCATGGCGAGATGGGTCTGGCCCTTCATGAAATGCAGTTCATCTCGAAGTTGCCGATGGGCGAGTTTCCATATGAAGAATATATTCCTTCCAATCGGGAATTGGCAGAAATTCGGGAAAAGAATCCCGAACTGGTACAAGTCTATGAAGAACTTATGTGCCATTATCTGATTTGCACCAGCATGTATGAAATCGGATCACATCTGGCATACATTACAAAATAGACAACTTATCTGTTTTATCATGAAAATAGAGTGTCTAAGACATATAAGAACAGGTTCCGGGAAGACAAGACTCAGGTCATCAAGCCTTGCTCTATAATTTATGCAGATTTAATTCAGGAATTGATGGTGTCGCAGAAAGCTCGCGACCGATATCTGTCTACCAAAACTGGAGACATCCCTGTGGGGACTGAGGCTTTAAGCTACCTGAGGCAGGGTAGTCAAAAAATGTCGAAGAAGGCCTTGTTGGCAGGCTTCTTATCTTTATGGCTGTGCAGATGGGTCGTGCCAGGAATCAGCACTGTGGACCGGATTCACCGTAACGTATTGTGGCCAGAGGTCCGTTTAGTGTTCAAGAACAGAATTAACCTGTTGTCGGCAATGGTGTGCCGAATAAACGCAGGTCTAAGGATTTTTGGTGAAGAACTAATCAATAATGCTCCCCACAATTTTCCAAGGGTAGAGTTACCATTCACCTATCTGATAGGTTGGTTACTACACCATAATTGTAATTTGTTGCCACCAGGCCCTGAGGATGAAGCGAGGATTTTCTTTCAAAAATTTAGCAAATCCACGTGGAGAACTACCACGTTGGCAGACACCAGGGCAGCATTAAATTATTCGTACGGCTGGAATTTCTTCTGCACTAGGCCACCAGTTCCGGCTGACTGCCTTGGTGTACAATTTGAAGATAGGGTAGATAAATCAGCCTTATTGCCGAGATCTGTCTACCGATGGCTAGTGTACATCAGACCTTCCCATCTGATGTATCGGAATGAAGATAACTGTGCATTCGAGCCTTATCTGCCAAGTAGGTTCGTTCGTCAGTTTGGATATGATCAACTTCATGTTGGCAATCCTTCCACTAGCTTCTATCATTATGGGAAGCTGATTGACGGTGCACGAGCATGGAGATATTTCGGAGCTGTATGTACTGGCGCTAGATTCACCATATCTACAGCCACTAGTACAACTGAGCTACGTATACTTCATACGTATGCTCGTTTCTATACGTCTATCCGTTCTTTTGAAGACGATTATAGTATGCAAGGAAGTCTTCGGTGGACTCAGGAGGGAAACATTGAAGAGCCTATCAGGATAGCCCCTGACATACCAGACAATACTGCCGTTATAGATGAATTTCTGGCAGTAATTCCCAGAGGAGCTGGGGAAGTAGCCGCGGGACCAATAATTATTGGAAAGTCCCGCAAACGAAAACAGAACACAGCTACCGCTTCTCCGGTGAAGTCTCCAGAGAAGAAGAGAAAATCTACCGCCAAAGGGCCTTCCAAACCAAGAGCCCACACTCCAGAAGACGACATTTTGATTGAAGAAGATCATCTTGTCGGTTCTTCCTCAGTCCATCCTGGAGAAGGATCTTCAGCCCCTCCACCAATAGTTGGATCAGGAGCTGTAACACTTTTGTCTCATGGACGTCTTAGCACCTCACTCCATTTATCTTTGCCATCCAAGGCACAAGCTACAGAAGGTGCTACTACTGTGTCCACCACTGATCAAGACCGCATCCCATCAGACGAACCAGCTCTTGACTTCGAGGATGATGACTGGGATGGTGATTATGATACATATCTTGAAAAAAATGCACATATTCCAAGTATTATACAAAACTTATACGGAATTATATATCATGATTTTGTATACTAACTTATTCTGTTCGTTTTGCAGATGTCATAATTGCACCAAAGCCTATGGCTCCTCCTCCTCAAGAAGAAGACATTTATGAGGAAAATAAGGAATCTGGGGAGGAAGCTTCTCCTTCAGAAGACGCAGACGCCGAAGAGGAGGGAGTGCAAAAGCATGAGATGGAGCCTCAAGAAGAACATCCTCCATCATTTATGGCACAACAAGCACAATCTGAAGTGTTCTCTCCTGCTGAGGACCGACACAAAGAGAAGACTACAGTCGATCCCACTGTAGGTGATGATGGAGCTGCTGGAGGAGAACCAGACTTGAACAAAGAATCAGCTGTAGAGAGTTTCACCACAACTGAAGCAGTGGAAAATCCTGCGGAGCAAACGATTGAAGAAGATGCTGAAGGCATGCTTGAGCCACCAACAAAAAGTGGAGAAGTTATAATAACATCCTCTACTGTTGTTACTGATCCGGTACCAGTTTCTGACAAGCCAATGCCGGAACTTGAATCAGCTCCTGCAACTGTTACCACATCCATCAATACTACCGCCGCCAGAACTCCAGAAACGGCTGGAGTAACAAATATTGAAGATATTGCTTCTGAAATTCCTGGAAACCAAGCAGCAGTGACAACAATAGCTCCATCTCAGCTTGTTGTTACACCAACAATATCTGCAGATATTGGAGATACAATCCCTGAAACTTCTGAGAATCAATTGGCTATGACGATAGTAACAGCAACGACTTCGTCTCATCCTGCTGTCATGCCAACCACATCTGCTTCCGACCCCCAAAAAAGAGATTTATTAGATATTGTCGCCACACCAAGCTCCAGCATAGAAATGAATCTCCTGGTTGATATTCATACTAAAACTTTTTATAAAACTTTGGCAACTTTGATAAAGATGGTCCTGAATAAGGGTCTCAGCTATGAGATTTTGTAACACCCATATTCTGAATGCGTATTTTGTCAAGCTTGCATATATTTCAGACCTGTATTTATTTTCTCGGATTTTGGCATGTACTGTAATTGGCTTGACTTGCAGATTTTGGTTCTCGTAATTGGGTTTTACATGACTTGGTTTTATTTTGTAGAGGAGAATTGGTTTGATTTGGTTTGGTTTGGTTTAAAATGCATTGGAACACCTTAGCCTATGCTCCACCCTCAACACAACACACCCACCTCCATTAAATCCTACCTAACTTTTCTCTCTCCTCTTTATTTTTTATTTACTTCTCCATCTCCTTCTTCTTCCTTCCTCTACACAACTCACCAACACCCATAGGCAAGTGCACCTTGCCACCACATGAGAACCACATTTTATTTGTCTATTAGCTAGATTAGGCCATGGAGATTAACATTAGAACTTGACATTTTGTGATTTGGAGTCTCCATTGTTCTAGATCTAAGTTTTTTATTTTCGGATTTACATGGTTTTGATCTATTTTGATTGGATTTTTGTGGGTTTTGATGCTTCCATGTGGAAGAGAAATTAATTTTACTCAAGTTAGAACTTTGAAAATCTAGATTTGGCTTTGATTTGACAAAGATATAAAAATTTGAATTCTTGGTGTTCTTGGTGTTCTTCTCGGCCTGGAGTAGCAGCCTGCAGCCTGCGCTCTTTAGCGCAGTGCTGGACTGCGCAGCCCCTCTCGGCCTGTGCTCTTTAGCGCAGTGCCGACCGCGCAGCTTGCCCTATGGTGAACTGCGCTCAGCCCCATGCGCCTACCATTCCTGCGCACTTCACCCTGTGCAGTTCACTCATGCGCAGTCTGCTCATGCGCAATCCACCCCTGCGCAGTTCACTCATGCGCAGTCTGCTCATGCGCAATCCACCCCTGCGCAGTTCACTCCTGCGCAGTCTGTTCATGCGCAATCTGACCCATGCGCCATCTGCCCCTGCACCCTGTGCCCCTGCGCACTTGGCACCCTGCGCAGCTGACACCTGCGCAATCCAACCCCCTGACCCCTTGCGCAATCCATTGGCTCTTGGAGTTTTGATTTTATTTCTCTAAGCTTGGCTCTTCTATAGCCCTGTATATTGATATTTTATTAGATATTTTATGCCCATTTTATATCCTTACGCCTTTTGTCATGAACTTGATTTTACTTAATATGTTTGGAATGACTATTGTACATGGCATGGTATGACAAGGAACTAGCATAACACGACAGTGGCCCGTAGTGGTGCACTCCTGACATGACCAACCTGACATGATAGTGGCCCGTCGTGGCGCACTCCTGACAAGTACCCTGACATGATTTATCTTGATAACTTGATAGTGGCCCGTGGCGGCGCTCTCCTGACTTGACTTGACTTGTAACTTATAACTTGACTCGTATAATCAACTTGACACCGTGGGTGTTCCTGCTTGCTTGCTTGTGCAATCCACTTGTCTTATCTTGCATCATGTCTAGGACGTGACTCCCTGGTTCCCACGGTCAGGGATTCATACTGAATATGGATTAGGCTAATGACTAGATCAAACTATAGTTCATAAAGAATTTCCAGTCACAGATAATCTCGTTATCTGGGCGCTCTTAATTGGACTTGTAGCTTGCCGACGAGTAGAGCACATTTCCAGTGCACTGTCATGTGTTGCACCCTCTAAGTCACCTAAGGGTATATCGTCTCCGGGGCGATGTACCCAACTATACTCTCAACCCGCGGAAGGATAACTGGGTGGTCTGCAGGGCTTGGGACTGGGAAATTCTCATTGCATCTTGTTAGTAATTAGGCTTGTGACAACCCTAGTTAGTTAAAGTAGTAAGCCGTAGTAATTGCTTGGCCGCTTGTGAATGGATGATGTCTAGCCCTGTCTAAGTCTTGTCTAGTCCCTGTACCCTGGTACTCATGAACATGATTGTTTTACTTGCTTTAACAATAATTGGGTAGGGACAATGAGATATTCAGGCGAAGGGTTACAACCCCGGTCCTTGTTTGGTTTACGGGTTGTAACCTGGCTCCCAGAATGGTTCTACGTCCCTAGTCGTTTATTGTCCTGCTGTACTTTTATTACTTGTACTTTTCTTTCATTTTCTTATGTTCTGATATGCTGGTTTTGTTCTTATTTCGTGGCCTCCTTTGTGGCACTTGCTCTTTCTGGGGTTTGACCCAGCTGGTTTTGTGTGGCCAGATTTCGGAGCAGCATCCGAGGATCTACCGAACCTCCAGCCCGATGGTGGCGACTAGAAGGAACCCGGGCTACGAGTGGGTTTTCTATTTTGTTTCGCTCACTCTATTATAAAATTATTCTTTGAGACGTTTAGCCGACGAGCACCTGTTAGCTCGATGCACTTTTACTAGTAGTCTGCCTACGGGCTGTAAACATGATTAACAAATCCTAGGGTTGATCATGTATGACTTAACTCTTGCTAGTCCTAGCATTTTGTACGACTAGCTTCATGATCAGCTGATATGTAATATTTGGGATGCCTTTTATTGTATATTTGGTGGTCAAACATCTTGTAATTATATTATTTGCTTGAGATTGAGACAGTAGGCTTGACCTTAAGAGACTGTTGGCTTGTAGTAAACCCTCATATCTAGACAGCCGTGACCGTATAGTTGAGATGTATTCTATTTCAATATACGTAGCTGGCTATGTTCGTCCCCGCTCTCCAGTATTCTGGTTCTGGGGCGTGACATGATTTAAGTGGTGGCCCATGCAGGTCTTGTCAATCAAGAAATGTGAGGGTTTACCGATAGATGTCTCAATTATTATTCGTCCTTGATCTCCGTTCATATCCTCTGAATCCCTGAGAATCTTGACTTGATCACATGCTTGTATTGTTGATCTGTCCTGGTCCTTCCTCATTGTTTTTCCCTGTGTCGTCTTCTTCAGCGGTACTGTACCTGACCCCGCCGATCAGCAAGGTGGAGCACCTCCCGCGGACCAGCAGCAACCTGGAGATCAAGCCCAGCATTCCGGGGTTGCCTCCCGAGTTATACCTTCTGGAGGAGAGCCCCCAGTTCAGCCTGTCCAGCCTGCAGAGCCTGATGATGGCACTTTGGTGGGTCTCATCAGATCATTGTTAGCTTCCCAAGATCGCCGAAGAGATGCCTTGCACCAGGCAGTGGAAGATGCTCTGAACAGAGGAGGTCATCCAAGAAATAGTGCAGCGAACAGTTTCAAGCGCCTGAACCCTCCCTTCTTCGACGGCAGTGAAGATGCGATTGCCGCGGACGCTTGGCTTCAGGATACCGAGGTGGTTCTGGAAGCAGTTAGGACACCTGAGAATGAGAAGGTGGCCGTAGTGCGTCTACAGTTACTGGATCTTCCCCGCAGCTGGTGGGCAGCACAGGCCGTGGGATTAGTGGCCCCTATTCCATGGGCACTATTCAGAGAGAGATTCCAGACTAAGTACTTCGATGCGGTGGCTCGGTACGATCTACAGACCAAGTTCACCAATCTGAAGCAAGGAGACAGGACGGTCGATGGATATGCGGCCGAGTTCTCCAGGCTTAGTCGGTTTGCTCCCACTTTGGTGGTGACCGAGTTTGATAGAGCCCAGCGGTTCCAGCAAGGGCTCCACCTCGAGATTTTGTTAGCAGTGGAACAGTTTGAGCATCAGACTTTTGATGCAGTGTTGAGGGCAGCCAGGAGGCACGAGTATACCTCCCACAAGATCATAGACAGGACCGGAAGTAGGAAGCGGTCTCACGGCCAGATGACCCAGTCTTCAGTACCAGCCCCGGCAGCTAGGGCCTTGACTATTGGAGCTCCCCAAAGGGTGGATTCGGTTACGTCGGTTCAGCATTCAACCCCGACGTTGTTTTCCATAAAGAAATTCTCTTTATTTGTTGTGTTTCTGGGAAAATTACAACTGTAGGAATCCGATCTAGAAGACGATCGCTTTATCCCTTGGACTATGCGAAGAAGAAAAGCTCTCAAAATTTTGACAGTAGATATCAATGTATCTGTACAATGAATGAGGAAAAGAACTCTATTTATAGAGTCAAGAATAATAACTGAAAAGATAATTGTCTTCACAGCCTATGCCTAGTTAAAAATCACGCAGGATTTAACTTACACAAGGCTGTGAGCAGTTACTGGACGTGGCCTGTAACTGTTGGACACATGGCAATCATGCATGAGTCGTGTGCAAGTTACAGGACATGTAGGCGAGAGATCAGTGGCATGGCTGCCACGTACTCCAATTTGATGAAATCCACGCAGACTTGTTGAAGACGAAATCCACGCGAACCCGGTGTAGAAAGCTTCAAAATCTACGCAAACTTGGGACAGGAAGCTTCAGGATCCACGCAGACTTCGAGGCAAAGAACTTCAAAATCTACGCAAACTTGAGGAAGAAAACTTCAGAATCTACGCAAACTTGAGACGAAGATCACAAATACACACAGACTTGAGATAGAACTGCCAGCTGTCTTGATTCGGCGTGTCTCGACTGACACAAAATCTCTGACAGTGATTGCTTTGTCAGTCGCATTAAATGACAAGAAACCCTTTTGGTACGCCAACTCGACGAAGGCTGAGTCTTGCTGAAGAAGATTCTGAAAATCACGCAATAGACGACGATGATCTCTCGAATTCTGTGTATACGTGGCATACGAAGAGATATTCTTCAACTGTCGTGTTGTCAGTCATAATTACTCTTTGACAAATGATGAGCTGTCTTCCAGCGTGATTTGTTTATATTGTCTGGATTAACTGAGCGTGACTTTTGACTCTGTCTTGATCAACTCAGCGTGACTTTCATTTTTGAGGCCTACAAAACCCCCTTCAAAGTTTTCGAAAAATGATAAATTATTTCGAAATACTTTGAAAAATAGAGATGATAAAATGGATTTAGTCACGCTGAGATGACTTCAAAATTTTTCGGAAGTCGAAATGACTTCGAAGTTCTTTGAAAACATCCAAATGAACTTATTAAATGTCATAATGACTCTTCGTTCTCCGAGACTGATTGTATCCAATTTATGGTGGAATATGAACCGCCGGCAAAACTCAGTTATATAAACAGAAAGAAGTTTCATTTTTAATCTTCATCTTACGTCAATATGACACCAAAGGAGAAAGCTGAGGAAGAAGCACGCAAGTTGGGCTTTTGTTCTCATGGTGACCCCACTTTTGGGGGTGAAGAGCCAGAGCCCCTTGTCTTCGAGCTCAAAGATGATCCCTTGCAACTAGCCAAGAATTTCTTGAGCTATTTTGGCTTGGATGGCTCGTCCTCTTCTGATGGACGCAGCCTCATAGAGCAGCGTGAAATGTTTAAAGCTTTGTTGCACTGTCTGGGAGTTAGGAGCGTAGAAGAACTAGGCACCAAGCTCAGTCGCTCTGGGAAATAGAGCGTGACTTTTATGCTTTTGTTGCACTTTTTGTTTTGTCTTTTGTAAGGCCATCAGTGCCTGTCTTAAGAAATGAAGTACAACTTTTGTGTTTGATCTGCGTGCCTTAATGAGAAATATTAATCAACAGTCTTTGATTGTTTCCAATGTTGCTCTGTCTTCCAAAGCACACGTGACACTCATTCCACAGTTTACGAGCGCTATTTATGCGGATCTTTTCCAAGAATAGACTTGTACTTTGCCCTTTAAATAGATAGAAGAGTTTCGCAGATACTCATCTCCCATTCCTCTTCTTCTTCTCTGAGAATGAAATTTTTGGGAGATTTCACTCTCAAACAGGAAAGCAATGTTTTCTAATGTTCGACTTCTGCGCACTGTATCAAACATGAGTTTGCCAATCCTTAGCACCAAACTTGAAGGTAAATCAGTGTAATACGTGCACTTATTTCTGCTGTTGAAGATAGGCTTTCTGTTTCTTGTTTCTGATTTGAACAATACACGCCTGTCTCTGTTTGATAAATGCATACTGAATAATTTCTGTTGATCTAATTTTTTTTTCTTCTTAATGCTTTCTGCAGAAACTTGGCTGAAAATTTTCTTCAGAACTGGCATTGGGGATGTGGATGCTGTGGAGAATATCCTGCTGACATCTACATCAGGGAGCTCATACGCTTTTGACGCGTAAATCAGACAACTCAGAACTCTTCGTGGGATAGAAGGGTCTTCCTTAGATGGTAGGAAGAGCCTTTATACACGAGAGTTGGATGGTGGAGTCAACTCTACTACCGAGAAATCGGGTAGTAGAGTTCCTTTTGCGGGAGAACTAGGAATTGTATCCCAAGGTTGGATACATTCCTGTCTCCTCTGAAAAGTCGCTCCTAATCCACTAGTTATATTGGCAGCACCACGACTTCGGGCTGCCATCCTCTGTGGTTCTCCTCTCGTCTGAGAGAGAAGACCAGAGTTTGATTCCTGCTGATCTGGTCGTGACTGGGACCCAGACAGTCAGGAACTGCCACCAACAACGAACCTGACGGAGAAGGTCCGATGGAGAAGATCCAAAGAAGAAGATAGATCTCTATTAGGTTATTGTTGTGGCGTAGAATAAAAATCCAAGATTTGTAATAGATTTCTATTATGATTTGTAAGAAAGTCTAAGAAAATGTAATAGACTTTTTGTGGTGAAAATGAGAATGGAAATGATAATTCTTCTATGCTCAAAGATTTGTATTTGTGGATGAATTGTGGACATGATAGATAATGAAATCTTCTTTTCTGTTTTAGAGTATATGATATTATCAGAGGTATTATGGACGTGATAATATATAGGAACTCAAAAGAAAATAGATTGATTTCTATGCAGAGGTCAAAACATGACAAATGAGTAAGTAGATTCGGAATTGATTCAGAGGTTATGAAAACATGATAAATAACGAATCCCCACTTAATAAATTGATAGAAGATTATGAACGGATGAACCGTTAGGAAATGATGAACAGATGAACTGTCGAGTGAATGTAATAAATGAACGGATGAACCGTCAAGTATTAATGAACAGGCGAACCGTCTGATGAATGTGAGAAATGAATGGATGAACCGTTAAGCATTAATGAATATGTGAAACGTCGGATGAATGAGGAACTTCTGCCTATAAATATAGCAGAAATCTGGCGAGAACGAATACTTCTACTCCTCAACATAAAAATGTCATCTGGAGAAGCATCCAAGAAGACTGAGATAGCCTCAAAGGTTCAGAAAGGCACTGAAGAACGCCCTGCTGGTCCAGTCAAAACGAAGAAGACGGAAGCAGGCGAAGGTTCGTCTGCACCCAAGCCACCAAGGGACATTCTGGATTTTCTGCTCGAACCAGGAAGGACTGAAGAAGAGGAAGCCATGAGGATGGCCGCTTGCAAATTCCTCGTGGGTTCTAGCAAGGAGGTTCTCGGCTCTTTTGCTGATCACATCTTCGAGAAGGACGGTAGTGGCCCACGTCCAAAAGTAGAGAAGGATGATAGTGATCTTCCTTAATATCATGTATCATCATTCATGAAAGTAAAATAAAATTTTTATTTTTAAACATGAATTTGTCTGATGATTACAAGTATTTACATTTATACATAGTACTTTTTAAGGAATTTGCCATTAATTGGCATCAAAACTTTTCGACCATCCAATTCTGAGAGTTGATAAGCTCCATTTGAGAAAACTTTGCTCACAATATAGGGACCTTCCCACTTTGCGTCAAATTTGCCCTTACTCATATGAGTCATAGTCATAGGACGTCTGACTGTTAGAACAAGTTCTCCTTTTTGATATGATCGAACTCTGACTTTTTTATTAAAAGCTCTTGAAATTCTAGCTTGATAGAATTCAATATTCTGTTGAGCAGATAATCGCTTTTCATCCAGAGCTTCTAATTCCTGAAGTCGAAGACGATCGTTATTTTCAGCAGTGAGTTCATTAGCGATTGCTATCCTTAAAGAAGGAATTTGAATATCTAATGGAAGAACAGCTTTGCAACCATACACCAGAGAGAAAGGTGTACATTTGGTAGCATTACGAACTGTAGTGCGATAAGCCCACAAACATTCCCCGAGCTTGTCACTCCAATTACGTTTGTTAGTGGAGACAAACTTCTTTAGGAGTTTGATGATAGTCTTGTTGAAAGCTTCTGCTAATCCGTTAGCTGCTGGATTATATGCGGTAGAAGCCACATTATTGATCCGGTGATCGTCACAGAATCGAGTAAATTTCTGGCTGACGAACTGTGGTCCGTTATCATGAACAATGCGTCAAGGAACACCAAATCTGTAGATGACGTGGTGCTTAATAAAGCTGATGACATTAGACGTCTTAACTTCAGATAAAGGAATGGCTTCGGCCCATTTGGAGAAGTAATCGGTTATTGCGAGAATGAACCGATGACCTTTAGATGACGGTGGATTGATCGGGCCGACAATGTCCATGCCCCAAGCTTCGAAGGGCCATGATGCTGCCGTAGGATGTAGAAATTCTGAGGATTGATGAATAAAATCTGCATGGATTTGACAAGCTTTACACTTCTTTGCATATTCGATGGCATCAGATACCATGGTGGGCCAATAATAACCCATACGTCGAATACGGTCTTGAAGTTTTGGTCCTGGCTGATGTGCTCCACAAATTCCATCATGTGCTTCGCGAATGATTTGTTAAGCCTCGTCACCGGCAACACATCGAAGGAGTAAACCATCATAAGCTCGACGATATAAGGTCTTTGTTGTATGATTGTAGTAGAATCTGAGTGATCGTCGTCTGATTGATGCTGCCTCACTCGGATCATCCAGAAGAATATCATACAATACGAAATCTAAGAAAGGAAGTCTCCAATCTTTATCCGTATTCTGATTCTCAGTCGAGTTACTGAAGATGAATTCCATGCTGGAATCGGATGAAGATGACATCGATTTACGACTGAATCCAAATCCTCTTGTTGTGTTGACGTCATGAGATGTTGATTCTTCAATGTCAACTGGAAGTCCTAGAGTCAAGTTATTTTCAAGATGAAATAATTCTCGATTACGAACAACGATCATTTGTTGTCGTCTGATTGGAATAGCCAGCACCGCTGCAAGATTAGCAAGGGCATCAGCTTCTGTGTTACATGCTCGCCTAACATGTTCAATGAAGAATTCTTCAAACGAAGAAGCCATAGATATAGCTGTTTTATGATAAGGAACCAGATCTTGATGGCGAACTTCATAAGTACCCCTGATCTGATTGACAATGAGTTTAGAGTCTCCATACGCCTCCAAATGTTGAATATTCAGATGTTTAGCGAGTTGAAGACCAATAAGTAATGCGTTGTACTCAGCTACATTGTTTGAACATGGCTGATCGAGAGAATAAGCTCTTTGGATAGCAAGACCTTCTGGCGATACAAGAACGATTCCAACTCCAGCGACAATATCGCCATTAGGACCAATTCTTGATGCTCCATCAAAGAATAGACGCCAAGTAGGATCTTCTTCAGCAATTTAATTTGAATCTAGGACTTCATCTGGGATTTCATCATAGAGTTTTGAATTTTCTAGAATTGAGTGAGCATCCAGAAAATCAGCTAAAGCTTGTCCTTTGACTGATTTCTGAGGAATATAGTGCATGTCATACTGAACAAGTAGGATTCCCCAGTTAGCCAATCGAGAATTCAAAACACTGGATTTCTTCATCATGATCCGTATAGGATTGATCCTGGAGATGACATGAATAGTCTGGCCAATGATATAATGACGTGTCTTTTGGACAGCAAACATCAAGGCTAGACATTCTTTTTCGACCGGTGAATATCGAGGTTCAGCTCCGGTCATAGTGCGGCTGAGATAATAAATGGCTTGTTCATGGCCATTTTGATTCTTTTGAGCGAGTAATGCACCCAATGAATGACTCATTGCTCGAGTATAGAGGAGGAACGGTATTCCTGCGACGGGAGGTACCAATACTGGAGGGCTCATTAGATATTGTTTTATATCATCGAATGCTTTCTAACATTCATCATTCCAGACAAAAGAGACATCTTTCTTCATAAGTTTGTTGAATGGTCTGCAGCGTCCTGATAAATTAGAGATGAATCTCCTGATATAAGCGATTCTTCCTTGAAATCCTCGTAGCTCTTTTAAGGTGCGTAGAGGACGCATCTCTTGGATGGCTTTGATCTTCTCGGGATCCACGTGTATACCTTTAGAGGTAATGACGAAGCCGAGAAATTTACCACTAGAGACGCCTAAGAAGGACTTAGTAGGGTTCATCTTTAATTGATGCTTACGCATTAGATCAAATATAGTCTTCAAATCTTGGATATGATCCTCCTTTTGTCGACTTTTGACTGCAATATCATCAACATAGCATTCGACTATTTTCCGTAAATGTTTACGGAATATAGTGCTCATAGCTCGTTGATAAGTTGCTCCTGCATTCTTGAGACCGAATGGCATAACTGTATAACAGTATGTACCAATCGGCGTTCTGAAAGAAGTGTGCTTCTCGTCGTCTGGAAACATTTTGATCTGATTGTACCCAGAATACCCGTCCATGAATGACATTCGTTCAAATCCACAGGTATTATCAACCATGACATCAGTGATTGGTAGAGGAAATTCGTCTTTAGGACATGCCGTATTGAGATCGCGGAAGTCTATGCATACTCTGATCTTGCCAGTCTTTTTAAGAACAGGAACAATATTAGCCACCCAATCGGGATGTTGTTCCTCTCTAATAAACCCAGAGGTAATGAGTTTATTGACTTCAGCTTCAATTGCATCCATGATGTCTGGACGAAATCGTCGCTGTTGTTGTTTGACCGGTTTAGCATTCGGCAAGATATTGAGCTTGTGAGTTGCAATTTGAGGATCAAGCCCTGGCATATCTTCATAACTCCAAGCAAAGACATCGATGTAATTACGAATGAGTTTGATCATGTCTTTCTTATCAGTTTCTGAAAGACTTTCACTGATGAATATTGGTTTGGGAGATCCCTCTTCACCAACATCTATTTGAACAAGTTTATCTTCAGTCGGAGGTTCTTTTTGCTCAAAACGGAACTTCCATTGATTATCTAATCTTTGGGCCCACTGTTCTGATTCAGGTGAGATTTCAAACTCTTCTTCGTCTTCATCATTTTCTTCAGAATGGTCAATGGAAACCATGTTGGAAGACAAAATGTTACAGTAGAAGTCACCGATACTCGTATCGGAATCCCAAGAAGTGGTACTAGAAGAATCAGATCTTTTATCTTCGTCAGACTCGGGATCTTCATGGATAATATTGATGAAAGGAGTAGGAGCAGTATAACCCAATCCGCATTTCGTCCTTCCATATTTCAAAGGAGGAATCCGGACAGGCATTTTTCTTCCTTTTCCACTATTGAGGCCAGTCCTGAAGTCATAGCCCATATTTTTGATGATGTCTCTAGATTGCTGACTATAACGACGTAGTTGTAATCTTCCAGTGTCATCATTTTTGTCATTATCTTCAAGATCAGAAGGATTTTGAGGCCCTTTGTAGAAGAATATTGGAATGTCTCCTGGCTTTCTGCTGGGAACTAGAAAGTATGAAGATTGTACAGGTTCTAGAGATACATCTGTATAAACAGTCTGTATAACTCCTATGGTTATTGTGTTCAAGTCATCTAACAGATGTAAATAACTATGAACATAATTACACACATCAACGTACTGCAAAGGTGGAGACTTTTCATTAAATGTAAAAGCAGCAATATTTACATTGGGAGAAGGCTGAGCCTTAGAGATTTTAGCCAAGTCAATGACTAAAGGGGGAGAAGAAGAAGAAGCTTTATTTCGATTAAGATCGATAACAAATGGCTCAGAAGAGGTGAGCTCCATTGAAGTTTGAGTAGGAAGAGTAGTCCGCCCTCCAACTGGAATTAGCAGAGTATCTTGTGAAGATACAGGAACTGTAGTACGCCCACTGACAGGAATGATCAGTGTATTTTGAGTAGATGACTGAGGTAACGGAGAGATCCGTCCACTCACTGGAATGATGAAAGAATCTTCTCCAGAGGGTTTAGGAGATTGTTGCTGAGTAGTTCGACCTTTAACAGGGATTATTAAAGTCTCACTTTGTGCATTTTCTTTCTCCATAGCTTGTATGATCCTTGTATACTCTTCTTTGTACATTCGGGAATCGTTGAAATAAGCTTCAACCCCATGGAAGGGATTTATATCAGCAACTTCTTTTTGTACTCTTCCATTGCTATCAATGTATTTAAAACATTGATGAAGAGTAGAGGGCACCACATTATTTTCATGAAGAAAGGGCCTCCCCAGAAGAAGATTATAGGATCCCGCGATCTCGATCACATAGAAAGTGACTTTAGATCTGAAATCGCCTATCTGAAGCTTCAGATGAATCTTTCCCAAAGGCTCGCTTCGGCTTTGATTGAATCCCAGGATAGTAGTAACCGTCTTAGAGAGCTTGTGAAGAGGGATTTTTAATTCATCCAGCAGACTCTTTGGCATTATGCTTATAGCAGACCCTGGATCAATGAGGATACGATCTATCTTTATTGTGTCGATATAACCGGTGTAGTAGAGAGGCCGATCATGTCGATTATCCTCCAATAGCATGTCGTCTTGTGTAAAGGTGATATTTAGGATAATCTCCAGTACACTGTTACAATGTAAGCAAGTGGCAGGTTCTGTATCTGGCTTCTTCAATTGTGCAAGACAAGAGTCAGCTTGTAGAAGTGCTTCACTTAACGTCTTCCGAGTCTCTTTGGAAAGACGTAGAAGTTCAAAGAGGGACATTCTAGCTGGAGTATTAGCAAGCTGAGCTAAAATGTCGAAGTTGTAAGGCTTCTGAAGTCCAAGAGGAGAGGACTTCTTGATTGGTTTATCAAACTGAGCTTGTTGCTTGCCTTTCTCAAGAGTTGTGGGTTTGGGAGGAACAGGTTCAGTGGATGATTCTTCTTCAGGAGGAATATTAGAAGCATCTTTATCAGCTGAAGGGATATCAGTAGGATCCTCAGGACTTTTGGAATAATCCTTTAGATAAGGTTTCCCCGTTCGAGTAGCACTAACAAGTGCTTCTTCTTTCTCTTTTGGCTCTGTGTCAGGAATAGATCCAAGAGAAGTCATATGACATGATTTAATCTTTCCAGCCTTCTTGGACTTTCGAGAAGTAGTCTTTTGAGGAGAAGGCGATTCAAAATCTGCCACTAGATCAGGATGAATCCACATGATTTCTCCAGTTTCCAAAGTGATTGGCACTAATCCTTCAGACCGTGGAGGAGGAAAATTCACTATGTCAAGAGTTGCCTTGGGAATAGGAACGATCCCACCTTCAAGGAGTTGAGAAGGGAAATCTCCGAATTGCATAGAGACGACGTTGGAGGTGACGGTCTTCTCTTTTGGAGTAAGAGAGATAGCTCCAGATTTAATTATTTCTTGGATCTTTCCTTTCAGTACATAACATGTACGAACTGTATGACCCAGCATTCTGTGATATGGGCAGTATTTGGGATGATCTGTTTTACCAGCTTCATCAGGTTTCTTGATCTCAGGTAATTGTATCTTATTACCTTTCAGCAGACATTCAAAGATACTAAGGACATCGTCGTCATCAAAAGAATATTCTTCTTTGGGGTGAGGTGTTCTTGATTGTTGAGTTGTAGAGGCAGGAGTTTGAACATTTGATGCATCTTTGCTCTGAAGATTAACTTCAAGAGTTTCTTTTCCTTTGCGAGCATTATTTTTATTGTTAGCACCTTGTCCTGTTTCTTTAGGAGTCATCTGCACTCCTAAACCTTTAAAGGTTTCAGCACTGATTTCTGCAGCTTTGGCACTGACTATAAAGGAAGGCCAATCTTGAAATTGAGTGGACCCTGTCCACATACTGATGATTGGCAATAAGTTTGATTTGCACGTGTCAATGGTGACAGCATCAGGAGTTCCAAGAGGCATCTTCAGAGCTTCTCTTCGAAACCGTTCAATGTATTCCTCTGTAGATTCATTATTTTTCTGTTTGATTCTAATAAGAGAAGACATAGTCATGTCATTAAGCCCTTCATAGAACCTTTCAAGAAACATCTGTTTGAAACCAGCAAATGAGGTAATGCTCCCATCTGGGAGACTCCTATACCATTCATAAGCCGTTCCCTTGAGACATCCAATAAATACCCGAGTAAGGAGGGCATCACTTGGTTGCAGTTGATCAGTCATCACTTCAAAGTGATTAATAAACTGACTTGGAGAAGTGGTTCCATCATAGAATGAGATAGTAGGAGGCTTGTATTTAGGAGGATATGATACTTGCTTCCATTCTATCGGATAAGGCTGCTTGATGCCTAACCTTTGTAAACCATCCTTCTGTTTGAATGCCTCGAATTGAGTTTTGAGATTCTTCAATTCTTCAGAGACAACTCCCGAAGATTGTGGAGTTGTGGCTTGTAGAGAATAGTTGGGAGGAGGAACAGCATTGTAAGCACTACCCCCAGCTCCAGAGAGACTAGGATTTGGTTGAGCTGGTCCAGGAGTATTGGATTGTACTGCTGGAGGAACTTGTACTGGACTTATATCAGTATCAACTGGTATGGCATCTGGTACAGTCTGTCGATTTTGCATCTGTGTTGCCATGAGTTCATATATCGACTTCATAGTATCAGCCATAGATTTTATTTGCTGTTCCAAAGAAGCAATTCTTTGATCTCGAGGAGTCAAGGAAGAAGAAGGTTCATCAGTATTCCCATCAACCATATAAGTCGTGACTGTATGAGGGATTATTGATGAACTAGTAGATGTTGTATGCTCTGAATCATTGCTTCGTGCATCAAAGTCAACTATAGGAGAATTACCCCCAGTAGGAAGAGGTGGGAAGTTAGATTCTCCAAGGAATTCAGAATCAATTTCAGGGATCAAATTTCTTTGACTAGAAGCCAGGACTCTTGCTCTGGTGTTTCTATATACTCCATCTGGACTATCAACTCTACCCCCGGTGTCCCGAGAAGTCATGTTGACAGAGGCAAACAAAGGCTCATCTTTATCAGGCATAGGTTCATACTGAATCCTATTGAAGACAGACTGTCGTTTAGTTTGACATCTGCATTGCATTGTGGCTCTTGGCTGGAAGTCACATTCATGATCACCATGGTCTTGAACCGTTGATTGACATCTGCACTGAATTATGACTCTTGGATAGAAGTCACATTCAGCATGTTCCTTTGACATAAAATTACTCCTTCTCTTCTGTTGAAGATATTCCCGTAAATCTGTTTGTGAAGAGGAGATAGTTTTCCCCAGCAGAGTCGCCAATTTGTTTTCCATAAAGAAATTCTCTTTATTTGTTGTATTTCTGGGAAAATTACAACTGTAGGAATCCGATCTAGAAGACGATCGCTTTATCTCTTGGACTATGCGAAGAAGAAAAGCTCTCAAAATTTTGACAGTAGATATCAATATATCTGTACAATGAATGAGGAAAAGAACTCTATTTATAGAGTCAAGAATAATAACTAAAAAGATAACTGTCTTCACAGCCTATGCCTAGTTAAAAATCACGCAGGATTTAACATACACAAGGCTGTGAGCAGTTACTGGACGTGGCCTGTAACTGTTGGACACATGGCAATCATGCAAGAGTCGTGTGCAAGTTACATGACACGCAGGCGAGAGATCAGTGGCATGGCTGCCACGTACTCCAATTTGATGAAATCCACGCAGACTTGTTGAAGACGAAATCCACGCGAACCCGGTGTAGAAAACTTCAAAATCCATGCAAACTTGGGGTAGGAAGCTTCAGGATCCACGCAGACTTCGAGGCAAAGAACTTCAAAATCCACGCAAACTTGAGGAAGAAAACTTCAGAATCCACGCAAACTTGAGATGAAGATCACAAATACACGCAGACTTGAGATAGAACTGCCAGCTGTCTTGATTCGGCGTGTCTCGACTGACACAAAATCTCTAACAGTAATTGCTTTGTCAGTCGCATTAAATGACAAGAAACCCTTTTGGTACGCCAACTCGACGAAGGCTGAGTCTTGCTGAAGAAGATTTCGAAAATCATGCAATAGACGGCGATGATCTCTCGAATTCTGTGTATACGTGGCATACGAAGAGATATTCTTCGACTGTCGTATTGTCAGTCATAATTACTCTTTGACAAATGATGAGCTGTCTCCCAGCGTGATTTGTTTATATTGTCTGGATCAACTGAGCGTGACTTTTGACTCTGTCTTGATCAACTCAGCGTGACTTTCATTTTTGAGGCCTACAGACGTATCCGCAGCAGCAGAAGCAGAAGCAGTCTTCCGCAATGGGCTGCACTCATTGTGGAAAGCCAGGACACGTTGTTTCAGAATGTCGCAGAGCTCAGGGATTGTGTTTGGCTTGTGGAGCACCGGACCACAAGATAGGGTCTTGTCCGAATAGGGCCAGTTCATCATCGGCTCAGACTAGTCCCTCGGTAAGGGGGCCAGCACCAGCACCAGTGCAGCAACAGTACCAGCCTCCGAGGCCATTGCCGCCTCAGGCCCAGGCCTTCCAGCAACAGAGGCCTCAGCAGTTCGCCCTGGCCCAGGCCCATATCCAGGATCGACAGAGAGGTATCTGTATCCTATTGTCTTATTTTCCACCGTCGTTATACGGGACACATGTCATGTTTCATGTATCCTAATTACAACGGTATATCCCGGACCCGAGCCATGTCCTAGATTATTCGAAAACGGTTATTGGTACCAACCTTTTCGTATGAGGAGAGGCCCGTGTCCTTGTTTGACCAAAGAGAGAGACCTCAAGCGCAAGACTATTAGTTTAGTCAGGGTTGCTTGGGGTCATCACTCTCTAGGTGAGTCAACGTGGGAGCGTGAGGACGACATCCTATGGCGATATCCCTACCTGTTTGACTCATAAGGTATAATGTCTTCCTTATGCCTTATGCCTTCCGTCCTTGCTTGCGTGCGTGATTGTTTGATTGACTGCTTAGTATAGCTTGTATGTGAATAGTATAACTTGTCCTTGTCTCTCTAACTCTTTGATTAAATTTCGAGGACGGAATTCTTTTAAGGTGGGTAGAGTTGTAACACCCATATTCTGAATGCGTATTTTGTCAAGCTTGCATATATTTCAGACCTGTATTTATTTTCTCGAATTTTGGCATGTACTTATAATTGGCTTGACTTGCAGATTTTGGTTCTCGTAATTGGGTTTTACATGACTTGGTTTTATTTTGTGGAGGAGAATTGGTTTGATTTGGTTTGGTTTGGTTTAAAATGCATTGGAACACCTTAGCCTATGCTCCATCCTCAACACAACACACCCACCTCCATTAAATCCCACCTAACTTTTCTCTCTCCTCTTTATTTTTCATTTACTTCTCCATCTCCTTCTTCTTCCTTCCTCTACACAACTCACCAACACCCATAGGCAAGTGCACCTTGCCACCACATGAGAACCACATTTTATTTGTCCATTAGCTAGATTAGGCCATGGAGATTAACATTAGAACTTGACATTTTGTGATTTGGAGTCTCCATTGTTCTAGATCTAAGTTTCTTTATTTTCGGATTTATATGGTTTTGATCTATTTTGGTTTGATTTTTGTGGGTTTTGATGCTTTCATGTGGAAGAGAATTCAATTTTACTCAAGTTAGAACTTTGAAAATCTAGATTTGGCTTTGATTTGACAAAGATATAAAAATTTGAATTCTTGGTGTTCTTGGTGTTCTTCTCGGCCTGGAGTAGCAGCCTGCAGCCTGCGCTCTTTAGCGCAGTGCTGGACGGCGCAGCCCCTCTCGACCTGCGCTCTTTAGCGCAGTGCCGACCGCGCAGCTTGCCCTATGGTGAACTGCGCTCAGCCCCATGCGCCTACCATTCCTGCGCACTTCACCCTGCGCAGTTCACTCCTGCGCAGTCTGTTCATGCGCAATCCACCCCTGCGCAGTTCACTCCTGCGCAGTCTGCTCATGCGTAATCCACCCCTGCGCAGTTCACTCCTGCGCAGTCTGTTCATGCGCAATCTGACCCATGCGCCCTGTGCCCCTGCGCCCTGTGCCCCTGCGCACTTGGCACCATGCGCAGCTGACACCTGCGCAATCCAACCCCCTGACCCCTTGCGCAATCCATTGGCTCTTGGAGTTTTGATTTTATTTCTCTAAGCTTGGCTCTTCTATAGCCCTGTATATTGATATTTTATTAGATATTTTACGCCTATTTTATATCCTTACGCCTTTTGTCATGAACTTGATTTTACTTAATATGTTTGGAATGACTATTGTACATGGCATGGTATGACAAGGAACTAGCATAACACGACAGTGACCCGTAGTGGTGCACTCTTGACATGACCAACCTGACATGATAGTGACCCATAGTGGTGCACTCCTCACTCTATTGTAAAATTATTCTTTGAGGCGTTTAGCCGACGAGCACCTGTTAGCTCGATGCACTTTTACTAGTAGTCTGCCTACGGGCTGTAAACATGATTAACAAATCCTATGGTTGATCATGTATGACTTAACTCTTGCTAGTCCTAGCATTTTGTACGATTAGCTTCATGATCAGCTGATATGTAATATTTGGGACGCCTTTTATTGTATATTTGGTGGTCAAACATCTTGTAATTATATTATTTGCTTGAGATTGAGACAGTAGGCTTGACCTTAAGAGACTGTTGGCTTGTAGTAAACCCTCATATCTAGACAGCCGTGACCGTATAGTTGAGATGTATTCTATTTCAATATACGTAGCTGGCTATGTTCGCCCCCGCTCTCCAGTATTCTGGTTCTGGGGCGTGACAGATTTTGAAGACGGCAATGGCTCTAACTATCAAGAATGTTGCCATGTTCAATGATGTTGAGAGAGCTGCCACATTGGAGAAAATTGTGGAGGACCTTGAGCAACAGATTGGAGAATATCTCAGGCTATCAAATAAGACTGTTGAAGGCCTCATTCAGGAGGAGTATGATGCCTTAACAGCTGATTATCTTGCTCGAGAGACTACATATAATACAGCTCTCCATGAACACAGTCTGAAGGTTGTCAAAGAGAAGCCTTTTTGGCTGGCATAAAACCTGTACTGTATGGTCACAGAGTGGCTTATGATGCTTTGAACATAGATATTCAGAGTAAGAATGACAGAATCCGCAAAGTCGAGGCAGAGCTAGCTTGCTTGAAGGCTGAAAGGGAGAAGATGATCGATGCTCAAAATCTGCACCTCACCCAAAGCTTAATTTTAGAAGAACAAGCTTTTGGGGCTGAATCGACCATCAGAACCCTTGATGAAGCTAAGGACAATTTGATAATCACCTTCGCTGAACTTTCCTGTATTTGCACCCCCGAAGCTCGACGTGCAGAGGCTACCAAGAAGGTTATGATTTTTTATGGCAAGCGGTTAGAAGAATTAAAGAAGTTGCTTCAAGATGTTTCCACTCCACCTTAAGAGAGTGCTTTGTCATCTTTCGTCTTATTCATTTTGTAGTGTTTCCACCAGAAATGAATGAAAGATTTGTTTTGTGATCCTATCGTTTATTTGGAATTTAAACAATAGGTAAGAGATAGAAAGCACTTATCAGAGGTAATATGGACGTGACAAGTCTTTTAAACTCAACGTATTATATCTATCCAGAGGTAATATGAAATACTTATCAGAGGTTATATGAACATGACAAGTTTTCTAAACTCGAAACATTATATCTATCCAGAGGTAATATGGACATGATAGATAATGAAATATTGTTTTCTGTTTAGAGTGTACAATACTATCAGAGGTAATATGAACATGACAGTACGTAAGAACTCAAAGAAAAGTAGATTAATATCTATGCAGAGGTCAAATGGACATGATAGATAGGAAAAGAATGTGAATTTAGTATTTATCCAGAGGTTATGAAAACATGATAAATAATTAATCCAACTTTATATACCAATTGGTAAGATAGGAGATCAAAATCCCTCTCCAAAGAGACAAGTAATCAGCTTAACCAAACTTTGGTAGTTGGGGATTAAGAAGACAGATGTCGTTGAAGATATATATGAAAGAAATAAATAAACCAATCATGGCTCAAGGGACATTTTCAAATGGCTCGGATTCACTATCAGTTTGAACCATATTGACTGAAAATACTTGTCCAGATTCATCATATGAAGAACGAGACATATCAGTTTCAATGAATTGGACTTCTTCTGAATTCGATGATTGCGAAGAGCTAGAAGAGAATTCTTCTTGTATATCATCATAAAACATGTGGGACGGATCATATCCCAACCCATGACGAGTCTTTTGGTAAAATGGATCACCACGTAATGGTAGTCGTCTACCCTTGCCTTGATTGAGACCTTGCATAGTCTTCAAATCATATCCCATGTTCTGGATAATCTTGATAGATTGTTGACTATACTTGTCAATTCGGATTCTTCCCTTGTCTTTATCCTTCAGCTCATCTGCCTGAGCAACAGGGATATTTCTAGCCAGGCCAAACACAATTTGGCGCTTGTTTTTCTTATCAGACGGAACCACAAAATAAGATTCTTCGTGACGTCTAAAAGTTACGCAAGCTTGTGATGAAGCGGCCACAGGTAGAAGATAAGGAGAAGATGTTAGGAACCTTTAAGCATAAGGTCCAACATCTACATGAGGAGGGAAAGAATTTTTCTTATGATCGATGTATAAAGTTTCTTCTGGCTCAATGTCGTCTTTATATTGATGACTTTGATTATCAGAAGATAAAGTCATTCTTTCAATAAACTTGACAGCCATATACTCGAAAAGGAAATCTTCATTGATATCAAAAAGTATAGAATGATCAATATTTACATCATTTACAATTTGACTGTTACGCTTCGGATTAATCATCAGTGGACCATTATCTGTCTTCTGCGTAGTTTTGCCAAGATTGACAATCAATGGTGATTCTGGATCATTCGTACAAGAAGTATGCCCTTTGACCTTGATCATGAAAGGTTGAACTTGGCTCTTAGCAGGAATATTTGTTGATTCCTCAGATAAAGTTTGAGTTCTTCCTTTGACCTTGATTATCAGAGGTTGATCATTGACAGATTGGGATTGGATTCGTCCCTTGACTATGATCTTCAAAGGTTGCTCCTCTGGCGGATCTTCATTAATAGACTGATCCTCAGTAGGTGATTGATCTTCAGCCATGTCTGATATCTCTTTCATGCTCTTGTTTATAAAGCCTTGAATCAGAAAAATAGGCTTCGACACCCTTGAAGGGATTGATATCAGCAAACTCAGTCTTCACAACTCCTTGGGAATCCACATACTTGAAGCATTGGTGGAGAGTTGAAGGCACAATATTGTGCTTATGAAACCACGGTCTCCCCAAAAGGATATTATAGGAGACGTCTGAGTTGATAACATAGAAAGTTACCATGGTTCGAAGATCACCAATCTGAATCTGCAGACGAATCTTCCCCAATGGCTTGCTCTTGCCAGAGTTGAAACCGACTATCGTAGTACTAGTGTAAGTCAAATCACTAGTAGGAATCCTCAGGGGTCTTAGCATACTCTGAAGAATTATGCTAATTGAGGACCCAGGATCAATGTAAATCCTGTCAATTTCAGTGGATCCAATATACCCAGTGTAGCACAAAGGTTTGTCATGCTTGTTATGCTTCAACAGCATATCTTCTTGTGTAAAGGTGATGTTGGGAATTGCTTCCATCACACTATGACATTGTAGACATGACACTGGTATATTATCAGGAGTCTTGAGTTGAGCCAAACATGAATCTGCTTGAAGTAAAGCTTCACTCAAAGTCTCTCTGCTTTCTCTGGAAAGACGAAGCAACTCAACTATAGATAGTCTAGCCGGAGTATTGGCCAACTGAGCTAGAATATCAAACTTGTAAGGCTTCATCACCACCCCCTGACTGGAAGCAGACTTCAATGGGATGTCGAAGCGTACTGCTTTCTGTTTCCCCTTTTCAACCACAGAAGGTTTAGCAGGAACAGGAGAGGGTTGAGTTGGTAGTGTCTCCACTACGTCTTCAGCTTCTTTGGAGGATCCCTCATAGTCTTTATGGTACTCTTTTCCAGATCTTGTACCAGCAAAAAATTCTTTCTCAGACTCAGAAGAAGGAAGTACCATATTACAGGATTTTGTCTTCCCTCTCTTAGCCTTCTTCTTGTGTGGATTGTTACGAGGAGCTTCAGAACCCAATCCAACAGTGAAATTTTGATTTTGAATCTGTAAAAGAAGTCGTATTCCTTTATCATAATTCAAACCTTCTGCCTTTTGAAAGTCATAACCCATCTTTTTCATGAGATGAACAGATTGCCGACTATATAAGTGAGTGGGCAGCAGACTTTTGACAGGTGTTTCAACAGAGGAAGAGGAAGAAGCAAGACCTTCTGGAACCTCAGGAGAATGAAGAATAGATGTCTCTGTAGTTACGGGAGGAGAAGGATTCGGGATACAAGGAAAAATCCATGTCGAAACTTTTTCATAAGCAGCAAAGACTTGTTGTACCCGATATAAAGGAACACTATTCATGGCTAACCACTGCTGATGAGTAAGCTTGAGCTTGGTAGGAGGAGCTAGACTTGGAGGGCAGATGTTCAGTCCTTTCAGTCTATCTTCTAAAGGAAGGCCATCCCATAGGTGATCCAAGTCATCAGGATCTGGAATAACATGAGAAATCATGTTGCAGGTTTTGACTTTCTTACCCTTCTTGGATTTTGAAGTTTTATCTTCATTTTTCAACTCAGGCACTAAGTCAGGATGTACCCACATGATTTTATCATTCTTTAGTGTGAGCGGCAGTAATCCTGCATTTTCTTCTTTGGCATGCGGAATATTCACGATCTTCATCGTCGCCTTCGGAATTGGGATAATTCCATCTGGGACTTGCTGTGGAGGAAAATCTCCGAACTGAAGAGAAACCATATTGGTCGTAACCGTATGGTCATCATTGGTTAAAGCAATAGCACCACCATTTATCAACTCTTAGATTTTCTTTTTCAAGATATAGCAAGCACTGGTAGGATGATTAATATATCTATGATAGATACAATATTTGAGATTGTCAGTCAGATTCACCTCATTAGGCCTATTTGGCTCCGGAATCTGAAGTTTACCACTCTTTACCAGACATTGAAATATCCCTGGGATATCACTTTCGTCAAAGGAGTATTTTTTCTTTGGCCTGGAAGATTCTTGATTGTTCGGCGTCGTTTTGTTCTTGGAAAGATTGACCATAAGAGTATATTTTCCCTTCACATTACGATTGCCAGGATTATTACTAGGATTACTTTTTTTCCTTTATCTTCTGAAGCGAAAATCATCCCATGCTCTCGAGCCAACCTACCATTGGTCTCGACAGAAACTACTGCTATGATAAACGAAGCCCAATCTGAGAATTGGGAACCCGTGAAAACAGCGATGGATGGTCGCAGATTCATCTTGCATGTATCAATCAACGCTGAATCTGGCATACCAGGAGGCATCTTTAAAGAACCTGTCGGAAACGTTCGATGAACGTCCGAGTATCTTCTTTCTCCTTTTCTTTGATTTCTATCAAAGAAGACATGTTCATGTCCATACCTCCTTCATAGAAACGGGAGAGAAACATTGCCTTGAATTCGTCAAAAGACGAAATAGAATTATCGGATAAACTACGATACCAGTCGTAAGCTGAACCCGTCAGGCACCCGATGAACACTCGAGTGAGAAAAGCATCATTTTTCTGCAAGTGTACAGTCATAATATCAAAGTAATTGATATATTGACTGGGAGATGCTTTTCCATCGAACAAAACCATAGATTGTGGCTTGAATTTCGGTGGAAAGGGTACATCATTCCAATGAGGAGGATAAGGTTGCTTGATCCCTAACCTCTGGAGCTGATCTTTATGCCTCAAAACTTCAAACTGTGCTTTGAGCTCACGCACTACTTGAATGGCTTCACTGGTTTGGGAAAGCACATTTGATTGAATGGTTGTTGGATGTACCGTAACCCCCACTGGAGGTGGTACATCTTCAGGAATGATGGGATCCGAAGATGCAGAATTTTGATTAACAGCAGGCTCTTGAATATTCAAAGGTATTTCAGCCCCTTGACTATCTTGAGTTTGTGCTGCTACTGGTACTGGTGTTATTACCGTCGGCTGAGCAGTTTGCTGATTCAAAATTATCTGATGCATGCTTTGCACCATGTTAAGCATATCTTTCAGTGATTGCTCAACGGCAGTGAGACGTTGTTCTGTATTAGCAGATGACGTCTCTGGTTCATCTCCAACAATGTAGGATTCAACCTCTCTTGAAGATACAGAAGGATTTGTATAGAAGTATGAATCCACACTATCGGTATCAGACTCAAAAGATTGAGTACCCCCAGCTTCTGAATCAGAAGTCTACAATTGCCTTTGTCTTCTTGATCGAGTATTCTGATAAACTCCTTCAAAGGAATCAAGAAGTCTGTTGAACTGTTGTTGACCTGGAGTTTGGGACATGTTCCGTCTCGGACGTCGTCCTCTGTTAGTATGAGATGCCATGTTGACTGATGCATATGACAGCTCATGTTCTTGGTCTTCAGCTTGATGTTGAAGCAAATTAAAACTCAATCGATCAAAAACTGACCGTTTTGAAGCCGAACAACAACAATTGATCACAACCTGGTGATATTCACAATGGTGTTTTTCTTGGGGGAACGTCACCGGAGATTGTGTATTCTTACGCTTTTGCATTAGCAATTCACGTAAGTCAAAAGGAGTGGAGGGAGTAGTCTTCTTTATTACATTAGGGGTAGAAAAACGTTTAGTACCCTGTGTATAAAGAAGATTACTGGCTGCATTCGTAGAACCAAATTGAACATTTCTACGCGTTTGGAGTTGTGCGCGTAAATCTTGAGATTTTTTAGCACGAAGGACTCCATTTTTATTGCGTGTAATTTGTAGATTTGGTACTTTGCGTAGAGCAGTATAAGAAGGTTGTTGGTGTAGGACAGAAGTTTTACCAACAACATTTTTACGCTGTATGCATTTAGGTACATTCACATTAGATATGCAAACATCGTTGTGAATTTTATCTACACTGTCACAGACAGGAGACTTACCTTTATGCGTAAAACGTAAAAATTGATTATCTACCACGTCGCAGACGGGAGATTTTATTTTACGTGAGGAGCGTAATTTGTGTGTGTCTACCACGTCACAGACGGGAGACTTATTTTTACACTCAGAAGCATTAGAATCTGCCACATTACAAATGGGAGACTCATTCTTATGCCTTGAGCATAAAACTTGGTTTTTACCCACTGGGCGTAAAACCTGGTTCTTACGCAGTGGGCGTGGAACCTGATCATCTACACCGTCACAGACGGGAGACAAATTATCACACTTAGAGAGCGACGCCGAAGTAAGGACTGCCTCGTTATGAATGGGAGCCCCTACGACAGGAGTGGGAAGAATTCCCTTGCTATCAGAAGCAATAGAGAGATCAGCAGCTACTTTGGATTTAGGGATCCAAACTTTTCGTGCTTTGCGAGACTTTTGAACATTGGAGTAGCGAGAACCACCCCCAGTTCGGAGCATTTCTTCGTAGGCAGTCTGGTCGAAGTGTACAACCAGAGTCTTCTTGGTCGAACCGACCGAAACATCATTATATTGAGCAATTGCCTCCTCGTCAGAGGAGAAGGTCGTCCCCAGCAGAGTCGCCATTTTTGTTTCACTTAACAAAATGCCTTGGGAATTGGCTTTTGAAAATAAAACGAGAAAAAGTACAAGAAGTACAAATTTGATTCTGGGAAAGTATTGCTATGGAAGTCTGATTCGTAAATGATCACTTTGTTCCTTGGACCATATGATGATGATGAAGATCACTGCTTGAAGTAGAACAACTGGAAGAACTAAGTCACCAGAAAGGTATCGACGCACTTGGGCACTGATGGCGAGGCCGAATGCTTTCCTGCTTTGCTTCACTCTGTTCTGAAAGAAAGGTTGAAGAAGAATGCTCTGGAGAATCAAAATCTCTAAGTTCTGATCTTTGTATTCTCTCCTGTCTCCGTGTGTCCTTGTTATGAGAAAAATAAGTCTATTTATAGACTTGGGCTCTTGTGCGTAAAAACTCAGCAAAAGTTCCATCTTTACGCTAACAACTGCCACCCATGATCGAAGCCATCCTCTACATATGTTGACATGTGTCCCATCATTTCAGTAAAAATAGGATGCATGTACACACATTCTTCGAGAAGAATGGCATGAAAGCCACGTAGACAGACCACGTTCCAAGCTGGTGGAGGAGAATAGGGCGTAAAAATAGCCCCAATGTACTCTGAGCGTAAAGCAGTAGATTAGGCGTAAAATAGACTTGACATAGACTTCCCGCGTAAAGTGGTTGTTAAATAACCTTGAGCGTAAAAGCAGCTCAAATAGACTTTACGCACACGTCAGCTGTTGAGCGTAAAAGCTCGTATAGTCTTCGTGCGTAAAAGAAGCCATAGTGTGAGCGTAAAGTAGCTCAATCCACATACTAAACGACAACATTGGTCTCTGTATAAAATAAATCCCTTTGTGATATATGCCATCATTAATATTTCCATGTCAGAGTTTGCATTAAATGCGAGATTTGACAGCTTTGTCCAGCGTAAGAGTGGCTGATCTGTCCTTGGCGTAAAACCATGGGTGTAGACCCGAGCGTAAAATGATCAGCCTGCTTTAGGCGTAAAGTGATTAGCCTTGTCTTGGGCGTAAAGGGATTAACCGCTCTGCTTGGCGTAAAACAGATAACTTATGAATGAAATGATCCATCTCTTTGACTTTTTCTCTAAAGCACTTTTTACGCTCCTACATTAATATCCGGCGAGATAAGTACAACAGGTATCATGTACCTATTAGCAAATAAATAGCCGGCAGACGGGACTGACATGTAGTGGTCTGTCCCGGTAACACTGTCGGTGCAAGGAATACTTAACAACAAACTTGCTGTTTGCAAAAACAAAAGTATGAAACTTTATTGATACAAACTGTGTAATAAAGATTACAAGAATTCTGGGAAAATTACAACTATAGGAATCCAATCTTGATGTCGATTGCTTTATCCCTTGGACGATGTGAACTTTTGAAGACGAAGCCTCTGAAGTTGAAAACAACTCTGGAAACTGAAGGCAAAAGCCTCGGAAGTTGAAGGCAAAAAGCCTCGGAAGAATGCAGCAGCACTTCGACAAGAACTCCTGAACTCTCTGATTTCTGAACTATTTGTCTGATCTTGATCCCCTTGAAATGAAGACTTGAAACTCTATTTATAGAGTTCTGGAAATAACTAACTTTCAGTTATTCTGGACTGCGCAAGATGATTTATGCAGCAACTGGTTTGCGCAGCATTGGACTGCGCAGGCAGTTATTGGATCGTGGGCCAACTATCTGGGACACATGGCATCATTTGATTGAAATACGCATGATCGTGCATAGACAGTTGCCACGTAATGAGCAATTGAGGGCATGAATGCCACATGTAATTTGTCAGTTATGTTGGTAGAATGCGCAAAGTAAACTGCGCAGACTTTGGTTTGCGCAGACTCAGACTGCGCATGAATGGTTTACGCAGACTCAGACTGCGCAGGAATAGTTTGCGCAGCCACCTGTCAGCCGCCCTCGAGCACTGTGCGGCGCCATAAACGAACAGTCTCCTCGTTATTCGTGCTGTCAGCTGTCAGAAAGATTTGATTTGATTCAGGTAATCATGACTTTTGCCACGTCAGCCTGCGCAATTGAGAACGTGCGCAAACCAACCTGCGCAATGTGATGTCTGCGCAATCTGCTGTCTGCGCAACTTATCAAAATGATAGATATCTTGAGATCTTGACTTTATTGATTGATGCAACTTGATTTTTTAGGACCTACAAGACCCCCTTCAAAGTTTTCGAAAGTTGATTGTATTCAAAATTTCGAAATACTTTAAAATTTTGAATGTTGAACCACTTTGCGCAAGATGATGAGTTGTCTGCGCAAAACGAATAGACCACAATTTTAGGCGCAATCCGAGGCATCCGTTTCGTATTTCGAAAGCTATAAATACCCATCTTTTCGTTTTTATTTTTTTACTTTGCAATCTTTCGAGCTCTTGAGAAGAAAATCTCCCAACCCTTACTGTCTTCCTCCTCCGTCGACTGTCATGGCACCACGACGATCTTCCCATGCTACCGCCACCGTGAAGGGAAAAGCTCCGGCCGAGTCTTCTGACAGAGTTGCACGGCGAGCATCCCGACACGAATCCGCGCACCCCGCTCTGAGAGGTTGTTAAACCGATAGAAAACCCTATTTTTAGGATGATTCGACTTCCTTTGATCATCGAAACTCATCTCTTTTTAGAGATGAGTTCATATTGCGCCACCCTTTTTAGGGTTTTGGTTGCATCAATCTGTCAGTCTTCATTTTTATGAAGGCTGCCTTCCTGCGCAATTTGTTGAATTGTGCTGACAGAAAGTCAGTGCAGTCGATTTCTTTGCGCAGGATGTCAGCGCAAACTATTACTTTGCGCATCCTTCTGGGATGCGCAATCTGATGTTGCACAAATCATGTTAGCGCAATCTGAGGTTGCGTACTCTAATGTTTTATGTTTTAAAACAGAGATTTTGACTTGTACTAATCTTTAGCTGTTTGTTGATGCAGTTGAGGTCAATGAAGACCCAGATTATGAACATTTTGTGGGAACCCTCTCAGAATCTGAGTATAAAAAAGATCTATCTCATGTTCACTATCCTCAGTACGATCTGCCGGCTTCCCGTCAAGCTATACTGATTTCTCAGGATAGTGAAACTTTAATGTGTCTGATGAATGGACAGCCTCTAGAATCAGCTGATGCTGTAATTCATAAGAAACCATTGTTCCTATTCGGTGATGCCTTTGAGAGAGCCTCTCAGCCTAGGCCGAGAATGGAGGATAGAGTAGTTCACCAGAGAGATAGATCTTTCTTCATACCCGACATTGCTCGCTGCCTCCCCTTGTCATGGTACGCTCATGCAAGCTATCCAAGGAAGATGGAGTGGAATATCACTCTGTTTCAGGATGCCCGTGCAGGAAAAATCTTTGTAAAGAAGGGGCCAAAACATAAGGATATGTTTTATAGCTCTTCTGACAGATATAGAGTCCTATTGAGAGGCTTGAGACCTGGCTGCATTTCTCCAGAGAACTCCTCCATGCTGATGCCTGTTAGGACACCAATATTCGCAAATGAATTTGCGAAGGTTGAAGGAAAATATCCTGAACAAGATATTAGACTGACTGGATTGGTGAATCCAGACTATAAGCGATGGAGTTACATTGCGAATTGGATTCTGACAAAATTCCAAAACAGACTCCAGCAGATCAACCTGTATGAAGCAGTGCATGCCACTGTATACGGATTTGCTCCCAATCCTCATATGTTCTTAGCCTTAGCTGAGAGATACAATTACAGGACGGGAACCTTCATGACCCCAGGTGGAGAGATGGGCTTTGCACTCCACGAGATGAAGTATATCTCGTATTTGCCCATGGCGGATGCTCCGTATGAGGAGTATGTACCGACAAATGATGAGTTGAACAAGCTCAGAAAAGAGAATGCAGAGATGGTGACAGTATTCGAAGAACTATTATGCCATTACAAAATTTGTTCTCTATTTTACAAGAGTGCTACCGCCAACACTTGTTACTCTTCAAAGTGGCTACCATATCTGTTTCTCAATCATATAGAAGAGAAGAAGACCAAAGAGAATGATAAATGCTACCCAACCTTCTTCAAACCTTTGAGCAACGCAGAGGTTATAAAGTTAATGGAACAGAGTGGTCACTTTGATAAAGAAGTAAAAGATGATCATGAGTATCCTCCTTTGAAGAGAGGAGACAATTTGGAAAGTTACTTGAGAATGGGCTATAGACCCATGTCAGAAGAAGCACAATTGGCGGGATTCTTAATATACTGGCTTCGAAGGTTTGTGGTTCCCGGATCCAGTGCCGTGGATTGTTTTCACCGTGGCGTCCTATTTGCAGCTGTTAAGTTAGTCTTCGGCTACAAAATGGACTTGCTATCAGCAATGACCTGTAAGCTAAATGCTAGTCTTCGTTTATACGTCGACTTGATGCTGAAGGCGAAGGGAGAGAAAGAATTCCCTCGCTTGGAATTGCCATACACATATTTGTTTGGATGGTTACTTCTTCACTATCCAACCTTAATGGATCCTGGCATGGGACAAGTTGATGGGAGTTTTCTTCGCAGATATTCTCATGGGCAATGGAAATACACTTCTTTAACTGAGTGTAGATTTATATTGAATCTGAATAGAGAATGGAACTTCTGCTGTGCTCCTTTCCCTGCTGGGTACGATCAGATGCCCACAAATATGGTAGATTCGAAAATGCAACCTCTGACTCGTGCCGCCTTTGAATGGTTGAAGACGATTCGACCATCTCATCTGGTCTACCGGTTCGAAGAAGAGTGCTATTTAGAACCATATCTTCCTAGCCGATTTGCTCGACAGTTTGGGTATGATCAGTTCCATGTAGGGAACGCAATTACCTGCCTCCAAGGCAAAGGTTATTTGATAGACGGGGCAAGAGCTTGGGCTTATTACAATGCTTGTGATACAAAAGCCACCTTTTCCATGCCAGCAAGGAATACTCCTCAGGGTCCCCGGATGCTTTTCACATACTCCGTGTTTTACACATCCGCGAATACTTTTGCCGAGAATTTTAATCTCGCAGATAGTTTCGCTACTGCAACAAGATTGAGGAGAGGGAGAATTGCTCCA
The DNA here is from genome assembly GCA_029216955.1 of Iris pallida. Lineage (NCBI taxonomy): Eukaryota > Viridiplantae > Streptophyta > Magnoliopsida > Asparagales > Iridaceae > Iris > Iris pallida. Next base: position 5,298,847 of record JANAVB010007398.1, read on the forward strand.
TCGATTCCTATAAATGAGGAGACGCAGGAGCCGGCGGATGCACCTCTAGAAGCTACTAGGGATATTGTGTTCCCACAAGAGGTGAATGCACCACTACGTGTTTCTCTGAAAGTGGGTAGATCTCCCGCAAAGAAAAGACGAAGAGAGGAGCTTCCTGCTCCAGCAGCGAAGAAGAAATTGATCCTAGACCTTTCTTCCGAAAAGGTCACTACCAGATCCCAATCTCGACAATTGGCCGAGACACATCAAGAAGCTGCCACTACACCAACTTCTGTGCAGAAACAAGCAGAGCCAATAAATGTAGAGAGTCCTGTCAGACCTCTACACAGAAAGAAAAGGGTGGTCACTAGAAGATATTTAGAAGAATCTTCTTCCAGGCAACTCTTGACTTCAGTAGATGCTGCAGCAGGAATTCTAATGGCATCTCCCACACCTGTTTCTGAATCTGGGAGCAAAACTCTTGAAGAGAATGAACAGAGGGGGGATCTTATTCCAAGAACTGAGGTTGAAAAGCCTGGAGAAAACATCTTAGAGGGAGAACAAAATGTTGTACGACCTCATCCACTTGTCGTGGAGACTACTCAACCTCCTCTTACTCCCAGGACTCTTCGTGAAGAAGAGGACCGTAAAATAATTGCAGCTCTGGAGGATTGCAGTTATAGCCTGCAAGACGATCGGACTGCTACTAACAGTGGGAATACAACAGCAGAAGAAGAAGACGAAGAGAGTTCTTCGACTGAAAATGTTGATGAGTATATGCAAGATCCTGAAAAGGATAACGAAGAACATATATCTCTTGATACTGCCGATGATATTTCAAATCCTAAAAAGGATATTGAAGTGGAGGCATCTATAGAAAATGTTGCTGAAAATCCTGTTGAAAATATTGAGATAGAAATATCTCCTGAAGAAACAGCTGATGAAGGCGTGCTGAAAGAAAATCCCGCCACTAACCCTCAAGGTATAAAAACGAGATCTAGCAATCTTCTCTTTTAAAATGAACTGATAATTAATATCTTTATTTTATAATTCTTGCAGATCTTGAGATTCTGCCAACACCTCCAACGGACCTGGCTATAATGCCTATACCAACGGTGGTTGTTAGTAGTAGTCATCACTTATCTTGTGGTTCTGAGGCGGGCAGCAGCCAGGCTGTCGTAGCTGAGGCTACTTCTGTTCAAAGAGAGTCCATTCCAGCAAGGGATGCACTTGTTGTTAGACCAAACCAAGGTAAGATTTATTCTTATTTGATCTTCTTGTTCATCAGCAAACAATTAGTAAAATAATAATTTTACTATTACAGAGGATCAAACAGGAGGAGTGACCAGTTCTACTCTGGCTCCTTTATTTAAAGAACCTGTTGTCCAACCACAAAGAATCGAGCAACCTGCTACACCATCCTCAACAGGAATAGCAGCGACTCCTGGAACTTTGGCCATCAATCAACAACTTGTCCAAACTTTTACCAGATGCTTCTTCGAGTCACTGGGATCTCTTGTCCATAAAATGATAGAGAAAGAAGGGGCTGACTTCATTATGGTTAGGAAGCCAACTTCTTTCTTAATAAGAGCCATAAGAGACCAAGGAGACGAAGCTCAGGCTACTCTCCTTGAACACATTTTGAACGAGTTAGAAGTCTCCATCAAGAAGTACAAGGAACTCAAGAAGAAGGATATAGATTCTTTAGTACAGGCTGAATTTGAGCGATTGGCTCAAGCTGCTGATATGGAAAGGTTAACTCTTCAAAATCTGTTAGAGGCTCATTCTGCAAAATCAGCTGAATACAATTCTAAGATAGAATCAGTTACTTTAATGGCTGAAAGCAAAGGACGGCGACTTGCTGAGCTGAAAGCAGAAATTATTCGCCTCCAAAAAGAGTTTGAAGAAGAAACTGTTAATCACCAACTGGTGATTGAACAATTCAATGCTTTAATTGAAGAGAGAAATGAGTATGAGACAACTCATGGTGCAGAAATCACCCGCAGGACAGTGAACATGCCCATTTTTGATGAAGAAAGCGGGATGGAGGAAGCAAGAAAGATAGTAGTATCAACACACGAAGAAGAGCTGCAGACACTGAAGCAGCAAATTGACAATCTGATTGTCCCTCCTTCTTGATTTTGTATTTTGTGTTTTGTTGCTGTAGCTGCTTTTTTTGTAATATCTCATATTTTGATATAAAAGTCATTTTGTTGTGGCTCCATTATTTATTGCATATCTTATTCAGATATAAATAATAGATAGACATGATATATTTATTATCTCAATTTTGACAACTTAATCGAAAACGACAAGTTGCTGATGTGAATAATGAACGATGATGAATCGTCAATGTATATGAAATGAATGAACGGGAAAAACCGTCAAGTGATGATGAACGAACGGGTGAACCGTCAAATGATAATAAACGAACGGGTGAACCGTCAAATGATGATGAACGAACGGGTGAACCGTCAAATGATGATGAACGAACGGGTGAACCGTCAAATGATGATGAACGAACGGGTCAACCGTCAAAATGAAAATGAACGGATGAACCATCGGGTATTTAATGAACGGACTAACCGTCGGATAAATGTGATAACTGAACGGATGAACCGTCGGTTATTAATGAACGGACGAACCATCGGATGAATGTGATAACTGAACGGATGAACCGTCGGATATTAATGAACGGACGAACCGTCAGATGAATGTGTCGCTTCGTTAGTTGAGGAACTTCTGCCTATAAATATAGCAGAAATCTGACAGGAACGAACACTTCTATTCTTCAACATAAAAATGTCTTCCGGAGAAGCATCTAAGAAGGCTGAAACTGCCTCGAAGGTTCCGAAAAGTACTGAAGAACGCCCTACCGATCCAGTTCAGCCGACGGAGGCAGAAGCAGGCGAAGGTTCGTCTGCACCCCAGCCACCGCGGGACATTCTGGACTTTCTGTTCGAACCAGGAAAGACTAAAGAAGAAGAAGCCATGAGGATGGCCACCTGCAAGTTTCTTGTGGGATCCAGTAAGGAGGTTCTCGGCTCTTTTGCTGACCGCATTTTTGAGAAAGACGGCAGTGGCCCTCGTCCCAATGTAGAAAAAGATGATAGTGACTTTTAATATCATGTACTATCATATAATGAAATAAAACTTGAATTTTATTTATGAACTTGATTCTGTCTGATGATTTACAAGCATTTTACATTTATACATAATAATTCTTTAAGAATTTGCCATTGATAGGCATCATAGCAACTCGACCATCAAGCTCCGAAAGTTGATAAGCTCCATTTGAGAAGACTTTCTTTACAACATAAGGACCTTCCCACTTTGCATCGAATTTCCCTTTGCTCATATGAGTCATAGTCATAGGACGTCTGACCGTTAGAACAAGTTCTCCTTGCTGAAATGTTCTGACTTTAACTTTGCGGTTGAAAGTCTTTGAGATGCGGGCTTGGTATAACTCAATGTGCTGTTGAGCCATTAGTCGCTTCTCATCAAGTGCTTCCAATTCTTGAAGTCGAAGAAGGTCGTTATTCTCTGTAGTGAGCTCATTAGCAATGGTAATCCTTAAAGAAGGAATTTGCAGCTCTAAAGGAAGGACAGCTTCACAACCATACACCAAAGAGAAAGGTGTAAAGCCTGTGGGATTGCGGACCGTAGTTCGGTAAGCCCAAAGACATTCACCAAGTTTCTCGCTCCAATTTCGTTTGTTAGTGGATACAAACTTCTTAAGGAGTTTAATGATAGTTTTGTTAAAGGCTTCAGCTAAACCATTAGCAGCAGGATTGTATGCTGTCGAGGCGACATTGTCAATCCGGTGATCATCGCAGAATCTGGTGAACTTCTGGCTGATGAATTGAGGTCCATTGTCATGGATGATTCTTCGAGGTACACCAAATCTATATATGACATGGTGTTTAACGAAATTGATGATACTGCTAGTCTTGACTTCAGCCAGAGGTATAGCTTCAGCCCACTTGGAGAAGTAATCGGTTATCGCCAATATAAATCGATGTCCTCTAGAAGAAGGAGGATTGATAGGACCTATAACATCCATGCCCCAAGCTTCGAAAGGCCAGGAAGCAGCAGTCGGGTGTAAGAATTCTGATAGTTGATGAATGAAATCTGCATGGATTTGACAAGCACGACATTTCCTTGCATATTCAATGGCATCTGATACCATAGAGGGCCAGTAGTAACCCATGCGTCGGATGCGATCCTGTAACTTAGGACCAGGTTGATGTGCTCCACAGACACCGTCGTGAGCTTCACGCAAAACTTGTTTAACTTCATTACCAGCGAGACAACGTAGAAGAAGACCGTCATAAGTTCGTCGATAAAGTGTTTTGGTAGTTTGATTATAGTAGAATCGGAGAGATCGTCGTCGAATACTTGTAGCCTCCTTATGATCTTCAGGAAGTATATCATGAACCACGAAATCGATGAAAGGAGTTCTCCAATCGTCATCGATAACATTGACTTCAGCAAAATTGCTAAATTCAATATTACGATTATTCTCAATACAGAACAATTCTCGGTTGGAGATAACCACCACCTGCTGTCTTTTGATAGGGATGGCTAAGACAGCTGCAAGATTGGCTAAATCATCTGCTTCGGTATTGCAAGCTCGCCGAACATAATCAATGAAGAAAGCTTTGAATGATATAGCTATATTGATTGCTGCTTCATGATAAGGCACCAGGTCTTGATGACGGACTTTATAGGTTCCTCTAACCTGATTAACAACCAGCTTAGAATCACCGTAGACTTCGAGATATTCAACATCCAGTTGTTTGGCTAACTGAAGGTCGATAAGTAGAGCATTGTACTCTGCCACATTGTTGGAGCAAGGTTCATCTAAAGAGTAGGCTCTTTGGATAATTGGTCCGTCTGGAGAAACGAGGACCACTCCAACTCCTGCTACAATAGCACCATTTGGTCCAATTCTCGATGCACCATCAAAGAATAGACGCCAAGTTGGAAACTCTTCAAAGATCATGTTGACTTCCAATGTCTCATCTAGAATTTCGTCATAAAGTTTAGATGTCTCAGGCACAGGATGAGCTGCTAAGAAGTCCGCCAGCGCTTGACCTTTAACAGACTTTTGTGGAACATACACCATGTCATATTGAGCTAGTAGGATTGCCCATGTAGCCAGCCGAGAATTAAGTGTGCTAGGCTTCTTCATGAGTACCCGAAGAGGATTAACTCGAGATATGACATGAATAGTTTGGCCAATGATGTAATGCCTCGTCTTTTGCACAACAAACATGAGAGCCAGGCATTCTTTTTCAACCGAACTATAACGGTATTCAGCACCAATCATAGTTCGGCTAAGATAATAGATAGCCTGTTCATGACCTTCTTTGTTCTTTTGGGCAAGTAAAGCACCCAATGAATGATCCATAGCACGGACATACATCAAGAACGGAATGCCAGAGATAGGTGGCACCAAGACTGGTGGGTTCATAAGATATCGTTTGATATCGTCGAATGCTCGTTGACACTCTTCAGTCCAAACAAAAGATACACCTTTCTTCATTAATTGAGTGAATGGTCTACAGCGTCCAGACAAGTTCGAAATGAATCGCCTGATGTACGCAAGTCGGCCTTGGAATCCTCGTAGCTCTTTTAGGTTGCGTGGAGGACGCATCTCCTGGATGGCTTTGATCTTCTCGGGATCCACGTGTATACCCTTAGAGGTAATGACGAAGCCGAGAAATTTGCCACTAGAGACACCCAAGAATGACTTGGTGGGATTCATCTTGAGCTGATGTTGACGCATGAGATTGAAGATTGTTCTCAAATCTTGGATATGATTTTCTTTTAGACGACTTTTGACGGCGATATCGTCAACATAACATTCGACTGTCTTGCGAAGATGTTCTCTAAAGATGGTACTCATAGCCCGTTGGTAAGTTGTACCAGCATTCTTGAGACCAAATGGCATCACTGTGTAGCAATAGACTCCCCGGGGAGTACGGAAAGATGTGTGCTTTTCATCTTCGGGATGCATTTTGATCTGATTGTATCCAGAGAATCCATCCATAAAAGATATTCGTTCGAACCCACAAGTATTGTCAATCATGACGTCTGTGATAGGAAGAGAAAATTCATCTTTTGGACATGCTTCATTAAGATACCGGAAGTCGATGCAAACCCGAACTTTGCCAGTTTTCTTTAAGGCTGGAACAACATTAGCTACCCAATCAGGATGTTGTTCTTCTCGAATAAAGCCGCAAGCAATAAGCTTTTTGACTTCATCATCAATTGCATCCATCATTTCAGGCTTAAATCGCCTTTGTTGTTGTTTGACTGGTTTAGCATTAGGAAGAATGTTCAGCTTATGAGTAGCAATCTTAGGATCTAAACCTGGCATGTCTTCATAACTCCAGGCAAAGACGTCGATGTATTCTTTAATAAGAAGAATCAACTCTTGTTTGTCTGCTTCTGGAAGATTTTTGCTGATAAAGATTGGACGAGGCGACTCGCTTTCTCCTACATCAATTTGAACTAATTGATCTTCAGTAGGAGGTTCACGTTGTTCAAAACGAAATACCCATTGGTTATCCATATGTTGAGCCCAAGGATCTGTTTCAGGACTTTCTTCAACGTCTTCATCATAGCCTTCTGGTAGTTCAGCGGAGACCTGTTGGCCCAATAATTATATCATGTTTTTGAATATGGCTAATCAATTAAGTTTAACATAATGACGTCACTAATATTCATGTAATCCCTATCATGTTGCTACTTATACTTAGCATTGTCCTAAATATTCTATGTCATATTGTTATGATTGTATCATACTGCATCATATTGTTATGTTTCGTCTAACATATATTTGTAGACATGCAGTAAGCATGATCAAGCCTTGACAAAGCAGGACATATGTAATAGAGAATTATTGATGGGCCAAAGACGGCGTTGTACAAGAAGATTTCTCTGAACCGCCTAACGACCTATCCGGGGCCTCGCATCGGGGGTTCCGCTGCCCGGTCAGCGGACAGGGGTCGAGGGGGCAGCGCCCCCCGTCAGGGGTTCGGGGGCGAAGCCCCCGAAAGGTATTCAGATTTTCAGATCTGTTTATCTTTGGACTATTGCCGTCAAGGAAAAATGTGTCTTCTATGTTAGGAAAAAGACGTCATCAAAAGGGCTATTAGTTTTCATATTTATTCTGTATTTTTCCTTTTATTTGAGTCTAGGAAAAATGTGAGATTGATCGGATCGGTACTGGCTTAGGTTTTTCTCAGTCCACAAACAAAAATAAGCCTACCTACGTATCCCAAAAATCTACAATTCCAAAAGGCCCAAAACCTATGCAAATTTGGTTTATTCCTTACTGTTCTGAACTAGCAGAACTCTGACAGAACTCTGACCGAGTTCGGTCCGAGTTCGGTCCGAGTTCGGCCCGAGTTCGGTCTGGGTTATTTGAAATACAGTTCCCACCAAATCTGCGTCCAACGTTCGTATGCGAAATCTTAGCATCCGAACTCTGTCCGAACTCTGCCCGAGTTCGGTTCCCCAAAAATACTATAAATAGAGTTGAGATTATCATTCATTTCAACAATCCAATTTCATCTCTTCTCTTCTCTATCTAAAGTGTTCTGAGCTTTTACTTTCATATCTAAGCCTTTACGACTCTTAGCCAAGCCAGTACAGTTTCTGTTTAATCTAGAGTTTGGTATTGAAGAGTTGTATCGAAGGTTGTATTCAGAAAATGTTCCAGTTTTCCAATTGCCTTCTGGAGTCGGTCGTGCACTCGTCACCAAGCACGGTGTTGTGGAGCTGGTCGTGCGCTCGTCATCAAGCACGGTGTTGTGAAGTCGGTCGTGCACTTGTCGCCAAGCACGGTGTTGTAAGAGTTGCAAGCACTCAGTTAAAGCTTGTGTCATAGTAGATTAACATCGAGCAAGAGTACTCGAGACTGGATTAGTCCTCTCAGAGGGATACCAGTATACATCGCTGTGTCACTGAGTTTGAATTCTTGACTCTTACTTTACTGCATTTATTTACTGTCTCCTATTTACTGCCATAGTTATTACTTAAGATTTTAATTGGTGATTATTTTCTGCTGCACACACACACACTCTATTCACCCCCCCTCTAGAGGTGCTCAACGGTCCTACAAGACCATGTTAGATGATACGATCAGCCTGTGAACTTCACCAATGCTAGTATCAGAATCCCAAGATCTAGAATCAGATGAATTAGAGCGTTCTTCACTGTCTGAGTTAGAGGCTGCTGGGGATAACAGTGGAGGAGAAGTATATCCGAGACCTTTCTTAGTCCTGCTGTAATACATTTATGATTTTCCTTCCGGAACAGTCGTGCGGATAGGAGTTCGTCTACCTTTACCGTAATTGAGGCCACTTTTGAAGTCATAGCCCATTTTCCGGATGATGTCTTTTGATTGTTGACTATAACGATGGAACTAGAGACGTCCCGTATCGTTAAGTTTGCTATCATCCGTATAGCTGAATTGTTTTTCTGGTCCTTTACTAAAAAGTACTGGACTTTCACCTTTCTTTAGAGAAGGGTGAATACGGTAAGAATCATCTGGATCTTCAAGTGAGACTTCTGTCTGAAGAGATTGTACAACTCCCATTGTAATTGATTGGAAGCTATCTAACATATCCAAATAGCATTTAGTATAATAAATAACATCAGTATACTGGAAAGTAGGTGCTTTTTCATTGATTTGTACATCAGTATTTACAACAGGACCTTTAACCTTAGCAGGCTTGGTCAGATTGATTACAAGAGGGGGAGAAGAAGAACGTGGAGGAGGCTTGTTACGACGGAGGACGATAACAAGTGGCTCTGAAGAGGTGAGCTCCCTTTTTTCCTTGTTACGAGTAAGATCAACAACAAGTGGCTCAGAAGGAGTGAGCTGCTTTTTGTCCTTATTACGACGTAGGTCGATAACAAGTGGCTCAGAAGAGGTGGGCTCCCTTTGATCCTGATCAACACCAACTGATTTCTTTTGGACTGGCAAGTGGATAGCCAGTGGTTTAGAAGACTGCGGATGAGAAACACGCCCTTTGACAGGTATGATGAGCGTGTCATGGGGCACAGCTTTTTGATCTTCTTCAGTATCCATAGCCAATACCACTTTCATAAATTCATCCTTATACATACGAGCATCGTTGCAATATGCTTCAACGCCTTTGAAAGGATAAAGGTCTGCAACTTCCTTATGAACTTGTCCTTGGTCATCAACGTATTTAAAACATTGATGAAGAGTTGATGGAACAACATTATGTTCATGGAGGAATAGCCTTCCCAGGAGAGCATTGTAAGAACAACCATGATTGTCGATGATATAAAAAGTCACTTTTGTGCGAAGATTGCCTATTTGGAGTTTCAGGCGGATCTTGCCCAAAGGTTCACTCTTTCCTTGGTTAAATCCCAAGATAGTAGTGATTGTGGTCGAAAGACTATGCACTGGTATCTTCAACGCATCTAGCATTGTCTTTGGCATAATGCTAAGTGCAGACCCTGGATCTATCAGAATACGATCGACCTTCATTGAATCAATATATCCTGTATAATAAAGAGGACGATCATGTCGATTATCTTCCATTAGCATATCATCCTGAGTGAAAGTAATGTTTGGGATCAACTCCAAGACACTATGACAGTGATGGCAAGATACTGGTTCTGATTCTGGCCTTTTGAGAAGAGTTAGACAAGTTTCAGCCTGCATCAGGGCTTCACTTAAAGTCTCTCGAGTTTCATTGGAAAGGCGCAATAGCTCGAAGATCGACAACCTTGCTGGTGTATTGGCTAATTGAGCCAATATATCGAAGTTGTAAGGCTTCTCAAGTCCTGTAGGAGATGACTTCTTTAGGGGCTTGTCAAATAGGACTTGTTGCTTACCTTTGTCAGTCGTTGTTGGCTTGGAAGGAATTGGTATTACAACTGGTGAAGATATAGAAGGGACCTCTTCAATAGAAGCAGGCTGTGCCGGAGCAGGTTCAGAAGAAGAAGCAGGATCCTTTTGACCTTCAGAATGATCTTTCAAATAAGTTTTCCCTGATCTGGTGCCTAATAGAATCTCTTCGTCAACTATGGGATCAAAAGATACCATGTTGCAAATTTTGGTTTTGCCTTTAGAACGAGTTTTCTTTTTGGAAGAAGAGGACAACTCAAATTCTGGAGCAAGATCAGGATGGATCCACATAATTTCACCGTTGTCAAGAGACAAGGGAATAAGACTTTCATTTAATGGAAGTGGAAGATTTTCAATCTCAAGAGTAGCTTTAGGAATTGGAATGACACCGTACTGTACCATCTGTGGAGGGAAGTTCCCAAATTGGACTGAAACCATGTTGGCAGTGACAGTCTTTTCATCTTGTTGCAAGGTAACAACTCCAGCATTAACAAGCACTTGAATTTTACCTTTGAGTACATAACATGCTCTAGTAGGATATCCAATGAATCGGTGATAGACACAATACTTAGGATGATCGGTCTTACCGACTTCATCAGGTTTCTTTGGGTCAGGGAGTTGAATTTTATTGCTTTTGAGTAAACACTCAAAGATGCTTGCAGTGTTATTCTCGTCAAAGGAATATTCCACTTTCGGACGAGGTTCCCTTGGTGGAGGTGCAGAAGGGGTAGAAGTGGATGTAGGCGGAGCTACATTGACAGCCAAAGATTCTTTGTTTTTGTTCAAGTTAATGTTCAAAGTATCTTTTGCTTTGCGATTGTTCTGGCGGTTGCCACCACCTGAATTCTGATGCTCATCTCGATCAGGGTTAGACATTTGTACCCCCAATTATTTGAATTTGTCGGCACTCACTTCAGCAGCTTTGGCGTTGACAATAAATGAGGGCCAATCTTGGAATTGGGTGGATTCCGTCCACATACTGATAATAGGCAAAAGATTTGCCTTACAAGTATCAATAGTGACAGCAGCTGGAGTTCCTGGAGGCATTTTCAAAGCTTCACGACGGAACCGTTCGATAAAACTCTCAGCAGTTTCATTATGTTTCTGTTTGATTTTGTTGAGAGCTGACATCGTCATATCATTAAATCCTTCATAGAACCGTTCTAGAAAGATTTGTTTAAGACCTGAAAAGGATGTGATACAACCATCGGGCAAACTTCTGTACCAATCATATGCTACGCCGGCTAAACAACCGACGAATACTCTGGTAAGAAGAGCGTCATTTGGTTGAAGTTGAACAGTCATTACCTCAAAATGATTGATAAATTGACTTGGGGAAGTACTGCCATCGAACAAAGAGATCGTTGGAATCTTGTACTTTGGGGGAAATGGGACTTCCTTCCATTCAACTGGATAGGGCTGCTTAATCCCCAATCTTTGCAAGTTGTCTTTCTCTTTAAATGCCTCGAATTGCGTTCTTAAGAGTTTGACAGCTTCGTTGGCATCTTCTGATGACGAAGAAGGAGCGGGTTGAGTTGTAGCAGTAGGAGGAGGAACAGCATTGTAAGTACTACCCCCAGCTCCTGATTGACTTGGTGTAGTTTGAACTTGTACATGAGGTATTTGAGTAGGTGCTACCCCCAATCCAGCATTAACAGGCACTGATGATGCTATGATTTCAGGATTTGCAGGTATTACGGTAGGTGGTGTAGTATGTTGTGCTACAATGATAGAATGCATACTAGCAACCATTTCAGCCATGGTTTTTAGTTTGTCTTCGAGTGCAGCGATTCGCTGTTCTTGATTTGCAGAAGTTGAAGCATCCGGATCATCAGTGACAACATAAGCTGTCACTTCTCTTGGTACAATGGAAGACACTGTCTGTTCAGAACTTTCGCTATATGCATCATAGTCGGAGAAAGAGTCATCTCCAGAATGAGAAACAGGAAGATAATCTGAAGAATCTTGAGGAAGATTCCTTTGACCGATTATATTTCGGCTTTGAGAACGGGTATGTCGAAATACTCCTTCAGATGATTCTTGGAGTAAGTCTAAATACCGTTGGCTTGGTTTACGGAGTCTACCGTGCTTAGAGCATCTTTTACCCCCAGTGTCTCGGGAAGCCATATTAACAGAAGCATATAAGACTTCGTCTTCATCTGACATGGGTTCAGCTTTAGCCAAAGTCAAACGATCGAAGACAGATCGTTTTGTTGTTTGACAACAACATTGAATGATGACTTTGTGATTGCAGTGATGATCAGATGGTTGAACCGGAAGTATTGAGACATTTTCCCATTTTTGTCTTAGATGTTCTCGAAGATCAGCCCCAGGATGAGGAAAAGTTCGAGGAATATGTTCTTTAACAACATTCGGAACATGGTTCTGATTTTTCAAATGTTTTATCCCCTGTGTGTACAAGGAAGTGCTCATCTCATTGGCATAGGTATCGGGATTTTTGACCTTGGAGATTTGTTTCTGATGATGTTTGACCTTCGGCATTGGCTGTTTGCGTTTTACCGAAGTGGGTCGGTTGAGATAAGTTCTGAGATCAGCAAATTCACCCCCAGGGGTTTCTGTCTGAGACACTAACAGTTTTCCCTGTCTGGAACGGGAAATTTTAAGAGTTGGAAGGTCCTGAAATTCTGCTACCGGAGTAGGCAGAATACCTCTTTGATTAGTACAAATACTCTTGTTATAAAGGAAAGAAGAATTCTTGTTTGAAAGAGTTCTAGTACCAATTGGTACTAAAGTACATTCAGGTGGATCCTCTTCAGTAAAGACTGAAGAAGATTGAGAAAAGACCAAAGGGCCTTTTCCTTTGTTTTGAGATGAAGGGTTAGCTAAAGAGCGTTTCCCTCTGTTGTCTTCCAAGTCATGAGACAAGGAAGTTTGAAAAAAGACCAATGGGCCCTTCCCTTTGTTTTGAAGAGAAAGAGGAATAGCCAAAGGACTACCCTCAATGGATTGTGCAGAGGCAATAGGGTGTTTGAGAAGAGGAGTAGAATCTCTTCCTTTATTATGAGAAGAAGAGAGTTTAGCCAAAGGGCTGTTTCTCTTGGATTGCGCAGGCTTAGTTTGCGCATGGGTGGAAGGTGCACTGGTCACTTGTGCAGTAGAAGCTTTGGTAGGAAGTGCATCAGGAGTTCTTGCCTTAGAGTGCTTGGGATGCACTTTGGTTGCTGGAGTATTGGTCTGCGCAGGAAAAGCTACTGCCAATTGCGCAAGAGTCATAGGAGTCTTCTGTTTTGACAAGGCAGCATATGAAGTAGCCTGTGCAACAGTTGCAACAGACTGCGCAGCATTGACTGCAACAGATTGTGCAGTATTGGTTGAAACAGATTGTGCAACAGTTGGCACAGCAGTTTGTGCAGCAGTTGGCACAGCAGTTTGTGCAGCAGTTGGCACAACACCCTTGGTGGCAAAACTGCCAGATTGTGCAGCAGTTTTGGAGACCCAAACTGAGCGCACTTTGCTCTTGGCAGAAGTGGCTGTAGTACGGGGAGTGGTCTTGGAGTTGAGCATCGCCTCGTAGGCTGTCTGGTTGACTTTAACAACCAGCGTCTTCTGCGTCTTTCCGATAGACGCTACGTCACATTGAGTTGCTACTTCCTCGTCGAAGGAGAAAGTTTTTCTCAGCAGAGTCGCCATTTTGTTTGCAAAAACAAAAGTATGAAACTTTATTGATACAAACTATGTAATAAAGATTACAAGAATTCTGGGAAAATTACAACTATCGGAATCCAATCTTAATGACGATTGCTTTATCCCTTGGACGATGTGAACTTTTGAAGACGAAGCCTCTGAAGTTGAAAACAACTCTGGAAACTGAAGGCAAAAGCCTCGGAAGTTGAAGACATAAAAGCCTCGGAAGAATGCAGCAGCACTTCGACAAGAACTCCTGAACTCTCTGATTTCTGAACTATTTGTCTGATCTTGATCCCCTTGAAATGAAGACTTGAAACTCTATTTATAGAGTTCTAGAAATAACTAACTTTCAGTTATTCTGGACTGCGCAAGATGATTTGTGCAGCAACTGGTTTGCGCAGCATTGGACTGCACAGGCAGTTATTGGATCGTGGGCCAACTATCTGGGACACATGGCATCATTTGATTGAAATGCGCATGATCGTGCATAGACAGTTGCCACATAATGAGCAATTGATGGCATGAATGCCACATGTAATTTGTCAGTTATGTTGGTAGAATGCGCAAAGTGAACTGCGCAGACTTTGGTTTGCGCAGACTCAGACTGCGCATGAATGGTTTGCGCAGACTCAGACTGCGCAGGAATGGTTTGCGCAACCATAGATTGCGCTGCCACCTGTCAGCCGCCCTCGAGCACTGTACGGCGCCATAAACGAACAGTCTCCTCGTTATTCGTGCTGTCAGCTGTCAGAAAGATTTGATTTGATTCAGGTAATCATGACTTTTGCTACGTCAGCCTGCGCAATTGAGAACGTGCGCAAACCAACCTGCGCAATGTGATGTCTGCGCAATCTGCTGTCTGCGCAACTTATCAAAATGATAGATATCTTGAGATCTTGACTTTATTGATTGATTCAACTTGATTTTTTAGGACCTACACTTGCAACCGTTTCTTCGTTTAGGATGCGGGAGTAGAATAGAAGACGAGTCTCTAACTCCTCGTACAGCTCCTGCCTCACCCGTCTCCATCCGTCTTTGTCATCATAACCAAGATGCATTGCAAGGGCATGAAATCCGCAATGGCCATCACCCGGGACATCGACAATAGACCAAATGTAACTTCGAAGCGCAGGTTGAAATTTGTCAATATACAAACTCGTTGTTTGGCTTGCAACTGTATCTTTTCTTGGGAGATCCATTTCCTCCATTTTTCGGCGAACGACAAGCTTGCCCTTCCGTGCAGGCGAAGGTTGCTGTAAGCTTCGTTCAACATGCTCAAAGGACGATAGATCTCTCTTAGTCGACTCCAGCCTTCTCTTCTGTGAACTAGTCAATCTTGTTTGAGGTCTGCCTTTAGGATTGAAAACAACAAATGACTCATGCATTCTAGTAGTTACCGGACATGCAATTTTTTAGATTTTAAGCTCAATGGACATCCGTTCCACTCCAACTGAGGCACACCACCTTGCGTGGAGAAGTTTCACTTATGGCAAAGAGAAGAAATCATCGTCCGTCTTCACCAGGGGCATCATAGACAACTGCCTCCAACGATGATCGACAACATCTACTGGAATAGGAGTGGATTCACGGCGATATTCATTAATCTGATGTGCACAAGGGAGGCCCAGTGTATATCGATATACACGCCCGTAAATCTCGGGATCAAGCCCGACAAACTTTGACCTTTCAATCTCATCAGCTATTAAGGCCAACGCCTTGTGAGATACCACGCGCATTAAAGCATCTAAGAGTACTTCCTTTCTATGCTCATGCTTGACTATATTCAAACTCATCTCAAATGATGCCTTAATTTCATTCACCGTCCGGTCTACTGATAAATGTAAAGCTTGCCAAACAGAGACGAAGTTGCCGAGAGATGATTTTAGGTGCCTCTTCAATAAAGAGTGTGCTCCTTCGACATGGTTGGTAGTTGTCGTACCGTAATGCTTCACCACATTCGACTATGCTAAGACGAATTGTTCTTTGTGCGGTTCAAGCCATGTATCTTTGATGTAAGAAATGCATGCCGGCTCCCTCGCCTCCCACTTTTGTTTGAACAAGTACCATGCGGCGTCGTAACTGGCAATCGTAGATGCTCGCCACACACAATTCTAATCATTGTAGAATTCGTCAAAAATCTGCATGTCGATTTTACCATCCTCCTTCCGAAACTTCAACTTACATTGGGCTTGAATATTACGATTGACATGCCAAGTGCATAGCAATGTATCCGCTTGAGAAAAAACAATGCGAATAGCATTAATGAGGACATACTCTCTGTCGGTAACAAATACTGACGGCTCTGTATGACCAGTGTAAAGTGTTTTCAGTTTCTCCAATGCCCATGTGTAGTCTTCAAGTTTCTCACTCTTCATGAAGCAAAATGCCACTGGAAATGTTTTCCAAGTAGAGGTGAACCCGACAACATGAAAGAGAGACATCTTGAACTTATTTGTCTTGTACGTGCAATCAAGGACTAACACGTCGGCAAAAGACCTGGCCAAATTTGTGCAATCAGGATGAGCCCAAAAGATTGATAATACTTCATTACTCTGGGGATGTCTTCTATGGAACTCAACATAATGATTATAGGCAAGCAACTTGAGCACTTCTTGCATCGCCATTCTTGATTTCGTCCGGACAGCGTTTGAAGAAGCTAGGGCGTTGTATATTGACTTCATTGTAGACATGTTCTTCTCATCTTCATGTCGTATGACGGAATATATTTGTCTCCGTGCAACTCCGGAGGTGGACAAGTCTTCGACTATCTTCTTCTCCGTATTGTTCAACCGTCCGACATACGGATGACCCAATAGTGTCTCGGCAATCTCATGGTTGTGGGTTTCATTCTTCACTTCTACTATCCATTTCCCTTCTTCTTCGTTTCTGATATGTATCGTGAATGGACAACCACATTTTCTCGTTCCAACCTTTCTTCTTGGAACTTTACTTTGGATAACTGTGTTTTCCTTGTGCGTTCTGAACACACCACCTCTTTCACAGCCCACCACCACAGTTTGTCGTCCCGGTCGATTTCGGGCCGATCTGGATATCACTAGAACAATGTTGTTTTTCCGTCCGACTTCTCGACACCAATATACCGCACCCTCGCTTGATTCAAAACATAGATCGGTCCAAAATAAATGGGCTACATTGACTGCAATTGGAGCCGGCACCGCAAAATCGGAAGATCTCAAGTCCTACAATAAAACTTAAAGGTTAGTATAATTAGACAAAATCCTAAAGCAAATATGTTTCATAGATTAGGCCCGTGCATAAGATTGGTGTCCATAAATAGCAAATTGTGTTAATAGCAAGACCGTCTTTTGTACAGCAATTGGTGTTCATAAATTACAAACACCTTTACTGACTAAAACTCTGCATTCTAGTATCATAGACTAGGACTGCCAGAGTGGTGGCAGTCCTTCACAGAAGAAGGACTGCCAGGACCCTGACAGTCCTACATATTTGTAGGACTGCCAGGGTCCTGGCAGTCCTTCTTCTGTGAAGGACTGCCACCACTCTGGCAGTCCTAGTCTATGATCTGGACTGCCAGAGTGTTGGCAGTCCTCTGTGTCACAGCACGATTTTAAATCCGATGACAAGTTCAAATGTAGTTACCAAGAGAGCTTCCGATGCATCAAAGTTGTCTTCGGACGTTGCGGGAACGTGTTCTTCGGACGTGGCGGGAACGTTTGATGATCCCGGTTGATCCATGTTCAATATTTTTCTATATTTAACACATAATTCAACTTTTATATGTGAAATTCTTGTTTAAAACATGAAACATATTATAGTTCGATGACTTACCAAAAATTTGGAGAAGTCAATGACCTAGAGTTGAGGGAGAGAACAATTTGCCAAAAATGTAGGGAGAAAAGAAAAGAATTAGGGTTTTAATTCTTTGACCTAAGAGAAGAGAAGGAGAGAAGAAAATAGTTGATGGAGAAAAGAAAAGAGAAGAAGGAGAGAGAAAATGAAAATTGGTATTTATAGGTGTGCTTGGGCTAGTCCATAGCAAATTTTTTTGATGGCAAACTTGTAATAAACTTGAACTATTTTGGGATAGCCCCGAGCAAAAAGGGTGGTTCCCTTAGAAAAAAGGTTTTTTTTAGGGGCACCTCCACATTTACTAGGGGACAACCCAAATTTTTTTTGAAAAAATTACAAGTTTGCCATTAGTTTTTTTTACTAGGGGGGCAGCCCAAAAAACACTATAAAAGCCAATGTGATTTTATTTCATCTCTCTCTTACTTCCTCTACTACTTCTCTTCCTCCACTCTTTTTTTCTCCTCCTCATATAAACCTATAATTAACCTAACCTAGGTGAAATTGTCCCCCAACCTAAAATTGTTGAAGATTTTTGGTAGAATACAGTGTCAATCACTTCTCCCATTTATTTATAAGTCGTCGAATTTATTTTTGTGTAACATTTTAAGTTTTAACCTAAATTTTACATATAAAAGTTGAATTTTGTGTTTAATGTAGAAAGAAATAGAAAATGGAACAACCCGGACCATCAAATGCTGGATACTCTCCTCCCACAACGTCCGAAGAACACTTTGACGCATCGAAAACCCTCGTGGTAACTACACTTGGACTTTACTTCGGATGAAAAATTGGACTTTGACACAGAGGACTGCCACAAATGTGGCAGTCCCTCACATATATAGGACTGCCAGAGATGTGGCAGTCCTATATATGTGAGGGACTGCCACATTTGTGGCAGTCCTCTGTATGTAAGGGACTGCCACATCTGTGGCAGTCCTCTGTGTCCAAAGCATGACTCTTTAGGGGTGATAATCCGTCTTATTAAACAGCAGCAAAAGAAATATAAACCAAAGCATGACTCTTTAGGTCTAGAAGTCGACTGTGTTGCACAAATGGCAACTAACAGTCAACAAATTTGCTATTGGTCCCTTCAATACATCAGAACATAACCAACAAAGAAAAATAAAATAAACAGACAACTGAGAGAAATGCCTAAACAGAACTGTGGTATAACTTTTTATCTCATCTAGGCCAAAGGTAACAGATAAATGGTATGCCACAGTCATAACCTGGGTTCATCTAGTTACTATATAGTTCTTACTGAGTGATGTCTAACTCAACTTTCATATTTGTATTCAGTGGCTAAGATAACTGAGACCTTGAAACTTGCAGTCAAAAGACGAGTACATGAACACATTGGATACTTGTGGAACAAATGGAAAATGGCAACACTTACAGCTCTGCGACATTAAGGTCCTTCAGTAGCTTCCTTAAGCGATTATCAAAATTAGAGACAACTGCCAACTTAACTGCACTAAAATTATCCATATGTTTAGAAATAAAAAAAAAACACATAAACATGAATGACACAAGATCTCAGAAACTCGACACAAAATACTTCTCTATTATGACCTCCAGCATCTTTCATACGACACATTGCTCCATGAGCTGCAACTGGCAGGTGCCATGCATTGCCATCAGCATAATGCTGGTAAATGAGATCATTCAGTCTTCAATTCAAAAAATTTCCAAGTAAATAATGGCCTCTATTCACAAACAAGCAGGCATGGAGGAAAATAACCATAAGAAATATAAACCCCACATTTTAAGCCATGAATGTTTCGGTACAAAGTAGGTGAGTGTAGCGTGTGTATTCACTTGGTCTGGACCAACTAAGCTCCGAGCTATGCAACCTCTCACAAGAACTTTGCTTTTTCAAACTTATTGCAAGTTGGTACATGAGATGCCTTAGTTTACAATGCAAGACAAATCCACACTTAAAAAAACTATTGGAAAACCTCATCCATTTTTTTTGTGGTCGACCTTTACAAATCTTTCTGTTTATTTCTGCCAAGGGATGTCAGTACTTCGTCTATTCACATCTGCATGCAAACAAGAGTTTGGTTCTGTAATTGATCGTTTGCAAATTATAAAAGGTAGAAATGCAAAATTGGAACTGTCGCTACAATGATTTCTTGTTCCCACTTTGAAACATTTAGCATAGAATATAGAGCGGGTGTACATCTAGGTTCTCTGAGTATGGACCAACTAAGAATATAATATAGAGATGACCCTTAGCCCACCGCAGAAACTGAGATGAAGGTTTTGTTGTTGTTGTATGGACCACCATGCATTAAGAATCCATGTCCATCTGAACTGTACATTTTAGGGGTTGTCCATTGAGCTACTTTTCTTCAATTCATCTAGGACTGCCACACACAGGGCAGTCCTTCACAAGTGTTGGACTGCCCTGTGTGTGGCAGTCCTAGATGAATTGTTCTGTGATTTGATCACACTTCAATTCATCTAGGACTGCCACACACAGGACAGTCCTTCACAAGTGTTGAACTGCCCTGTGTGTGGCAGTCCTAGATGAATTGAAATGAAATTGATGAAATGTTATGTGACTAGATATAATGGTTGTGGCAGTCCAACACATGTGAAGGACTGTCCTGGTTGTGGCAGTCCTAGATATAATGTTCTGTGATCAAGTCACAGAACAATTCATCTAGGACTGCCACACCCAGGGCAGTCCTTCACATGTGTTGGACTGTCCTGGGTGTGGCAGTCCTAGATAAAATGTTATGTGACTAGATCACAGAACATTATATCTAGGACTGCCACACCCAGGGCAGTCCAACACATGTAAAGGACTGTCCTGGGTCTGGCAGTCCTAGATGAATGCAGAATTGATTACCTTAAAATAAGAGAGGAGGTACCTACTGTCACCGTCAAATTTTGTAGCCAATTATCTAGAATGCAGAACGTTATGGTATGTCGAACAAAAGCTGGAGCGTTGGATGCCATTTTGTATGGAACGAGGCTCAGTTAGGGTAGAGTTCTTTGTAAAGCTTTATCAAGATGGAAGTCAGTGGTTTCAAACAGAACCTGCTCTGAGTCTACATAGCGTGTTCTCTAATTGTGTTCTGTAGTAGCATTTTTCATGTTTCGCCAAACACCCTTTCATTTGATGTGATCATTAATAATTGTCCTCCATTTGTTTTAATATTCAATTAGTAGTCTCGTTCTTCCTTATTCATGATTACCATTTCGTTAGGAATTTAAAGAGTAGCATTTTGTTATGAATTTAAAGAGTTTTGTTCTGAGTATTACTGCTGCATTTTGAAATGAAATTGATGAAATGTTTTACACAAGAAATTTGGTGGAGGAATTAGGATTAGAGTGGTGGAGGAGAATTTTCTAGGGTTTAGGGAGAGGGAGAGAGAGCTCTTCTTCTTTTTCTTTTGGAGGAGAGAGAGAGAAAATGAAGAAATGGGAAGGAAATGTGAGTTTGGGGGGTTGGGCTGCCCCCTAGTAAAATTTGGGCTGCCCCCTAGTAAAATCTCCACCAAATGGGCTGCCCCCTAAGTAAGGGCTGCCCCTTAGTAAATGTGGAGGTGCCCCTAAAAAAAACCTAGAAAAAACCTAAAAAATTTGAAGAACTCAAAAGAGGGTGAACGCACACAGAGGTGGTGGTGGTCTTCAAAGTTCGCTCTCTCTCTCTCTCTGGCCATCCATCGCAATGTCACGAGTTCTCTCCAGTTTCCTTGTTTTAGGAAGTGGGTTGCAGGAAAAAGGAGGTACTTGCTGACAATTATTTGTATCCGAAATCTTCCAGTCTCTCCTCCTCTTTGCCAACATTAACAAACCAAACATTCTGACAATTATTTGTTGCTTGAATTATAACATTAACTATCGATTCAGTACATTGTGCCTCAGCATTATCCAAAACTTTGATTTATTAACCGATATAGTTTTGTCCTACGTCAAGCTGCAACTTGCGACATTTATATCAACTTATATGATATACTTGATTGCAACTTTATGTTATGAAAAATGAAGGAGTCCCATTTGTGTAGTTCAATTCAAAATTCAACACGATCAAAATACTAAATGCTAACTATATATGAATTTACCATGGGCTGTGGAAATGGTAGCACCCTTATTCCCATCTTACCTTTGAGTATTTTATTCGAATCTTTCAATGGTTTAATTCTTGAATGTTAGTTATTAAGTTTAGAGCTAATGGCCTTTTATGCCATTAGGTATTGGATTGCGATTCCCTGATGCCGCTGATATCTCTTAATGCCCCATAATACCAAGGGCGGAACTAGAAGTTCAAGTTGGGTTGGGCTGGAGTAAGGTAGAGTGGGCTAAGGGTGGGCTGAGTGATCGGAAGAAAATAAAATACAAAAAAAACATAAGAAAAAAAGGGGGAAAACAAATTTTGGGGTTGGGTGGAGCCCACCCCAGCCCCCCTGCATGGTTCCGCCCTTGCATTATACCAACTAAATACGGAAGAATGCACGAGTTACAAGAATATATGCATGATATATTGACCCAAAACAGTTTCTCAAATCTCAAACATTTCTTCCATGTTTGGCTGGTATCACGGGACATTACGAGATATTGGTATTAGGGGATCTCAATCCCTACTTATTAGGTACAACACAAGTGCCATACTAGTATGTTTGTATATAGTAATTAGTTTTATTCGCTATTTTGTCTTTTAGGCCTCCTTTTAGTCTCACATCGACTACGCTAGCTAGCCTTCTATGTAATGCCTTCTATTGGCGGTCTTGGGCAAAATGAATGCAATTTATACTTTTTTACTAAATCTTAACAGGGAATTAGGGCCATGACCACACAATTCTTTTGTCACCGACTCCCTTTCTCCTTCTGATCTTCTACCATCTAATCCTTACCCTAGTCGTCTACATGTCTTGTTGACCAATTAAAATCATCGAAACCCTAACCCTATACCCTAACCTCAAACCCTTCTTTGTTTACTCCGTTTTGTCATCAAAATATTCTTGGTGGTTAACCTCCTTTTGACATGTACTATCAAATATTGAAGCCCATTCCCATGTACTTCTGTTTCAAGTGACTAATCCTTCTCATCTGTTTTCTCTCAACTTCTTCATTGCATCGGTGCTCGTGCAGGAACCCTGTGCACAGAGTTTAAGAGGGATGGATTGATACATTAAGTTAATTAACATACGTGTTGGGCTGAGACATTACAGGTTTAGCTTTTGTGCAGACTTGGTTTCCAACTTAATGTTAAGCCTCACAAGAAAGCTGTTTGAAAGTGTCGTATCAAGGGCCATGGGGATTGAGCCAATGGTGTAACCATTCATTTTATCCTCTTTAAGTTATTTTGAGATATAGGTATTGATATGTGACTAAAATAGTAAATTCTGGTTTGCCTGTAAATTAAGATGGTGCTCAAAGCTTAAGGTAGAACTTGGGAGTAGAGGTTGCCTTTGTAGTTGAGCTCTGTAGGATGAAGGTGGGAGTTTGGCACTTGCGGTTTGCGCCACAATTTAGCTGACTGTGAAGGTTAACCAGTATGTTTTGTTGAATAACCTAGTTATTCAAGCTTGTCAGATATGAAAAACATGGGAGTTTGTTGTATTTTTTTCGGTTTTATATGATTAAGGATACACTTCGGCTCAAGACCTAATAAGCTAACATTTCCCCCTTGTCTCCTTGTTGTCAACGATCACTATGAAATATGTTTTGCAAATTTTCCTGTGTAAATCATCAGTTATTGTTTCAGATAATTTGGCACTTGTCCCATTTATGTTTTCGTACATACTTCCTGTCTTTGATATGCATGAGGCCTGAAATGCCTTGCTAATTCTCAACAACTATCCTGCATTACAAAGTCCAATGATATTAGATAATTGCGTTTGGTACATTTTTTTAATTTGCCAAGCTGTTTTTGAGATTAAGGGGCCACTCGCTTATGCTTGGTTTGGGATTATTGTTGTTTTTCGAAATTAAGTCCACATCATAACAACTTTAATAGCAGGTGGGTTGTCCCAAACCAAACAACTTTTGGACCGCTTTTCCAAAAAAGTTGAGAATAAACAGCCACCCATAAGCAATTTCAAAGCCGGCCTTACTGTCACCATGCTGATTCAGAACCACAAGAGTCAAGACTTCCCCTTCCCCTACCAAAGATCTCAACCATTTGGCGGTAGAACCTTTGGTTACTTTGCCAACCTTTCAACATGGTATTTTAATTCGTAGACCATATCTATGTTGATCTGAAGAAATAAATTTGGAGTTGTAAAAGATGGACCAGTTGGTTCCTATAGGTTACACAACCCAATAATCCATGGCTAAATAAGTTTGGGCTTAGTATCAATTCAGGGATCCATGTGTTTATCCTATCTATCATAGATTGCGTCTAGTTTTAACCTTGTAGTTTATTGAAGTTATCATTTACTCACCCAGACAGTATTTCTAGTTATGGGATGCTATATATAGGGCTGTTAATGTTGCAACGTTTCCAGCATTTGGTTTACTAATATAAATAGTGGAATTGATGTAATAAAAATTGCGGGATTTTCCTCAATTTCTGCAGCTTGTTGTTGGCCCAATTTCCTCCATCTCCATCTTTATAGTGCATTCGGTGTCATGAAGTCGCAACCAAACAACAACTTTATATTTACAACATGAGAAGTTGCAACCGAACATCCTAATTACATGATTCTAAACATTAAACTTGTAAATCCTGTAACATTATTTACTGGCAACAAAACGTCATAAGATGCTATTGGAAAAGCCTACTGCTTTCTCATCAGCTCCCATTTTGTACTTCAATGGTGCTTTTTTCAGCTATGCATGGTATATATTGTCTTTCATCCACGATTATGACTTTATTTTCCTTATTGAATTTCTCTTAGGTGCCAATCTAGAAATCATGACGAGTGGATTATCCTTGCTTAAAAGGATCCCTGTGTTTTGCACGCTAGGGGGAGTTGATTTTCTTACCTTGGTTAGTATAACCTTCTCCTAAGTTTATTCACCATCTACGAAGTTTTTTTTTCCCGACATTTGCAACATTGCGTAAGTGGGAGATCATGGCACTGGGATGTCCCTTTTTTTCCCCTCCTCAAGTTGTTTATAGCTGTCTCGTAATTAAGACATGTTCCATGTAGTAGTTCTATGAAAGAGGATTTATTTAATTTTACTTAAAGAAGTTTATGCAGGCTTTTTGCCTACTTGAAGTGAATAGGTTGCAAAAGCAGGCAAGCGACTAGGGAGGTCGCCCAAGCACTTGGTGGCATTGGGCTACCTCCCACGCGTGCCTCGAATGACTTTTGCATCATGTCATTATCACTCGCCTATGTTGCACAGATAAGAAATGATGACACGACACACCAATGATGTGACTAGTGACTTATATATATACATGTACTGTTGCATATTAATGTATAAATGTTTATATATTTGATAGAGGGTGTTACTTTGTGCGACGGTAAGGTTTGTTGCTTGTACCCTGAAGGATGCAAGTTCGAGTTGTGAAACAACATCTCCATATATATATATGGAGGTAAGACTACATACATCTTCACTCTCCCTAGACCTGAATAAACAGGAGCCTCGTTGCAATGGGTTACCCTTTTTTATTTTATATATTTTGATGTGTTTGTCGGATCTAACACTCCATTGTTTCTAGTATGTACCTAACTCCTCGATCACTGTCTTTTGATCCATAAGCTCCATCGTATCACTCTCTATATATATAGAAGATAAGGCTGCATACATCTTGATTCTCCCTAGATATGCCTAAGTGGGAGTCTCGTGGCCCTTGGACTTCTTATGTTTATCTAATTTGACGCGTTTGTGTTTGTATGTGTCAAATCTGTCAAATCTGTGTTAGTATACACACACTGCACTGTTTCTAGTAGGGTTGTACTCGGTCCGTTAACCGACCGGATGTGCGCTTTTGGTAGCAGAACTGACTTAGTCGGGGTTATACGATTTATTAAACCAAAACCGACCCAAAGACCTCCACTAACTAATCTGTTTGGTTAATCAACTAGACTTGTGGGTCCAATGGTTAATAATCAATGGACTAAGATCCCACGGAATCACTATATTTTATAATTAGGACCAAATCAATTTAGCATGCCATTTTCACATAAATTTTTTAACTGAGAATCTTTCTAGGCCTAAATGCCACTTTACAAGACTTGTTATTAAGAAGTTTGGCCAAAAAGTAACTACCCAAGCCACCAAAATTCATCTTCTCCTTAATATAGTACCAGGAAAAATACCTCATTCTTAACCATTTGAGTTAGACTATTTTAACTGTGGACCATCTATTTCTTCATTGCAATATTGTCAGGGAGGTATGGTTCTTGAGCCCCCTGGGGCTACGGACTGATGATTGTGGCAATATCCACTTTCTCTTACAGTCCTGGATTAATGATAATTACTCTAGTGAAGCTCTCCGCATGGGAGTTTTGAGTTTATGGGCCATTTGGAAATCAAGAGGAGACTATGTTTTTCGTAATAATGCTCCCTGTCCACAGCGTATTGTAAACCACGCTATGAGTTTTACTGTCATTCATGAAGGAGAGCACAATAATAGCTCTGGTGAGTTACGCGAACTGAGGCGGTTGGCCAATGATGTCGCTACTTGGCAGCCACCACCCATTGGGTCTCTTAAGATTAATGTCGATGGAGCGACATCTTCATCCGCTTGTGCTGTTGCAGCAGTCGCCAGGGATGCCTCGGGCACCTTTATCGCAGCTGAAACAAATTTTTTGATTGCCATAAGTTTTATGATCAAAGTCTCCTAGCTGAGCTGGAAGCCATTAAAGTTGGGATTGCGCTTGCCCGAAATCTGAACCAATGCAATATCAGCATTGAAGGAGATTCATTGGTAGCTTTCAGGATTTTTCAAGGGGACTCTCGCCTTATACCTTGGAGACTCTCGGGCGTGATCAAATCTATCAAGAACGAGTTATCCGTTATTCATAATATCAAGTTATTATTTGTTAGAAGATCTGGTAATAAGGTTGCTCATATTTTAGCTGGGCAAACCAAGTTGGATAAATCTTCTACTAGCTCCTTTCTCTCCCTCCTTGTATTGACCAGGCTCTTCAAGAGGAATGTTCTCTGATTGTGAACACTTTTGTTTGATTTTATAAAGGTTCTTTCCCTAAAAAAAAAAGTTATATTTTAAATTTTTTTATTAGTGGAGTATTTAGATAGTTATTTAGTTATTATTTTTTAAATTTATTTAAATAGTTGATGATATTCACACGGCTTAGACGGCTCACTTTTGAGCCCTTTTGAAGCCTCTTTAAATAGTTGAAAATATATAACTAATAAATATAAAAAGTTAAAATAATTTCTATTAGGTATTCGGATCGGTTGGTTACTTGTCGGTTAATTCAAGTCCGGTTAAGTCAGTTAACCATATTTTCAGTTAATCATGAAGATACACCCCTAATTTCTAGTGTGTCCCTATTTCCTCGACCACTGCCTCCTGATCCATAAACCCCACCATGTATCACATTCTCCTACAAAGTTTCCCATCATATGTAGACTTGATCATCAATTTGAGGCTTGATCAATAAAAAAAGTTTGAGAACGATTTTGATGTGTTTTGGATGATTCATCATTCATTCACTTTGTCAAAAGCCATCAGCTCATGTTGGATGTTCCAGATTCCCCTTTTTCGGTGAGGTTCCGCTACCATTGGTATTGTGACTCTCCATGCACTAACTTCAGTTAAGATCCATTCCCTGCCGAAGAAATTACCGAAGAGACTGACAAGACTTAGAATCCTATACCACTTCATATTATTCTGCAGCTAGCCTTATAAGCTAACTATTCTGTCAATTAATGTTACACCTTTTCTGAAAGAATTTTGGTTCTGTGTCCAGGAAAGTTCCTGGAGTGGAAGCAATTGCTTATCCTGCTCATTTTGGGGGTTCCTAGAGCAATATATATGCAACTTGAAGGAGAGTGGAATTTACACTGCACAAATATAAAACGGATAATAGCAATACACATTATGTTTTTAGCATTAGTATTAGGAGCATCAATGTCAATATGTCTATCACAGTTCCGACACAGGCACGACACTAATTTTGGAGTTGGAGGTCAATTCTTTCTGGAGAGAACCGGTGTGTTTTAAATGAATTGTTGTCATTTGTAGTATTTATAGAGGATTTATTTGGTTAAGCTGAGAGTTCTATTGGATTTATACATTTAAGGGGTAGGGAGTAGACTATAAGTGGATTGTGTTTAATAAATCGATTTCTACCTTTGATATTAACATTTTAGTTTCAGTAACTTGGGCAATATCATCTGCATACACCAGCTCTGATCGGAACCTTGTATTTTATGTGCCTAGTAAGCTCACCAAAACTAATTCGAAGGGGGGTGAGTGATGCGGGCCCACCCATTATCACCTACACACGTCGCAGGAGACGTGGAGCCATTTAGGCCCACTTTTTAGGCCTTTCAGTTATTTTAGTCATGGAGGGGTATTGTGGTCTTTCACCACAATAACCCTCCTAGGGTTTGCTTTTCTTTTCTATTTATAGTCAGAGCTAGCCG
This sequence comes from Iris pallida, assembly GCA_029216955.1. Lineage (NCBI taxonomy): Eukaryota > Viridiplantae > Streptophyta > Magnoliopsida > Asparagales > Iridaceae > Iris > Iris pallida. The sequence goes on from JANAVB010007398.1 coordinate 5,326,733, forward strand.
TCATTACTTTTATGCTTGGATTGAGAAAATTCTCTCCAGTGTCATCAAGAAGGATTTTATTACTTTGTTCCGTTCAATCAAAGTTGGGAGTTTTGTTCTTTTCCTATATTAAAGATCATTATGTTTCTATTCCTCTTGTTCTTTGTTTTATTTGCTTTCTTTTGTGATCGATTGAGTCGATTCACAACAATTGGTATCAGAGCCCTCTACGAGCCATGGCAGACGGGACGAGAACCACAATCGACGAGAAGATCCGAGGTCTTCGGGAGGACTTCACCGTCGAGATCGATAGCTTGAAGAAATCCATAGAGGCCTCCGTTAAAGATCAAGCATCCACGAACCAGGAATTCCGCACGGAGATGCGGGACATGCGGAAGGAGATGACGGCTATAATGACGCTCGGCTTAGCTGGAGTTCCGGCTCGAACGGGAGGGACGGAGCCCCCAGGAGGGGCGAGGAACACCGGAGGCAGCAATTTCTTTGGAGAAACGGCGGATCCCGCCAACTTCCAGAGAGGGGATCTACCCCCACGACGACCACCACGGAGGAAGAGGAGGAGGAGGAGGATCCGACGGAGGAAGAGGCCGCTATAGCAACAGACGCAGTTCCCAGATTTCCACCTTGAGGACAAGGTGGCTCTTTTAGGGGACGGTATTGATGCGGGCCCGCCCATTATCACCTACACACGTCGCAGGAGACGTGGAGCCATTTAGGCCCACTTTTTAGGCCTTTCAGTTATTTTAGTCATGGAAGGATATTGTGGTCTTTCACCACAATAACCCTCCTAGGGTTTGCTTTTCTTTTCTATTTATAGTCAGGGCTAGCCGTCATTACTTTTATGCTTGGATTGAGAAAACTCTCTCCAGTGTCATCAAGAAGGATTTTATTACTTTGTTCCGTTCAATCAAAGTTCGGAGTTTTGTTCTTTTCCTATATTAAAGATCATTCTGTTTCTAGTCCTCTTGTTCTTTGTTTTATTTGCTTTCTTTTGTGAATCGATTGAGTCGATTCACAACAGTGAGCAAGTGATGTCGACTCTTCTTGATGTAGGCCATGACAATAGGAGATTCAATTGATGCTAAATACTCTCGCTAAATAAATATTTTCTGTAGTAACTACTAATTAAGAAAACTTTCGTAAAGGTTAATATTACATGTTTAGGAGCATCATGAACTTGATCCTTTGCATATATATGTATATATTTGGGTTTTGCTTTTGTTTTGGCGACCTTTTGATAGCCCACTCTGTGAAGAATAAGGTGGCATTCCGAAAGATGAGTCCAAGCCCAAATTAACAACATTAGCGATCAAATCAAGGATATCCTTTATAGTTAGGATCAACAATTAACAAAAAAGACCGGTGAGAGGAGCTTTGTGTCTTTAGAATCCTAACAAAGAAACTGGGGCAAAGACCTGCAAACCCAGGTTGAAAATTTTCAAGCTGCTAAAGCATGACTTACAAACCAAGCTCTAGGACTTTGAAGCCCAAAATGACCAACACCCTTTAATGGGTTACTCATGTCATTCACACAGTGGCTAGTTTCCTAACCTAACCCTTGAAACATTAACGTAGGATCAACAGAAGTAGGTCATGATTTCAAAAAAAAAAAAAAACAGAGGTAGGCCATTGCCATCGGTTATATTAGTGAACTCAAAATGGAATTGGCAGACATCTCAGTGTAAAATGTTGCATTTTTCACTGCATATCTTTCTCATTTCAGTATGTGTTAGTGAATTACAATGGAACTTTACTTGCATCCAATCAATCGAAGGATTGGAACTTAATTTTGATGCCTGACTTCATTTTGCATTTCTTAATCTTTTGAGTCTGTTAATTTCCTCCCCATGATGATTCCTAATTTTGGCTCGTTGATGGTGTTTCTGTTATGTAGTAATCAGTTATGCCCCTCGCAAATTGGTTTAACTTTCTGCTTACATTCATCGACAGATCAGCATTCCAAAACCGATTTGATTTGATTTGATTTGATTTAGCAGCATTAACATTGATGCGAACAATCGTGGAAGAGTCAATCAACCATCACTTCATTTCATTATACTGTCGATCCTGTAGTATTGATGTTTCTTCGTTATATCTTACTAGTATATATGCACGTGCGTTGCACGTATTTTGTACTACTTGGAAAAGCAAATAATAGTAGTATATTATTATTAGGAAGAGTAAAAGTCATCCACATTAATTATTCTAAATATTATTATTTTATACATGCATATAAGACTATTTAGAAAGACCAAAAGACACCTCTCGTAATTACCTAGTTATCCCTATTAACTTTAATTAGTCTTTTTAATTAGTAAATATAAGCAAGGGTATTTTTGGGAAGAAAATTTTCACGGTGAAGCGTAACTTTTGGCATTATATAGTAGTATAGATTCTGGCAACATTGTCAAAAGGAGGAGGAGTTTTTAGCATTAAGATCATGGACAATGGGGCCATATGGTTGTTGCACCGATTTCCCCCCTTTTTATTATCTATCTCAAGTACATGTTTCTTGACAATTCTTTGGACAACCTAACAATTAAAGGTCAAGATGCTTTCCCAATGAGTCTGACCAGCAGACACACTCAGGGCCGGCCCAGGAGATTGGGTTGCCATATCATGAGCTAGTTTTGGCCGTCCCTTGATCCTTATTGTAGGTCAATTCCGGAGAGTCGCCTGCGATCCCGACCTCTGTTGGGATCACGCTGAGCCTGGAAGTTGCCCTAAGCAGAGGGGGGTTGTCCAAGTCCAAAGTCTTGTCTGGTTTACCCCTGGGCCGGCCCTGAACACACTTCCAACTCAGCGCATGACATGTGGGGCATTATAGGTCCGTTACCGAACTGGCTGGGACCCACATGTCATGCACGGCGGCAGATATGCTGGCGCCTTAGAAAAGTACTAGTCATAACCCGTGCCCATAGGGCATGGTTCATTTAAGGTATTCTCCCTCAAAATCTTGGATTTCCCATAAAATCCCACTCTCAATAATGTTCATCCACAACCATTATGAGGCCCCCATCAAACTATTAAATTCCAACCATCAAAATATTAAATCCCCATCTTTGGATTTCCCATAAAACCCCACTCCCAATAATGCTCTTCCCCATAAAATCCCACTCCCAATAATGCTCTTCCCCATAAAACCCCACAACCGTTGATTCACCAAGATTAAATCCCAACCACTCTTTATCTTGGCACAGTCAGCCCTAGGATTCAAAAACCTTTGTGTTTTGTATAAGAGATTTCCCTATCATGGTTGTGTATTTCTTTCTGAAACAAGGAGCTCTGTGCTTGTCCCGTGTTAATTTGAAACGTTTTTTTTTTGTAGGTAAGCAGCCTTTTATTGCTTTCAATAACCAGTGTGCCTGAAAGGAACGAGAGATGGTGTTAAGTCCAATGTAGTGTGAAGAACTCATGAAAGGATCAGACAACTACTAACATCAATCCTCCAAGTTAGAAACTTTAACATCTTTCGGGTCACACTGCGTTCCCAACAACAACTTTTAGACTTAATTTTAAGTTGCAGAATTTTTTGTTTATATATAATCATGACAAGTGAAATTTATTTTCAAGAATTATCGTCATAATCTGAAATATAATACAGTTCTTGATTCTTCGCGTAATCTCATTCAATTGCCCTCATTTTTTTTTCTTTTCTTTTTTGCTTTTAAACATTGTATATAAACAATGACTGTCATTCTAGTTATGTTAACAAGAAGGGAGAGCAAGATTTCAATCTGTCTTTATTCTGTCTTTTGGAAATTTTCCCCCTTTGTAGAACTGAGAGCACTTTGTCTTGTCACTTCATTTCATCATATATTTCTCTAATGATCTATCAGTCTTTTTCTTGCAAAAATTTGATCATAAAAAGAATCTGGACATGCAGTCCTTACTCTTTTATACCAGTTACTATTTCAGTCATTTGTAAAGAAGTGGTGGTATGGCCCCAACATAGACTTTCTTTTCCCATTGACAGGCTTTGGCTTATATTAAGAGGAACAGACGTGACATCTAAACTAATCACCAGCAACACTTTATTAAAAGAAGTATGAATTTCAGGGGAATCATAGTGTGCTTCTCAATTGTCAACCAGCAATGACTAATGAGTAGTTGAATAGTGAGGAAGACATTGGTGCCTCATAAATTAGTGATTTTGATCAAGTCAAAACTCCATTCCAAGAAAGGAAAGAGAGTTGGAGAAATTATTAGAAAAATGATCAGCAGACCGAGGGGGGACCGCGGTTTAAACTGCGGTACCATGTGTCCCTCCCCTCCATTGGTCGGGTTCCTGTCGCTGACGCCAGCACCCCCCTGCTAACGTCAGCTCGTTGAACCTGACCAATGAGTGGCACCGCGGTCCCCCCCCCCCCCCCCCCCCCCCCCCCTCCCGGTCTGCTAGGCATCATTGTAATTATTATATGTGCCGGCCTTACTGCACACCTTTTGTTCTCAATAATTATTTTGGATTGCATGGAGTGTTAGTCCCTTGGTGAACAATCGATGGAAAAACACGATTTCAGAAACTATTGTAAAGACAATGTTTCCAGCAACAACACCCTAAAGAAGGTGATATTGTATTACGAGAATCTAAAAAGATTATTTCGTAATATTACTCGAAGGTAACAGAACCGTATAACTTCTAAAGAGAAGCGACGGTATTCTCGAAGGCAACAGAGGAAGAAGAAAGCCTGCTGGGGTGAAAGATCACCGGCGCTCAAAGCTATATCTGCCTTACGGACAAGCCTCCAGGAACCAGCAAGTTCGAAGAGAACTTTAGAACGCTGGCCAAAAATGTCGACGACTCCTCGGAATAGCAGCAGCACTTCTCTCTCTCTCTGGAAATTCTCTGATTATTTTCTGTAACCCTGGAGAGAGGAGATGCTGCTGATATTATAGGCACGAGGTGGGCTTTTCAAATTCTGAACGCACGCCCTGGATTAATGCCAGATCCGGATTTTCTGGATCTGAGCCATTTCCGGATCTGAGCCCACAAGACCCGCGGACGTTACATAATTTGAACGGCCCACTCGACCCGCTCGACCCGTACGCTCCGTACGCTCCGTACGCTCCGTACGCCTCGCACACCACGCAGGGCCGCGCAGAGGCTCGCGCACGAGCGCAACTAAAGCGCACAATGCGCCTTGCGACGAGCTGTCGTGCTAAGTGCAAAGTGCCATAAAAAAGCCACAATATGCCTCAAAAGCCCATTAGCCCAAGCCCAAGCCCGAGTCCGAGTCCGAGTTCGAGTCCGAGTTCAAGTCCGAGTCCGAGTCCGAGTCCGAGTCGCTAAGCCCCTTCGGGGCTTAGCTCCAATAGATTTAAATCTATTTTCATTTGGCCAAAAGTTGGTTTCTTATTCTCACCTCTATGTAAAATCCTCCCACATGGCACCCTCCATTGGGCCTCAACCCATGTGCATCTCTCTATTCCTTCATAAGTAATATATAGAGATACATATTGGTGTGATTTTCCGATGTGGGACTATCTTTTAACAATAGAGTGTTGTGAACACACAACTCATAGAATAAAACACCAACAATCCCCCACATATCTCTATATATATGAGTTAAGCGTTCCACATAATAACTGTCCATTATGCATTAGGATAGATGTCGCTGACGACTTGAATCTTCCCGCATGGGTTGAACAACAGTATGATACAAGAATGGACTACGCCTTGAATTCTGTACCACAGCTGTAATTTTTTCCACTCACATAATGTAGTTATCTGTGCTTCTGGCTGCACATTAAAGGCCTTGTGCCAGCCTGGATTTCAATGTATGTATTTTGGGCGTCTACAAATTTACCCTCAAGAGACGGCCTATTTCTCTTTCCATACATTATAGGTGAGTTCTTTATAAAGAGTCATGGCATGAAGCATTGCGCTCCTTTGCGGTGCTACGCCGCTATGACATGGCTCAACGCCGAGGCTTTACCCCACCTGGGTACCTCATCGTAGTGTCATACTACTGTAGCATGAGGTCACAATCCTCTTTGTAGTGCCAAACTACTCAGCATGAAGTCTTGCGCTTCCGTGCGGTGTTATGCCGCTATGACATGGCTTGCAAAGCCGAGGATTTATCCTTCCTGGTACCTCTTCGTGGTGTCATGCCACTGTAACATGAGGATACTGTCCTCTTTGTAGTGCTGTCTACACATCTTTATGATTATGCAACATTAGGCTACCTGCCTATATGCGGTGCTACGCCGCCTGTGACTTGGCTAACAAAGCCGAGGCATTACCCCTACCTGGGAACCTCATGGTGGAGTCACCCCACTGTAGCATGGAGTTGTAACACTCCTTTGTGGTTGTTGCGCCACCATGCTTCCTGTAAAGCATAACAGACCTTTACTCAGTCTGAGAACTCATTAAGGCATTATGCCATCCTTTCCACATGATCAATTTTTCGTAGAAAATTCATAGTAGACAACAGTGGTTATGGGTCCGAAACCTTTACATGTTCCGCAGAACAAGTACCCACTGTTAACTAATATTTTTCCAGTCAATAGTCCTCCCTTGAATCAAAAAATTAGATATCTGGTAGATTTCTCTTTGAACCAATAACATAAAATTTATTGATAGGATTATAATGACACAATATTAGAATGCCTTCAAACCCATCTTCCTTGCTGTGTCCTCGACCAGCTGTCGTTTGAGGCCTTTCGTGAACGGATCCGCCAGGTTCTCCCGACTCCGAACATCGATCACTGCAATGACGCCTCGTTTGATGAGATCGTTCACTGCTCTGTGCTTTAACCGCACAGTCCTCTTCTTCCCGTTAAAGAGTTCATTTGATGCTACTGCTGCTGCCGCCTGGTTGTCACAGTATATCGGGATTACCGGTATCTGAGCTCCAACCACTGGAAGATCATACATGAGCTCCCGAAGCCACTCTGTTTCATCTGCAGCAGCATCCAATGCAAAGAATTCAGATTCCATGGAGGAGCGAGATAACATTGTCTGCTTCTTCGATTTCCACGATATAGCAGCTCCGCCCAAAGCGAATATGAATCCACCTGTAGAATACTCGCTCTCCACCTCTGAACACCAGCTAGCATCACTGAAGCCTTCCACTACTGACGGATCTCCGCTGTAGTATAGTGCAAATGTCTGAGTCTTTTTAAGATATCTCATAACACGCTTCACAGCGTTCCAGTGTTCAACGCCTGGGTTGCAAGTGAATCGACTCAGCATTCCCACCGCAAAAGCTATGTCAGGCCTTGTGGCAGTAGTAGCGTACATCAAGCTTCCGATGACGCTAGCGTACTCCAACTGTCTGACGCTTTCCCTCGAATTTGGCTCCAGCTTTTGATCACTCCGGTACGGTGTATCAATTATAGGAAGATCTTGATACCCGTAGCGAGTGAGCATCTTCTCAATATAATGAGATTGTGACAGCGCTATTCCAGTACCTGTCCGGATGATCTTGAGCCCCAAGATTACGTCGGCATCCCCCAAGTCCTTCATACTGAACTTGGTCGAGAGAAATTTCTTTGTCTCTGTGACGCAATCTAAATCCGTACCTAGGATTAGCATGTCGTCCACGTAAAGACAAACGATTACTCCTCTTCTGTCAGCAAACTTCGTATAGACACACTTGTCTGTTTCACTGACCCTATAGCCATTTGACCTTATCACCTTGTCAAACTTCTCATGCCACATTTTGGGAGCTTGTTTCAAACCATACAGAGACTTCATCAACTTGCAGACTTTGTCTTCCAGACCTCTGACGACAAAACCTTCTGGTTGTTGCATGTAGATCTCTTCGGTCAGCTCGCCATTAAGGAATGCCGTTTTCACATCCATCTGATGTATCACCAGCTTGTGTATTGCTGCTAGAGTAATTAACAATCTGATGGTTGTCATCCGAGCTACTGGAGCATAAGTGTCAAAGTAGTCGATTCCCTGCTTCTGAGCAAACCCCTTGGCCACTAGCCTGGCCTTGAACTTGTCAATGGTTCCATCTGCTTTCATCTTCTTCTTGAAGATCCATTTGCATCCGATGGGTCTTGCTCCTTCTGGCAGGTCAACTAACACCCATGTGTTGTTGGAGGTGATTGAGTCAATCTCGTTGTCTATCGCCTCCTTCCAGAATACAGCATCTCTGGTCTTCATCGCCTCATCATAGGTAAGCGGATCTGCTTCCACATGATAGGTGACGAAGTCATCTCCGAAGTCTTTCGGCCTCCTTACTCGCTTAGTTGACGGCTCAGCGAGTTCTGGTTCAACTGGTGTCTCTTCGACAATAGCTTCTTCTTGGACTACTGGTTCGATAAGGACTTCTGTCTGCTTTGCACTCTCATCATTCTCCGGAAGATCCGCGAGAACAATATTTTTGTGCCTTGCAAACTTGTCTTCAAAATATTCAGCATCGCGAGATTCAATGATATGATTTGATTATATATCAAGGAATCTCCGAGCGTCACTCTTCTCGGCATAACCCAAGAAGATAGCCTTAGTAGTCCTAGTCCCCAGCTTCTGAATCTTCAGATCTGGGAGCTTCACATAAGCCAGACACCCCCACACTCGAATGACATTCAAGTTAGGTCTGACTTTGAACCAGAGTTCATGAGGGGTTATATCCGAAGTTGCATACGGTACTATATTGAGAATGAAAGTAGCCGTTAATGCAGCTTCTCCCCAGAAGCTCTTTGGAAGACCCGCAGTCAACAGCATAGAGTTCATCATCTCTGTCAATGTTCTGTTCTTCCTTTCTGCTACTCTGTTGGATTGAGGAGAGTACGGAGCCGTCGTCTCATTTATGATTCCATGTTCTTTACAGAATGATGAGAAATCATGAGACCGATACTCCCCGCCTCGATCACTCCTTAGCCTTTTGAGTTGTTGTCCAGTTTGCCGTTCAGCTTCGGCCCTGAACTCCTTGAACTTCTCGAATGCTTCGTCTTTAGACTTGAGCAAGTAGACAAAAGCATACTTTGAGAAGTCGTCGATGAAAGTAATAAAATACTTCATCCCGGCTTTTGTAGAGAATTGCTTGAAATCACAGATATCTGAGTGAACCAACTCCAGAAGATCTGTGCTTCGATGGACCCTGTGAAAGGGTTTCCTTGTGATCTTCGTCTGAGCACACACTTCACATTTCTCTACCTTACCCCCACACTTGGAGATAAGTCCTAGGCTAGACATCTTGTTAATTCTTTTACAATGAACATGTCCTAGCCTATTATGCCACAACTCAAAAGAATAGTTCAAAGTAGAAATAGCATTAATATCATTTTTCTGGGTTACAACAAGCTGAATTTTGTACATTCCTTCAGTCTGGAAAGCTTTTCCGAAGAATGTACCCTTCTTGGACATCACCATCTGGCCAGCATTGATGTCCATCCTCAAGCCTGCGTTACAAAGCAGGCTCCCAGAGATCAGGTTCTTAGCAATTGCAGGAACATGCTTCACTCCTTGAAGCGTCAGAGTGTTCCCCGATGTAAGTTTCAGCTCCACCGTCCCGATCCCCAGTACTTCAGCTTGTGCCTGGTTTGCCATTAAGACTTTCTCGAAAGTTGGCTCATATGACTCGAACCATTCCTTGTCTGAGCAGACATGACATGTCGTACCAGTGTCTATCCACCAGTCCGAGTCAACTTCCGCATTTGCAACCTGTGCTATCATTGCAACCAGATTAGTAACCAAAGAAACCTTACTAGGCTCACCTTTTTCTGGTTCCTTGCAGTCACTTTTGTAGTGGCCCTTCTTGCCACATTTGAAACAAGTCACATGGGACTTGGATTTCTGATTCTTGAATGAAGGACTCTTCACTTTCAGATTAGTGAAGTCCTTCTTCTTCTTATGAGGAGAAGCCGCCTGCTTCCCCTTGTACTCTCTGGTTTGGACCAGATTTGCTTTCGCCAGTTGTTTGGACAGAGAATCCATCTTCTGTTGAGAGCGCATCTCGTCCTCAACATGGATCTCTTGCAGGAGATCTTCCATACATATGTCCAGCTTCTTGCGGTGCATCCTTGCATAGAAGTTGCTCCACCTCGCAGGAAGTTTAGAGACGATTCCTCCAACGACAAACTTGTCGACAAGAGGCATCTTCTCGTCATCTAATTTTTGGCGCAGCTTCAGAAACTCCTTTACTTGGGGCAGCATAGCCTTCTCATCTTCGAAGGTCCACTTGTGGTATCTTTCAACCAAGAAGATCTTGGACCGATTCTCGTCATCTTCGTACAATTTCCCCAAGGAGTCCCAAATCTCTTTGGCAGAATTCTTCTTGGAATAAGACTCTGCCAGAGAGTCTTCCATGCTATTGAGAATCAACAGTTTACAGATACTGTTTTCTCTAATCCATTTTGCCTGCTTTGACTTAGCAGCGGCAATAACTTCTGCGGTTCCGGTTGTTGGAACGACCGGTTCTTCCTCATTCAGCACGTGATCAACTTCCACGAGTTGAATGTTTAATGTTACTTTCCGTTTCCAGATTTGGAAATGTTCGCCGTCAAATTTCTCCAACTTGTTAAAGTCAGTATTGACGAGCGATGCACGTGAGTTATCCATCTTTTCGATATAGCTTTGAGATTGTTAGTCCCTTGGCGAACAATCGATGGAAAAATACGATTTCAGAAACTATTGTAAAGACAATGTTTCCAGCAACAACACCCTAAAGAAGGTGATATTGTATTACGAGAATCTAAAAAGATTATTTCGTAATATTACTCGAAGGCAACAGAACCGTATAACTTCTAAAGAGAAGCGACGGTATTCTCGAAGGCAACAGAGGAAGAAGAAAGCCTGCTGGGGTGAAAGATCACCGGCGCTCAAAGCTATATCCGCCTTACGGACAAGCCTCCAGGAACCAGCAAGTTCGAAGAGAACTTTAGAACGCTGGCCAAAAATGTCGACGACTCCTCGGAATAGCAGCAGCACTTCTCTCTCTCTCTGGAAATTCTCTGATTATTTTCTGTAACCCTGGAGAGAGGAGATGCTGCTGATATTATAGGCACGAGGTGGGCTTTTCAAATTCTGAACGCACGTCCTGGATTAATGCCAGATCCGGATTTTCTGGATCTGAGCCATTTCCGGATCTGAGCCCACAAGACCCGCGGACGTTACATAATTTGAACGGCCCACTCGACCCGCTCGACCCGTACGACCCGTACGACCCGTCCTATGGTTTATGAAACCTAGGACAAAATCACCAATTAAGCTATCAAAATCATCAATCAAGCTATCTTTTTTTTTTCAAGATTGGAGGGTTGGTTTTTTTGTTGTTTTTCAAATAATTGGATCTGTGTTTTATTTTATTTATTTATTTTTATGATATACATAGCATATTTTAAAATAAGCCACAATAAGCCTCAAAAGCCCATTAGCCCGAGCCCGAGCCCGAGCCCGAGTCCGAGTCGCTAAGCCCCTTCGGGGCTTAGCTCCAATAGATTTAAATCTATTTTCATTTGGCCAAAAGTTGGTTTCTTATTCTCACCTCTATGTAAAATCCTCCCACATGGCACCCTCCATTGGGCCTCAACCCATGTGCATCTCTCTATTCCTTCATAAGTAATATATAGAGATACATATTGGTGTGATTTTCCGATGTGGGACTATCTTTTAACAATAGAGTGTTGTGAACACACAACTCATAGAATAAAACACCAACATGGAGCTCCATGTGTATTGCAGTGCCGGCCCAGGACACGGGAGAGCTGGACGATCGTCCCGAGCCCCTAATTTTGGAAGGCCCCATAATTTTAAAATATGCTATGTATATCATAAAAATAAATAAATAAAATAAAACACAGATCCAATTATTTGAAAAACAACAAAAAAACCAACCCTCCAATCTTGAAAAAAAAAAAGATAGCTTGATTGATAATTTTGATAGCTTAATTGGTGATTTTGTCCTAGGTTTCATAAACCATAGGACCGGTCCTGTGTACATGCACATGCATGTGTCCGGCACATAGAATAATTTCTCGAGGAGTTGGCAATTTGGAAGGGACCAGAGATGTACACTGATTTCAAAGTGTGTGAGATCAAAGTAAGAGCCGCACTTTTAGGATTCCGGTGCTCATATTCTAACACAAGATGCAGTACTTGCAAAAATTGTCGCGGATTTGGTCTATTGCTTCATGAAAATAGTGTATATATGTTTCCACTGTTGCATAATATCATGAATGTGGAGGCCAACTTGTGTAAAAACCTTTGCATTATGAAAAAGTTATATGCCATGAATTTAAATTTGCTATTCATTATTTTCTTTTTCTTTTTCTTTTTGCATTTATTTTATAAATACAAATTTGTATGATGCTTATTTTATTTTGTTGACTATTCATTGCACTTGTGCAAAAAGAAAATATTATAAGACACAGAAGCACCAGTGGTCTAGTGGTAGAATAGTACCCTGCCACGGTACAGACCCGGGTTCGATTTCCGGCTGGTGCAGCCATTTTTTTTTCCGTAAAATTTTCTAAATTTAGTATATTAATGATTGAGCTTTCATTTTTTTTATTAACTAAACTATAATAGGTAATTTTTAGTGATTGGACTGGTGGGACCAAGAGACGGGACATTTCTTGTCCCCCCGCATTTTTCGGTGGGCGGTATTGGAATGATGGGACCCACCGTTCCTTCCTTCCCACCCACCTCGTGGTCGTGCCACGTCAGACCCCCTACTGAAGCCTGAAGGAAGTCTTTTACGCACTCTGGCTTTTCAGTATTTTCCCGCTTTAATTCTATTTTCATTCTCTTTGTTTCAGTTTTTGTACCTGGGAGGGAAGGTTCTATTATTATTGGACTTTTTTTTAAATATCCGATAATACGTACGAAACTTTGTGTATAGTATATTGTATATCTGTTGGACACATATCTTTCGCAATCCAGGATCTATTAATCTTTCACCACCCAACCAGAATCTCATAACTCTCCTGGTAACCACAAGAACCACTCGAGTTATCATTATTCGAGTTTGGGGTCTGCTTGGATTGAGGGAAAAAAAAAGAAGTAGAGTTAATGGGATTAAGTGAAGGGGAGTTAAGTGAGGGGGAGTAGAGTCAATACATATAACTTTGCTTGGATTGGAGGAAAGAGTTAAATGTGGTGTATTTTAATAACTCTTGGTTGGATTGAAGGTTTTGAGTGAGAGGAGAATTAATAAAAATATAATAGTTACCAAAATTTTCTTATTACGTATGTCATAAAATTAAATTTTATTGAAATTTTATTTAAAATTTGTGAAAATATTTTCACAAATGAGTAAGATACGGAACAATATGTTGAGAACATGAAAAAAAAATGTGATGATATTTTATATGACAAATAAAAAATATTGATGACTTTTTACCCTTAATCTCTCTCGTTAAACCTCCGAACCTGGGGGTTAAAAAAAAGACAAAAGAGAGTTAAACAAAAGCAACAATTAAGAATAATTATTGATCAATCTAATCCTGACTTCCGGATCCAGATTGCTTACCATGACAAAATCAATAGAGAATATTCAGCATTAGCTGATTGGGTACAACAATTGTTAGTCCCGAGGCGGATGAAAGATGAGAACAAGGGCCAGAATAAAGGTTCATGTAAACTTTACAGACTACCTTCTGTTCTGATGTCGTAGTTGAGATCCAGAGTTCCATACAAGAAACTTGCTCTCTAGGATTAAATCGATTCCAGCGAAGCATGGAAAAACTCAGATTACAAGTTGACAAAACCAAACCCGTTTTTCTTTGCAAAAGTCGTTGCAATTGAGATAGAACATACATAATATAAGATGATGATGAAGAAAGAAACAAAGACATTCTTCTCTTTGCGTTCACAGACGCTACAATGAGGTAAAAAAAAAACTTGCGATAAGAGAAGTACACAAAAACAACTACTTGTTGTGGTGATAAGATCGCCGTTGCTGAAAGCAAGATTCGTCGTTGGTAGCTATTTCTCGCTCCTCTTTCTGTGTTTTACAACAACACTAAATGGAGGAGGAGAGGCGCTATCTATAGAGCAATCCAGCACCTATGCACGCATATGTCTGCGCATGCGTGCTGACCGTTCAAATCTCACGAAATTCGGATCACATATCTAGTCCTATGCGTCGACGCAGCAACGCGCCGTATGTTGATAGTGCCACCCGTCGAAAGCAGTGACGACTGACATGACTGACAGTGCCGAAATTAAGCAGAGGCAACCGACAATATTTGATAGTGCCGAAAGCAACTACGCGTATGCACCTAGTGCATGGCCGCATAGCGTCTGGACGCATACGTGCCTGCCGCATAGCGCCTTGCTCGAGCCCGAGTCGCGAGGTCTCGTAACAAGTCCGATCACTACGGAGCTTAGCTCCTAAGGATTTCCAAAGAGAGTGACAAAATAAAAATTTGTTCCTTGTGGTTTAAACTAAATCCTCTAGAAAAATCAATTCACATGGACCATCTCATCTCATATGCATAATCCAATACAAACATAGCTATATAATATATATTGAGATATACAATACGGGAATTTTTTAATGTTGGACTAAAAGTTACTGAAACCATGTAACAAACACCAGCAAACAATGGCCTGCATCCTACTACCATGTTCATCGTACTAATGTACGAGCACTTCAAGCAACATTTCTTCTTCGATTGGTGCACACCTCTCCATTAGAATTAATATGTTAACAATATTTTATGACCGACTAACTGCTAATGCGGTGCTCCAACCCTACTTTATTCGATGAGATGTAGGGGTGAGCATTATTCGGTTTTGGACCAAAAATCGAATCGAACCGAACCGAACCAAATCGAACCGAATAAAAGATTCGGTTCGGTTTAAAAAAAATTCGGTTCGATTTCGATTTTAAAAATACGAATTTTTCTTATTCGATTTCGGTTTCGGTTTTGGGTTTCGGTTTCGGTCTAAAACCGAAAACCGAATAAGAAAACTTAGTTACTATATATATATATATATATATATATATATATATATATATATAGGGAGCGGATCGGGAGCCCCGCCGAAGTCCCGCCCTCCCTTAGCCGTTGGATCGCGCGGGCGGGGGCGGGCCCCACGCGGGCCCCGCGCGATCTGATGGTGCAGGGGGGGGGGGGGGGGGCGGGGCTTCGACGGGGCTCCGCGGGCGGGGCCTTTGATCCGCTTCCATATATATATATATATATATATATATATATATATATATATATATATATATATATATATATATATATATATATATATATATATATATATATATACACACACATGTATTAATATATATAGGTATATACCGAATATACATATGTATATACTATAGGTATATACTAAATAAATTTAGATATATTTAGTTACTATATATATTAACAAAAAAAATACAAATAAACCGAAAAATTGAATAAACCGAATAAACCGAAAACCGAACCGATTTAATTCGGTTTGATTCGGTTATGGATCAATTCGGTTCGGTTTCGGTTTTGTTTATTCGGTTTTCGGTCCAATTCGATTTTCGGTTATTCGGTTCGGTTTGAACCGAATAAACCAAATGCTCACCCCTAATGAGATGCAATTAAGTGAGGATGACTACATTAATATTAATATTTTTTTATTGACACTTGTCTAAAGTATTACTTTACTTTTCAGGTGTTAATTCTGATTGGTTCTTTGGGCTTAAAGTAGCAACTGATAATGAGTATGAACTTTGGGAAGGGAGATGTCGACACAAGGACAAAGAGTTCACCAATTGCTTAAGCGAGAATTGGATATTTTACTTGAGCAATAATTTATATAGCCAATAGGCAACTTGCCCTTGACTTAATTTGTTTAATTTGATGCAAGTTTCTTTTGATTAGTCATATATAAAAGATAAATTACTTCAAGTGGTTCCATGTGAAGGGGCTCGCAACAAGTGAAGAATGACTTTGGGTGTTATGTAAAGAGACTATATATTAAAATTCGGAGTTGCTATTTTGACCGTCCTGGTATTGATCTGCGGCCACGCGACATGTTGGTATTGGCCCCCCGGTCCAGGATGGGCCCACGTTAGCAGAAAAATGCCAAGGACTGGTTGCCACACGGATGCGGACCAGCGCGGGACATTTTTCAATAAAATTAGGGTTATAGAAAGCTACTACAATGGTCAGTCTATGTGAGAGTCTTGTAAAAAATATTCTGGATGATTTCAGCATTGCTTTTCTCCAAGGAGGACAAATTATGACTTCGTGTAATATATTGTGTTGAATATATTTTTTTTAAGCCTTGTCCACGATTAATCGTGACTAATTTAATTAACATAAGAGCCCTATGCATTTCTCAAACATAAACAAAATTATATTATGCCAAACTTCCACACATTTGATACTAGAAACAACAACATTGTATTGTTAACTAGCCTTGTTTCAAAACCTTTATATAAACGATATTTAAGGCATTGGTGTTCATATCAATGACCTTACCTCCAATTTGGTTTCATTGCATAGAGTCCATTTTTGTTCACCGACCAAAACTATGATATTTGTTCACCCCCTATCATATAGAGACATGTGGCAAGTAAAATCACTTTGAGAGCGATTTTGTACATTCCCAAAGTAGGTTTGATTTAAAATTTGCTACATGTCTTTATGGGATAGGGGGTGAACAAACAACATAGGTTTTGAGGGTGAACAAAAACTCATTGCATATGTTCAAATCACCTTCATGAAAAAACCTTTCACTTTTTTCTAGATCCATGCATTTCTTATCCAATCTTTATCGAGGGAATCACCATCGAGCTTAGAGCATCTCCAACCCTATTGTGACTTTGGAAAAAAGTTAATGCCACATAGGAATGACAAAATTTTATTCAAAAGTTCTTCTCCAATGCAATTGTCAAGTCAATTGTGAAGCTTATGTGGCAAAAATTAAAGAAGACATTGTGAAGTTGATTGTCTTGCTCTAGACAATACACTTGACAATGTCTTCTCTTCCATGTCATCAATTATGAATAAAAAATATTAGAAAAAAGAAAGAAGATGAGTAGTAGTCTTAAAAGTTGTCTTGGAAGTTGAAAAAAATATTTTTTATTGTCTTCTCGATACTTTTGCATTGGAGAGAGTTTTTATATCTCATTGTCTTTTGAGATATAATTTTGTCACATAAACAAGACATTGTCTTGTGGCTCATGCCACATAGGAGCCACCTAAGACTCACAACACTTAACAAGACAATAGGGTTGGAGATGCTCTTATTCAATTTATCTAGGGAATCGCCATGGAGCCCCATTGTTAAAACAGTATTGATATTCTATTTAAGTCTTGGAACTGTTATAACTAGGATACTAAAGTGGAGTTTTATTTGTATTTGTAAATTGTGCGAAAAACTATTTGCAAGTTGTCACACTTTAATTTTGCAAATCGATAAGTCGCCAGTGGACATGATGTGACAACTGGAGTTGCGAGTTGTCACACTTCATATTCGACAAGATAAAGTGAAAGTAGTAAACATGGCCATATTACTTAATATTGATTTCTTACCCACATTCGATTTGTTCGTCCTTTTGAATAAAACAAGGACTAACACTTACCGTCCATACAGAAATATTCATCAGCGTGCAACATGTACCTATGTGACGGTCATTGGTGAATCAAAAAAGGACTAAACAAGGGTATTGTATAGCGTGTCCTTCCAGTCCGGGTAGCTAGCACCATTGAAGGTCCATAATACCTTGTGCTTGAAGCACGTTCCACATAATTTTTTTCTAGGTCGATATGGTCCTAGTGACCCGGATACAGTTTCGAGAAAAGTTAAACCTTATGCACAAGTTGTCAATAACCATGCAAATGCTTGCAACTTAACTATAAAATGTATCATGTATGGAACAAAAACTGAAATAAAGCAATACAAATATCCACTTGTACAATAGTCCATTCCTCGAGTCTATGCTCACAAATCTCAATTTTCATTCGGGGTTAACCAATTGGTCCCCCAAACAATTTTCAACTATTCTGTGGTACAAAACAACATCCAAACTGTTTTCCACACGAAGGTCTTACTACATTAATCTCGTGCATATATGCACTTAACAATTTACAATCTAAATGATTCAATTCTTATTGTAATTAGTACAAGATACATGTGGCTTCTTTTTTATATTATATTTCTACTTGACACATCGATCTAAGAACATTGCAAGAAAATAATAAATTCTCTTATTAAGGCATGAAGGAAAAAAAAAGGACTAGAACCAGCCACCGATTTGACAATTTGTCGAGAGATGGAGAATCACATCACAACAATCAAGCCTCAGTTACGTACACGTCCTTATGCAATGGCACCAACATCGGATCAATACGATTCTTCTATCTTTTCTTTCTCTTTCTCTTAATTGTTAGAATGAATGCATAAATTGATGAAAATGGGCAATAAAAACATTCATAAAAACTACAATTCATCAAAATCAAGCAGCGAAAACGTCCATTGAAAATGTATAAAAAGATACTCTCCAAGACACAATTTACTGTATTTTAGACTTACTCCAAAAGAATTCAATCCATGAATAAAAAAAATTCCCATACATTTATCCTGATCGATTAAATGCCAAAAGGTTTTTCCAATTGACTCAGTTTCGACTGTGATGCTAGTCACAAGCTAACACAGTGCACCACCATGAGCGGGACAATACAAGTTGTATAACTGAATAAAAATTAACTTTCGCCCTTTTTGGAACTGCATTTAAAACTTGGATACTTAAAGTGGAGTCCTTGTAGTTTTGAGTTAACATACTTGTATAATTATTGCAGGTGACGCATAATTACAATAATTGGAAGAGAAAAATCATTCTAGATCTTCAACTTGTATAATTATTGCAGTGACTGTTTGCTCTGCTGTCGCATTTTGTTGCTGCTGGGTGGTTCGATTTTATAGTAAGTTACTGTTATTAATCGTCCACTATATTAGAATTAACTTTCTGGTTTTTGTTCACGTTGTTAGTGGACGGTTATTGCTGCTTGGGGGGTGACTTTCCAATGCAAAGTATGTGTGTTTTTATTTTCACATTGGTGAGGATAGTTAGTCCACTATTTACCTCTCTTATATAGCTTGGTTCTGAGCCTAAAAGAGTAGTTGCAACATTTTCAATATATACTTTCTATATATAGTATAAAAACAGGGGAGATCCTGACTTTGGATGTCCCCCTCCATCAATCCTAACCTTCCATCCAATTAAGAATGATGTCTTAAAGACCAAAAAGGAGAATAGTACGTCAGTCCGAGGACCACATGACGCCCACCCAGTGGTTGGGCAGAAGTCAGGGAGGGTGGAGGGACTCAGATAGCAAAAGGGTGGATGGGTTTGAACAAATAGGAGGACGACACGTGGCTTCCATTTGCCATTCAGTCCCCTCTCCGGGGTTTGTAGGACATTTTCCTCCAAGTAAACCATTCCTTCGCTTCACTTCCAAAATTCTAGGCTTCTCTTCCAACTTTATCCCATTTTTAATCTAAACCAATCTTTCTCTCCCTAATCAATAGAAAACCATCTTCATTTCCCTTCCCCCTCCTCTCTCTCCATATCGCTATACCATCCTGACTTCCTTATAAGGCAACCAGATCCATCACTATCTTCGATAGCCTGCTCCAACTTCACAACTCCTTTCATTTTCGAGGATATGTCTGATTCTGCAACATTCAAGTTGATGCACCTTTTGTCATTTTTGAACACATGCTGACATATATCCAAAGATTTTCTCTGTATCTCCTTATTCAACACCCAATCTTAACGAATTCCATAGACATTCCGGAGTATAAGTGGTCATAGGCACTTGTACGATTTGTCATGAGTCCGACAAAGTACCCAGCAACTAAAGCCCCTAAATCTCGTCGTCAAATTTGACCCTCTTTTGACAACTACCAGGTCGTAGAACTATCATAATCGACATTTCGTTCTTTGCACCTCAGACTCATCCTCCGTTGGATTAGAAACAACCGCCGGTCTTCTTGACATATAAATACTTTTTGTTTTTTCCATAACGTCTCAGTATGATCAATGCTTACGATATGATTGTAAAAAAAATCATCTACAAACTGTCTGATGTAACTACTGACATGTTTATCCTCAACAGACCAATATTTCTTTGATTTATCATAGTTCTTCTCAGAAGCAAACACTAGCAGATGTAACTTCTTAACGAATAGTAGATCTTGTCATGTCAATAATGATAATTCATATCGTTCATGTTAATCATACAAACTGATTTTACGTCCATCTTTCCTACTAGGTCAATCTGTCAAACACCTACTACCCTCCAATCTTATGCTCTGAGACAACTTTGTTGAAAACGGAGCTCAGAACACAGTAGAATACTAATGTTCCTGACTGAAAGAAAACATATATGGATATTGAACTTGAACTAAATACTAGAAATCTTAAAATGCACAATACCATGACACAAACAATACAATCACAAATAGACAAAGATTTTTATGTGAAAAGTTCATTAAGTGAAAGGCCATTGGACGATTAGAGTCCAACCACGAAAAGCTCTACTACTGAAATATAAGAATACACAAATCCCAACTTCTTCCACCTTTCCACCAATGGATCACCATAATTCACTAAGAATGAAAAGAATACAAACTAAGAGGATAGAAAGAAAATACTGAAACTAAGAACTAAAGACAAACCAATGTGTTATCCCCAAACGATATTCCCCCAAGACGACCTGCCAACTCTCCCCTCATTCTTTCTTCCACTTTTCGAAGTTGCACAACCTCCTTGTAAAATTCTCAGTACATGTTTGTACGTGGGAATTAGGTAAGGGAATATTAATTTATATATTCCTTCCCAGCCTTGCAATAATTTGAACCTTTGGATATGAATGTTGGGGCACAACGGAAATAACTTCAAGCAACTCAGAGAAAATACACAACCACAAAGATAATGATTTACGTAGTTCGGCCAAAATGTCTACTTCCACAGACTAGAGTAATTTTGTTCCACTATGAAGAAGAAAATAAATTACAATAGCTCTCAGCACTTCTCTCCTTGCACTCAAGAACTCTCTATCACAAAGACTAAAAACATCTCTCAAACTTTTGTGTTGAACTTATTCAACAACTTTAGCTCTCTTGTGTTGAACTTATTCAACAACTTGAGCACAATGAAATATGCTTGTGTTAAACTTATTCAACAAGTTACATTGAACACTCTTGGGAATGTATTTTGTGGAGAACCTTTAGACCCCTTTATATACCATAGAAATCTCATCCTATGTAGGCTTAAAATTCAATCTTATGTAAGGATATATATTGGAAATCCAATCATATATAGACTTTAATATATTAGAAATCCAATGCTATGTAGGATAACAATATATATGGTCAAATCCAATCTTATATAGATATGATTACCATATATATGGTCAAAAAAGATCATGAGCCTATTTTTGGACACTTTCCTTCCATTAACAAAACACTCAATCTCAAATAATCAATTTAGAACGACCTGCACAAGTTGGCATACTTATGCCGGCCGATACGTCGAGTGTATGTTAAATGCCCACAATTTTGTTGTCAAATCTCGTTGGACATATTTTCCACTTTGTGGAATCCGCTCGTATACCAGCGATACGCCACCGATATACCGGTGCCACTTATACTCATAATCACTGATATTGGCTCCAAACTGAGTTACGTTTGTCACCTTCTATTTTTTTTTTTGGGAGCTTTTCAGACAAATGGATGACGTCCGTCGCACTTAATAAAAAAGTGTTTTCTTACGTAAGAAGGGAAACCAAACCCAATATATTTTCATTTCCTGTCATCTTTTATTGTTGCTTGTATCAAGTAATTGAATCAAAACAATTTGTCAATAAATTTAATTATCATTATGTCAATTATTTTTTAGTAGACTGTATAAGCCTGGTGATATAGTTAGTGCACATGATCTTCATGAACAAGAACATTTTCACCCTACTATACATTGAATATTGTTAGTTCCGGGACTTGATTAAAGATGGTAGACTCGATGTCGAGATTAGAGGTTCAACAAACGTTCACCTTCTGATTATTCTCGAGATCCAAGAGTAACTCTATAATATAAATCTGATTACAAAAGCAACAATAATCAGAAAGTAAATCTCACGTTCTTCCTCGCAATCGCAGTTGCTGACGGACAGAACTGAGTTCAGAAAATAAATCTCACGTTCTTTTGCTGGGGTGATTAAGATCACCGTTGCTCAAAGCAAGATTCGCCCCACCACGATCTGCTTACAGGAACCAGCAAGTTCACGAAGAACTTCTGGAACGTTCGTAAGTCAAAATTTGAGACTTGAACGGACTTCCTGGACTTTATAGACTCCCTTAACTCTCTTCTTGGTGCATCTTTCAAAGGAGGCCAAAGGGCTCTATTTATAGAGTGGAGTCGAGACCCTTGTTAGCAATTCGGCAAACGGAAAAAATTCGGGACGGCAAAAGTACGAGTATAAATCGGCTCAGTGCAAATAAAATACGTTCAAAAATTCGGTCAAGTATTCAAAAAATAAAAATATTGAGATTAAAAACTTCACATTCTTAAATATGTTGTCAAATTTGGTTAATTAAACAAGTTCCCAACATGTTTTTTGTGCCAAATTTTTCAATAATTTATACAGAACACGTTTAAAACTTCGCATGCTGAAAATTTATGTACTAATTTGGATCTGTCAAAAGTACGCAAGTATTATACGTTTATGAAAGATACGGAAAAATTCGCGTATAATACGAGTTTTATTCGGGTGATTGCTAACAAGGGTCGAGACTTCAACTCTTCTCCTATCTGATGTGGGACTAAAATACCAATACTCAAAAATAGAGTTTGATATTTTAGATCATCCCACAATCAGCATAGAAGTGTGCCAGTCCACGCCTACCCCTCACCATTTGGTGTAGTCGATGTGGGACTATCTTTTCTAGTCCAAAGATAAAAACACCAACAAATATTGTCTTAAATCTTGCTATATCTTTGGATAAGCCAAGGATACCTTTTACAACTTTTGTCATCGTATCAATTGTACCAATCCAAGATGTATATTTCTCTGGCCATTCTAGTTTTTGGAATTTTCTTTTGTATTGTACACAATTTCATTATTTAAAATTCATTTAAAATTTATTCATGTTATCTGTCAAATATATCTTCTTTTAGTCAGTATAATAACTGGAGTCAGTGGACTTTCTATGTACAAGTACGTACATTCCGGTTATAATAGTGTGCTAGATTACATATATACAAGACAATTTATAAGATTTTTCTGGATTTGCTATTTTATTTTTGTGAAGTATTTTTATGGGGTCCCTATTTTAATACTGGAAATTGCTGAGAAATCCAATTTCGGGGTGGACTTTTATGAAATGCCCACCCGCTGGATAAGTTTTATGAAATACCCAGAATTAAGTATTTTCACGTTAAATATTCTAAGATTCCCTTTTAGATGCCACCCGGTAGAAACTGCTATTTTTATAATACCGAAACTACCCCTCCGCGCGAATTGGTCATCTATATGTATTTGAATTCAAAAAACTCAGATCTGGATTGCGATTTTCGTCTTCTTCTTCTTCACGGGAAATCTGAATTTCATTGCTCTCATATTCAGCAGAGATCGCAAAGATCGTTCGTAGTTCGGTGTGTTTTTCTTCAGTCGAACTCAGATCATCGCTCGTCATCATCATCACCATCATCATCATCTTCATCGTGGAGACATTTGAACTCAGATCTTCAATTGTGGAGAGAAGATCTTTCTTCTTCTTTTCCATAAGAATTATCATCGTTTTGAAAGAAGAACGAAACTCTTTATTCCTGAAAAAACTAAATTACACGTTTTAACACTGGAAATGACCATTCTCCGTCTTAATTAGGACGGAGAATGGCATTCTCCGTCTTATTTAAGACGGAGAATGCCATTCTCCGTCCTAATTAACACGGAGAATGACATTCTCCGTTTCCGTCTTAATTAGGACCGAGAATGTCATTCTCCGTCTTAATTAGGACGGAGAATGGCATTCTCCGTTTTATTTAAGACGGAGAATGACATTCTCCGTCCTAATTAACACGGAGAATGGCATTCTCCGTGTTTCTAACACGGAGAATGGTTATTCTCCTACATTTTAATACTAGAATGACCATTCTCCGTGATAAATTACACGGAGAATGGCATTCTCCGTCCTAATTAAGACGGAGAATGGTCATTCTCCGTTTAATTTAGCACGGAGAATGGCCATTCTCCGTCTTAATTAGGACGGAGAATGCCATTCTCCGTCTTATTTAACACGGAGAATGACATTCTCCGTTTCATTTAACACGGAGAATGGTAACACGGAGAATGGTCATTCTCCTGCGTTTTAACACTGGAATGACCATTCTTCGTGTAAATTAAGACGGAGAATGTCATTCTCCGTCCTAATTAAGACGGAGAATGACCATTCTCCGTGTAAATTAAGACGGAGAATGTCATTCTCCGTCCTAATTAAGACGGAGAATGGTCATTCTCCGTGTAAATTAAGACGGAGAATGCCATTCTCCTGCATTTTATGGTTAGCTGAAACTTTGGAGGGCCATAACTTTTGACTGGGAGGTCGAAACGAGGTCCCGTTTGTCGCAAAATGAGCGTATCGTCGAGGAGACTGAAAGTAACAGCTTCATCGTTAGACGGCCTTCCGAAATTTTAGATTCGCAAAAAAATGATGTTTGGACCTCCGTTTTAGCACTTTTGTCGTTCGTCCCGGTCTTTCCGAAATTTTTCGACGAGTTTTTGAAGATTTTTGAGGAGAAAACCTAGATTCGAAAGTGAGCAGCGTATGGAAGAAGATGGAGTATTGAAACATTTTTTTAAGAGCAGTTTTGTGGGTGTTTCCAATAAATTAAAAGAAAGGGCAAAAGGGTCATTTGGAACCCGCTTTGGATAAGTTTCTCTAATTCTGGGCACGCGATGAAAGTTTTTTTAGCGGTAGGTTTTACATAAAACTTTTTTAGTTTTTGGACATTTCATAAATCTTCCCATTTTAATATCTGAAAATAAGTGTTTTACCACTACTGGTTTCTAGCTAAAGCAATCAGACAAACAAACAAACACTCAAACTTAGATGATCAAAGAGATTTTCTTATTATTGATAGATGTTCTATAGATGAACCTCTATTTTGTTGCTTGATATCTACGTGTTGATTTTCGTAATGTCTTTGATGCTTCCCCCACATCTAGGACAATTTCATAATATCTTTGGATGCTTCCACCACATCCAGGACAATTCCAAACAGTGACCCCTTAAAAGTTATGCCTCTTTTCATTCACTTGTCGTTCCAGTATAATACAATAGGAAAAAGCTATTTTGTCTGCAGGCGGACTGGACGTCCTCCGCGTGGCCGCACCCCATTTCCCCCTCCCGTAAACACGGGTTCCACGTCGCTTGATCTGCCAACGCGACCGAGCCACGTGACGGACGGGCTGACCCGCAGGCAGACAACGTAACAGGGTTCCAATAGGAAAATTTAGATATGTTATTCAATGACTCAACTTTTAGTTTATAGTTTTGCAATTTATATATTGTTGGATTGTATCTCGTTTCCGGTTGAGCGTTCAAATGGGAGGTGACAATGGAGTTGGTAATTTAGTTTCACATCGGATAGGAGTGGGATTATGAGGTGTAGATAATTGGGATTGGTTCAGGCCTTACATGAGAATTATCTCTTAAGGCATATGGGCCCAATTCAATATCCAAACTCATGGGCCAACTCCGGTTCGGGTCACACCATATTTCCAATAAATGGTATCAGAGCCAGGTTACGAAACTAGTTTGAATGTCTCTAATTGGTTCGACATATATGGCATAGAAACTTAAGTTTTCAAATATCCTAATAGCACTCCAATTAAATTCAAAATCACAGATCCGATTACCTTAGTTGAATGGTGTTAGATTATATTTGTAATGTAAATATGGCCCATAAGTCCAAATGTAGACACTATATATATTGTAACAAACCCTAGCAATGAAAAGGAGGTATTATTATTTCCTACATGGTATTAGAGCAAGGTTCTGAAAAATCCTAGCCGCCAAAACCTATCTTTCTTCTCCTCCACCCGCGCCCGATCCGGCGCCCCTCCTCCCGACTGAACAAGCCGGCGCCCGACTGCACCGGCGAACCCGATTCCGCGCGGCGCCCAACCCGGCGCCCCTCCTCCCGACTGAACAAGCCGACGCCAGACCGCACCGACTTCCGCCGATCCCGCTCCCGCCGCCGTCCGCCGATCCCGCTCCCGCCGATCCGCGACGATCCGCCGATCCCCGCCGCACGCGTCGCCGCCGTACGCGCTGATCCGCGCCCGACCTGACAGCGCCGATCTTGACAGCCCCGATCCGCGTCCGACCGCGCCGATTCGTGCCAGATTCGTCGCCCCTGACCCCGTCCATCAGCGGCAGATTCGTCGGCATTGTACAAATTTTTGTACACCCGACATCCGCTCGCCCCTTCGCGCTAGATCCGGCGCCCCTGATCGGGCTGATTCGCCGCCGACCCCGTCCATCAGCGGCCGATTCGTCGGAGTTGTACAAAATTTTTGTACACCCGACATCCGTGATGGCAGATGATGCTGCGTCCAGCTACTCCGTCGCGACTGGCGGTGGCGGTGTACACAACCCAAATTATCCTAATCCGAAGGATCCATATTTTCTGAGTTCTGCTAATCAACCAGGAAATATAATTACTCCTATTGTTTTCCGTGGACCGAACTATGCTGAGTGGTCTCGGTCGATACGTCTTTCCCTGATCTCTAGACGAAAGATCACTTTTCTGGAGGGTACTAAAGTCAAACCTGTTAATGATACTAGCAAATTGCTTGATTGGAGATGCGTGCAAGCACTATTGGTTCAATGGATTCTTAATTTCATTGATCCGTCTCTGAAGAAATCTTTGCCGTACTTTGAGGATGTTTATCCATTGTGGAACTTGTTGGAGAAAAGATTTGTTGTTAGCAATGGCACTCGGAAGCAACAAATTAAGGTGGCTTTGGCTGAGTGTAAACAAACGGATTCGATGTCTGTGGAAACCTACTTTGAAAATTTGCAGTCTTTATGGGATGAACAAGCTGCTTATTTTCCATTGCCTTCTTATACCTGTGGTGAACTTGCTGCAAAGCTACAGGCTATGAGGGATGAAGACCACTTTCAGGACTTTATGTATGGGTTGAATGCTGAGTTTTATGGTCATACCTGATCTAATCTTCTGGCTCAGGATCCTCAGCCAAGTTTAGATCGGGCATACCAGGCAGTCCGTGAGGAGGAGGATATGCAAAAAACTCAGGTCCAATCCGCTGCTGAGGAGGTGTTGACGCTGACTATCAAGACTTCACCTCGTCCGTCTTCTACTTCTAATAGTAGGACCTCAGATTCCAGGGACAAATCAGGTATGATCTGTACTCATTGCAAGAAAATAGGTCATGATATTGCAACTTGCTTTGCCAAGATTGGCTATCCAGAGTGGTGGGAGACTCGTTCTCGGCGTGAGGGCAGACGTGGTGCTGGTGATGGCAGAGGCCCGGCACCACCACAGAGACGTGATGGGGGTCGTGGTGCTGGTGGCGTAGGGATTGTTCATCATGCCGCCGCTGCTGGTCATGGTGTCCCTGCCGGTCTTGCTGGGAGTTCGACGGATATGATGCATGGAGGGTATCCTTCACCAAACAAGTTGCCTAGGCTTGGTAGGTGGGAGGAGTAAATGAAGAAGATGAAGAAGTAGTTGCAAAATAATAGAGGAGAGAGAAAAAGTTGACTTATACAGCAACCCCTCTCATTTTAACCCAAAATAAACCAAACAAGCCAAGCCAAGTCAAGTCAAGTTGAACCAAGTTGAACCAATCAAGTCAAGATTTAAACCAAGGCTAAGTTAAGCAAGATAAGTCAAAATACGGGCCACCTGACAATTGTCAGAAATTCGTATACGTATCCTGAAAAATACGTATAATGGGAAACGGGAGTGACACCCACGCCGTCGTCGCCGGCCTCTCCGCAACCCCTTCGTCGCAAGCAGCCTCCTCCACCGTGCCGCCGACGCCGACCCTTCCTTCACCGCCTCCCTCTTCTCCGCCATGACCAACCCCTACCCCTTCTCCTTCAACACCGTCATCGCCATCTCCGTCGACCCACTCTCCATCTACTCCCAAATGCTTCGCCGCCGCGTCCCTCCCGACTCCCACACCTTCTCTTCCTTGCTCAACACCACCACCGTCGCCGCCGCCACCAAGTCGATCCACGCACACGCCCTCCTCCTCGGATTTCGGTCCGACCCTTTCGTGCAGACCGTCCTACTCACCGTCTATTCCCGACACGGCTCCGCCGACCACGCCCTGCGGGTGTTCGACGGAATGTCGCACAGGGACGTCGTCTCCTGGACCGCCGCCGTCTCGGGCCTCGCCGCCCTCGGACGCCCCGCGACGGCCCTGCGCGTCTTCGCCTCCATGAGGCCCCACGCCGCCCCGAAAGCCGCCACCGTGGTCTTTGCCGTGTCCGCCTCCGCCGGGCTCGGGTCCTTGGCGCTGGCCCGGTGCCTGCACGCCTACGTCGAGAAGGCCGGATTCGGAGGCCGCGTCTCCGTCCGAAACTCCCTGACGCTGGTCCGATGCCTGCACGCCTACGTCGAGAAGGTCGGATCCGTGTTCGTGCCATTATGGCATGGGTTATCCACTAGTCAACTTATATGATATACTTTATTGCAACTTATGTTATGAAAAATAAAGGAGCCCCATTTGTGTAGTTCAATTCAAAATTCAATACGATCAAAATACTAAATGCTAACTATATATGAATTTACCATGGGCTGTGGAAATGGTAGCACCCTTATTCCCATCTTACCTTTGAGTATTTTATTCGAATCTTTCAATGGTTTAATTCTTGAATGTTAGTTATTAAGTTTAGAGCTAATGGCCTTTTATGCCATTAGGTATTGGATTGTGATTCCCTGATGCCGATATCTTTTAATGCCCCATAATACCAAGGGCGGAACTAGAAGTTCAAGTTGGGTTGGGTTGGAGTAAGGTAGAGTGGGCTAAGGGTGGGCTGAGCGATCAGAAGAAAATAAAATGCAAAAAAACATAAGAAAAAAAGGGGGAAACAAATTTTGGGGTTGGGTGGAGCCCACCCCACCCCCTGCATGGTTCCGCCCTTGCATTATACCAACTAAATACGGAAGAATGCACGAGTTATAAGAATATATACATGATATATTGACCCAAAACAGTTTCTCAAATCTCAAACATTTCTTCCATGTTTGGCTGACATGACGGGACATTACGAGATATTGGTATTAGGGGATCTCAATTCCTACGTATTAGGTACAACACAAGTGCCATACTTGTATGTTTGTATATAGTAAATAGTTTTATACGCTATTTTATCTTTTAGGCCTCTTTTTAGTCTCACATCGACTACGCTAGCTAGCCTTCTATGTAATGCCTTCTATTGGCGGTCTTGGGCAAAATGAATGCAATTTATACTTTTTACTAAATCTTAACATGGAATTAGGGCCATGACCACATAATTCCTTTGTCACCGACTCCCTTTCTCCTTCTGATCTTCTACCATCTAATCCTTATCCTAGTCGTCTACATGTCTTGTTGACCAATTAAAATCATCGAAACCCTAACCCTATACCCTAACCTCAAACCTTTATTTGTTTACTCCGTTTTGTCATCAAAATGTTCTTGGTGGTTAACCTCCTTTTGACATGTACTATCAAAGATTGAAGCCCATTCCCATGTACTTCTGTTTCAAGTGACTAATCCTTCTCATCTGCTTTCTCTCAACTTCTTTATTGTATCGGTGCTTGTGCAGGAACCCTGTGCACAGAGTTTAAGATGGATATATTGATACATTAAGTTAATTAATGTTGAGAATCAATAAGGGACTTTAGTCCCACATTGGAAAATGTAGTATGAAGAGGAGTTGGAACCTCTATAAGTAGCAACTAGTAGCCCATCAATAAAATCATCCATTATTTATTTTCTACATGGTATCAGAGCCATAACCATCCACCCCTCTCCTCCAAATTTTTTTTCCTCACCCGGCTCCAACGGCGCCCCCCTCCCCGGCTCCAGCGGCGCCCCCCCGGCTCCAGTGGCGCCCTCCTGCTCCAGCGGCGACCCCCCCGCCGATCTTTTTTGTTTTGTAATTTTTTTTTTGTTATGTAATTTTTCTTGTTGTTTTGTAAAAAAAGGAAAAAAAGAAAAACAAAAAAAAAAGAAAAAAAAAATAAAAAACGGTGCTACACCGTCTGGAGTGAACAAATGAACACATGCTTTATTTGTTCCTCGATCTTCAAATCGGTATCTACACGGAGAATGATCTTATTTTCTCCTGTGTCCTGACGTGTTCACTTTACATGCGCATATCGCATTTGTAGAGTAGAAGACGACGAAGCTGCCGACGAAGACGACGCCTAGCAGTTAGCAGCTGCCGACGACGACTAGAGATACAGTTGAAGAGGCCATGGATTCGATCGCTGAAAAACTGACAGCACAAGAGATGAAGGCCTTGGTTGATGATATCTTGTCGAATAGATTGACCGAGGCGACCCCTAGTGTGACCCATACTGATATGGATCCGTCACCCTGCAAAATGGAGAAGTTGAAAAAGCTGGAGACGAAGTTAGAAGGAACGTCAAACTACTTGAAATGGTCGCGGCAGGCGATGCGGACGTTGAAGGGACGTGGCTTGGTTGATTATGTCAATGGCCAAACTAAGACATTTGCTGATCCCTCCTCAAAGGAGTTTTCTATTTGGGAGATTGTCAACAACGTAGTGGCTGGGTGGTTGACAGTCTCCTTGACCGACCAGGTATCGGGCAATGTAGAGGTAATGGAGGGTGCTGCTGATATCTGACGGACTTTGAAGGATATGTACTCAGGCTCGGGTAACCCTATGCGGGTCTTCCAACTAAAGGATGAACTCGATAGGGTGGCACAAGACGAACGTACCATCTCTGAGTACGCAGCTCTGTTGAAGAAGTACTGGTCTGATCTGGATCACTATGATCCTCTTGGGATGGATGATGCACAAGTCGAACTGGCATTTGCAAAGCATTTTCAGACGTTCTTGGCGTATATTTTGCGGCAACGGATGATGAAGTTCTTGAAGGGGCTCAATTCTGTGTTTGAGCAGAGAAGAAATGTACTACTCGCACAACCCACGCTTCCAACCTTAGAAGAAGCCATAGCTGCCATGGCACAAGAAGAAGCTCGATTGAAGTTGATGCCCAACAAGGACTACTTCCAGGGGGAGCAAGCTGCTGTTAAAAAGTCTGCCCTTGCCGTCTTCAATCAGCCTCCCTCTGCGGGTGGTGTTTGCCACAACTGTGGTGACTCGGGACATTACATTAGATTTTGTCTAAAACTCCTGCGAGGTCAGTCAAATGATCGCGGACGGGGCCGTGGAGGACGTCGTGGTGGTAGAGGTAGAAGAAAAAATTATTTTGGAGGACACAAAGCAAATCTGGCGGAAGAAGGGGGAGACATTCAATTGGCTGAAATAACCCCTCTTGAGAAGGAGTTCATTGAAAGGTTACGAGGCACGAAGCTGGGTTCGGACGACGGTCAAGTTACTCCTGGGGCGTCATCTACCTTAGGAGATCACATCATTTGCTTTGCCCAAACCAGCACAGGTATACCTGCGCGTGCTCTTGCATCTGTCCATCAGACAGGTTGGATTATGGACTCTAGGGCATCTCGACATGTCACGGGGTCTCACGGTGAGTTCTATGACTATACTCATCTACCGATGCCGGAGAGTATTCAGACTGCTGATGGTACCTCCAGACCTGTCATGGGTAAAGTCACTGTCACATGCACCCCTTTCCTCACTCTCACCAATGTCTTATATGCTCTATCTTTTTCTGTCAATCTTATATCTATTAGTGCTATTATCCTTGACCTAAACTGTACTGTTTTCTTTGACATTCCTACGGTGACTTTTCAGGAGAAGGGGACAGGACAACGACTAGGGACTGGCACATGGCATAAGGGGCTGTGGTACTTGGATAGGACCGGACTGGATGAAGCATTGGCCTCTCTAGTAGCAGACGCACAACTAGATGCTTCACGTCGCAGTGTAGAAGACGAATTACTACTCCACCACCAGCGTGTCGGACATTCTTCCTTTCAAGTTATTAGTCGAATGTATCCGTCCTTATATCAAAGGGCTGATAAAGAGAAGTTATTTTGTAATGCATGTGAGTTGGGAAAACATACCAGGAGCTCGTATGCGAGCTCAGGGAATAGAAGTTTTGCTGCATTTGATATGATACATTCGGACATATGGGGCCATTGTCCTACAACCGGTATTAATGGTTTAAGATGGTTCGTCACTTTTATTGACTGTTATACCCGCGTGACCTGGGTCTACCTTATAAAGAATAAAAGTGACATCCTTGAGGCTTTTCAGGATTTTTATCGCCGGGTGGAAACACAATATAACGTTAAAATAAAGTATTTTCGGTCTGACAATGGGACGGAGTATACTAATAAGAGGGTTGCTGAGTATTTATCTACTCATGGAATACTACATCAAACTTCATGTGCCTATATACCGCACAAAATGGTGTGGCCGAACGGAAGAACAGGCACCTGCTGGAGGTCGTACGGACGATGATGCTGGCTATGAATGTCCGAAAACACTATTGACGGCCTCTTATCTCATCAACAGAATGTCGTCTCAGATATTAGATTGGAAGACACCGTTAGAGATGCTTACTGGTGCAACTACATACACTGTTTCCCCAAAAGTTTTTGGGTGTGTGTGTTTTGTCCAAGATAATAGGCCAGGAGTTGGCAAACTAGATCCACGAGCGGTTAAGTGTGTATTTGTCGGGTACACAGCGACTCAGAAGGGATACACATGTTGGAGCCCAGTTGAACGGAAGATGTTTGTTAGCATGGACGTTACATTTAGATAACTTGAACCATACTATGGTTCGGATGCAGGTTTGGCGTTTGGTGACACACCTAACACAGAGGGTGGGAGACGTGAGGGGGAGATAATAAGTCCAAACGTGGTAGTCGGATCGGTCCCGTGCCCGGTCGTGGAAAATTGGAAAAAGGGGGAGATAGTAGTGACTCTAATACGGAGAATAAAGAATAGGAGCTACAAGTCTACAAAAGGAGACACCATAAGCCCAGTACTGTGCCGTGTATATTGCCTACTGTACCGTGCCCATTGCCTAGTCCCTCGTCTACTCCTGCCCCAACTCTTGAAGATGTTGTCCCCACACTGAATCACTCTGATTCTGATGCGATCTCTCTGACTCGGATGGTATGATCTCTCCACCACCTATTGCTCCCTCTCCACCACTTATTGCTCCCTTAAGGAGATCTTCTCGCATCAATACGGGTAAGGCTCCTAGTCGTTATGATGATTATGAACATGATATTGCCAATTTCTTGTCTTATTCTAACATTTCTCCAAATTATCGAGCCTTTATTGCATCGTTAGACTCTACTTCTTTGCCTAAGTGTTGGCAGGAAGCAAGAAAGATCCAAGGTAGAAAGCTGCAATGATGGAAGAACTTGGGGCACTAAAGAAAAATAAGACATGGGAACTGGTTCCATTACCCAAAGGAAAGAAAACTGTGGGATACAAATGGTGTACATAGTGAAGGAGGCACCAGAAGGAAAAGTAGAGCGGTACATGTAACACCCCAGAACCAGAATACTAGAGAGCGGGAGCGTACATAGCCAGCTACGTATATTGAAGTACAATCCACCTCGCTATACGGTCACGGCTGTCTAGATACATGAGGGTTTAACTACAAGCCAACAGTCTCCTATGGTCATAAACAAGCCTATTGTCTCAATCTCAAGCAAGCAATAATAGTTACAAGATGTCAGAGCACCAAATATATAATAGCAAGGCATCCCATACATTACATATTGGATGATCATGAAGCTAGTCGTTACAAAATGTCAGGACTAGCAAGAGTTTAGTCATACATGATCAACCCTAGGATCTGTCAATCATGTTACAGCCCGTAGGCAGACAGTAAATAAAGGTACAATACGAGCTAACACGTGCTTGCCGGCGAAACGTCTCAAAAGAATAATTTTACAATAAAGTGGGAGGACAAAAAGAAACCCACTCGTTGCCAGGGTTACGCCTGATGGTCACCATCTGACTGGAAGATAGGTGGATCCTCTGGTGCTGCTCCGATATCTGGCCACACAAACCAGCTGGGTCATACCCCAGAAAGAGCAAGTGCCACAAAGGAGGCTTCACTTAGGAACTAAAACCAATATATCACAATAGAATATTAAAGATAATAAATAAAGAACTGATAATAATAGAGATAACAACAGTAAACTGAGTACGAAGAAACCATTCAAGTAGCCAGGTCACAACCCTTAAACCAAACAAGGACTGGGGTTGCAGCCCTTCACCTGAATAGAAACCCGTCTCAAATACTATTGGTACAGTGAAGACAATAAAGGAAGAGAGGACACAGAACTGCTCCGGGAGCCAGGTTACAACCCTTAAACCAAATAAGGACCGGGGTTGTAACCCTTCGCCTGAACCGAACTGGACCCCTGATCTTTATTGCTAAGGCCAGCATAATTAATCATGGTATTAAGGTAAGGTAAAACATGACGAACATGGCATGGGGTTGCAATAAGACAATAAACGAAGAGAGAACACATGACTGCTCCGGGAGCCAGGTTACAACCCTTAAACCAAACAAGGACCGGGGTTGTAACCCTTCGCCTGAACAGAACTGGACCCCCGATCGTTATTGTTAAGGTAAGCATCAATAATCATGTCATGTCACAATCTTGCACAGGATCAGAATAAGACTAAGCGGGAATAAACTCCATCTAATCAATCACGGCCAATTAAGAGTACGGCTTGATACTTTTAACTAACTAGGGTTATCACAGGCCTAGTTACTAGCAAAATGCAATAAGATTATCCCAACAGCCACAAGCCCTGCAGACCATCCGGTTATCCAGGTCGAATGTCCGTTTATGAAGAATGCAACACATAACTGTGAGCTGGAAATGTGCCCTACTCGTCGGTAGGCTACAAGTCCACTTGAGCGCCCAGATAACGGAATTGCCTGTAGCTGGAAAATCTCTCCATGACCACTGGATTATTCTAGTTATTAGCCTTAGTTGAATTCGGTAGGTACCCCTGACCGTGGTACTCAGGGATCTCCATCCTAGACATGATGCAAGACAGTACTAGTTTATTTGTACAAACACAATCGCCCACGGTGTCCAGATCTTTCATACTTGTCATGTCAGGCTAGCTGTCGTAACAGCATGTCGAGATATATCATGTCAGTTTACTTGTCAAGAGTGCGCCACAGCGGGCCACTATCGTATTCTATTCTTACATTATCATGAATGAGAGAAACTTGCATAAAATAACTAGTGACAAATTCTTGATGCCAAGGAAAAGATCTACAACTTTCATGTTAGGAGTTGGAAGAAATTCGAGCCACAATTCGGTCAATGAGGATATATAACAGTTAGAAATAGCCAAAATAGGCATTATGCGGCCTATTCTGCGACACCATATGCGGCCAACTACGACATGTGGCCTGTAGAAGCATGGAAATTCACAACCAGAAGACCCATGCGACAGACAATCTATGCGTCAGAGCTCGGACAAAACAACAAATGTAGACATGGAAAGAGAACTTTTTATTCACACATAAAAGTCTATTACATGTCTAGAGAAGGCTGTACAAAGGAAAACTTCTACAAAGGAAAGATCCTAAATCTACGGCCAGCAGTCGCCATGCGCCTCCAGTTAGGCGCAGCGGCCACCATGCACCCCCAGTCAGGCGTAGCAGCCATCATGCACCTCCAGTCAGGCGCAGCAACCACCATGCGCCTTCAACCGGGCGTATCTCACAATGCGCCCGCAGCAAGGTGCATTCTTTCAGCAGCTCAGTTATGTGCATCCCTTCAGCAGCCCAGTTATGTGCTGCTCTTCCAGCCAGGCTCATCTGATAAGTGCCTCGACTAATGAAGCATTTAACCCTCTGGCTGGAACCGAGGAAGTGAAGAGCACCGCAAATCTGTGGCCAGGGGAGGCTTCAAAAGTGCCTCCAAAGACCAAGGAAGACCGTAATCAAAATACGGCTAAAGGAGCAGCTTTCAACACAACCAGAGTGGGCGACACCCACTTTGAAGAAAGAAAGAGCCTAGCACCGCCATTCCGATCTACGTCTCTTCCGGAACAACGGAGACGAGGCCCGAGCTTCCCTATCTTTGGATGCAACAGGCACCTTCCGCCTGCCTTGGAAGCCCTCGACTCCGTCTTTTGGATGTAACAGTCACCTTCAGGGACGGCAACAACGACATGGCATCTCATCTTCACCCTCGGGAGCACTTCGTCAACAGAATGCACCCGAGTACCCAAGTTCATGTTGGAAGTACGTGAGGGAACGAAAAGCAAACCTTCTCTCCATGCCACTATTTATAGGCCGGGCAGATCAAACCCACGCACCAAGTGGATGGCTCTCCGAATTCCGTGCAATGAATTTGAATTTAATGGATGAACCGGACGCCTCGAATTCAGCCAAACGGCTATTTAAAGCACTCGAGGAGCGAAACAGCCGCATCATTAAAAGATATATCGGATGCGCCAGCCAGACAGCGCATCACACAGACGCGCCCTTCGACATCAGGCGCATCACACAGACGCACCCTTCAGTACCAGGCGCATCACAGAGGATGCGCCCCCATGCATCCCCATGCCTAGTGGAACACCAATCGACGTGCCCACTCAGCTGTCCATCGAATGTCAGAAACATTAAATGCTGAACTGACAGAGTTGGCAACACATCTCCCAAAGTCTGAACAGTTGACAGCTTTTTCAGAAGACGAAGCGTCGGCAACGTCAGCATCATCATGACTTTACTCCGACGGCTACTGCCACGTGGCCACCCAACCACCCGCATGCGCCTCTGCGGCCATGCGCCTAAACCTGTATGCGCCTTAAAAGCCATGCGCCCCAGACTGCTTTCTGATCCCAAAAGACAGAAGGAAAGTCTCCATCTGAAGCTCCGCATGCGCCTCAAAAGCCATGCGCCCTAGACTGCTCTCTGATCCCAAAAGACAGAAGGAAAGTCGCCTGCATACGCCTCAAAAGCCATGCGCCCAGAATGGTTCGTGACTCCTAAAAGGTTATGAGCCAAAGTCTTCTCATGCGCCCAATCCTAGGCGCATCCCACCAGATCATCCTCCACCAAATCCGAGATCTCCGAGCCATGGGTCGATGACACATGTCCTTTGACTCAACTCATCCAAGATCTCAGCAACAGAAAGATCTTCTCCTCTGCTACGTGCCGGCTCACAACAGCAGTATGAAGAAGTCAACCCCTCGATCAGGGCACATCACCCATGCGCCTCCATCAGCAATCAACACGTGGCGTCCCCACGCACCGGCGCATCCTACATATGCGCGCATGAGCAGCCAACCTGCCCAGCTATAAATAGAGGAATCATTTCCTTCTTCCACACACACACAGACAGATACGAATCAACATACCACCAGAGAGGCAGATACAGACACTCAACGTCTTCCTCCTCTCAGTAAGCTCCAGCACCCAGAGCAATCCAAACCTTCAGAGAAACCGATAACCGTCGTCAGCTCGTCAACGGAGTCAACGCATTACCACTCGCTCCATCGGCACAAGGGACCCAGATTAAACAAAAGTGTACTTCTAGGGCTACATCTAAGTCCTATATTGTAACACTGTTCTGTTTGTATTGAAATTTACATCAAAGAATTTTAATGGCAAACAAGCTGGCGACTCTACTGGGGACCTCTTTCTCCTCCACCGAGAAAGTTGTGTCGCAAGCCGATGACGTGAAGGTGGGCTCCTCCCACAAGACGCTGGTCGTACGCCTCAATCAACAGGCGTATGAGGAGTTCATATCTGAAGGCAGTGCGAGTCCTTTGAAGTGGCTGTCAAAGCCAAAGAAGACCCGCCGAGTCTGGGTGCGCAAGGTCGATGCCTCGGGCACCACCACCGAAGGGGATGCGCCAATCCAGCCCTCCCTTCCTGCTGACGTCCTCCGCAACCAAGATGCGCCCGCTGATGCAGCGCATCTCTCGGGAAAACGTGCGGCTAACCACATTCCTCAGCCATCTTCCTCTCAGGCGAGGAAGATGCGTCGACGGAGCAGGGGCGCAGCCATTGCCCCCCGTATCGTCTCTGATGCGCCACAGAAGATCTCTGTCTTTGACAGACTCACTCGCTGTAGTGGCGAGAAGAATTTGTATTCTGAGTACTACGCGCCCCAGCGGTCTGGTACGAAGAAGTCCATGGCAGCACGGGCCATGCATCCCAAACGTGCTATGCCAGCCACAAGCCAGAAGCATGCGCTCACAATCATGCGCGCTGCTGATGGTAAGTTGTACAAGGTCGGCTCGAGTGCTGCGGCGCCGAGAACGAGACGACCTTCAAAACCCTTGTCTCACTTGGACGCATCTGCTGCGTGCGCAACCAAGTCGAACAAGACAAACAAATGTTGTGGTTCCTCCACTACTGATTGGGATGCCTGTTTGGTATCAGATCAGGGGGTGCAGCACTCACTTGACCACCCCAACGCTTGGCCTTGCCATGCGCTTGAAGGGGGTGCGAAAGTAACACTCTCCTCCAACGACTTGCGCAACATGATCACTCACAAACGTCGGTCAGGAGAGTCGACCAACAAGCATGATGCGCCTCCCACGGGGCATACTTGTACGGTGGTCACCATCAACTGCTGTTGCAAGGCGGCAGTACCACCAAGGCAGTCAGTCTTCCAGTGGCTGCAATCATCGACACCCCTCCGACGTCGCCTTGGGACGAAGGTGTCAGCAGAAGAGGAGCCATGGGTTGCTTCATGCAACGTGATCTCCAACTCCTCGTCAGTCCGAAAGACGACTGGCAATTCCTCGTCTTCATCCAAAAGCCAGCCGAGGAAAACCAAGACAGCTGTCTTGACCTCTGGAGTGTTCGAAGGCACTCGATCGAGGAAGAAGTTCTTAGAGGAAGCTGGGGGTAGTCAGACCCTTGTTGAGCCTCCTTCCGAAGACGAAGATGTCCAAAGCACAGCTGCGACAGATCTTCATCCTCGAGGCAAAGTCAGCCTCCCAGAAGTCCCTCAAAACGAGGATGTCCCCCAGAACACAGCTGGGGGTAGAGACGAAGAGGCCCTTCAAGACGGAGCTGAGGGCAATCAGGCCCTTGCAGATGCGCTCATCGAGAATGACCTCCAGAACGTAGCTGGGGTGGCCAAATACCAGGAGAAGCGACTCCCCCACATGAGAGTGAGGCCGAGAGCGAAGCCTCAACCAATCCATCTACTCCTGGCCGTGTCATGACAGTATACATGGCAGGAGGTGATTCCGAGTCAGATGCGCCG
This sequence comes from Iris pallida, assembly GCA_029216955.1. Classification (NCBI taxonomy): domain Eukaryota; kingdom Viridiplantae; phylum Streptophyta; class Magnoliopsida; order Asparagales; family Iridaceae; genus Iris; species Iris pallida. The sequence goes on from JANAVB010007398.1 coordinate 5,366,051, forward strand.
CCGCAGGACATCGTCCAGCGCATAGACTCATTAGAGGGAGGACTCAAAACCCTCTCTGCCTCTATGCAAACACTGACTCAAGCAGTGTTTGAGATACGGTCGGCCTTGACCAGAGCACCTTCAACCAGTCCCGACCCAGGAGCCAATGGGGAGTCGAGTGTACCCCTTCAACGGATACCCTCAGACACAGAAGCACCCCAGACGTCGGAGCCCTCAAACGCTCCACTCCAGATGGTACCACCTTCTCCGGCTCCTAGCTCCACGGAGGATGTGGTCGAAATGATCAAGGACTTACGGGAGCGCTTCGAGTCCAAAAATAGGCAAGAGGAGCGCCAGAAGATGGGCATTCCCCAGCCTTATCCCCTCGAGTGGAACAAGGTGGTTTATCCCCTGAAGTATAAACCACAAACACTCACGCCGTACGACGGGAAGGACTCTCTGTCGCTACCTGACATACTTCCAGTCCCAAACGGGACATCTCCCGAAGGAGGATGCGCTACTCACTAGCATCTTTGTATGGGCCCTAAAAGGAGTGGCATATGACTGGTACTGCAGCCTCTCCGACAATTCCATATCATCCTTCGACGACTTGACGCGCCTCTTCATCGACCGCTTCTACGACGGCGGAAAGGACATGACGATGGCGTCCCTCATAGAGATACGCCAGAAGGAGAAGGAAACGGTTCGGGTATTCATCGAACGCTTCCGACAGGCCTGCTTCAGGCTACCTCCAGGCATGCCAGAACATGCGCTCCTCTCCTCTTGCAGCATGAACATGCTGCCCGCAGTAAAGCTTTGGCTCAACTCTACTCTCCCTCCCGACAGGAGCACCCTGATCATCGAAGCTGAAGCCGCAGAAAAGAAGGCGGCCAATGCACGTCTTCTAGGTGTCAGCTTCCCCGCCTTTGACGATAAGAGGAAAAAGTCTGCAGCCAACAACCCCAGACGAGAGGCAAAGGGGAAACAGGCATTGACTGTTAATGCCTCGAAAGGCGCATCTGTGCCTACTCAGAAGCCTCCACTGGCACCGAGGCCCAAGGAGGTTTATTCGTTCAACGACGAAGACACCCTGCAACTCTTTGAAATACTGAAGCAGGGTGACAAGATCAAGCTGCCGGACCCGAAGCGGCCCGATGAAGTTGGGAAAGTGGACAACCCGAGGTACTGTCACTCCCATCGGTTTGTCGGACACCCGACCAAGGACTGCTATGTCCTCAAAAATTACATCCAGCGCATGATCAATGCGGATGTAATCTCCGTCGATTACGAAAAGAAGACGGTGTCAGCCAATGTGGTGTCACTCCAGTTCGGCACCTTACCGCCGACTACTACACAAGATGGCGTCGTCCCCATCCCTAAGGCAACAATGGAGGTGGTTAACTTACCACCTACCCGTGACAATGTGAGTGGACTCGTCCCACACACCACATCTCGAGGAGAGGTCCTATGGGTCCACCCCGACCTCGTCTCCGAGATGACTCAGCCGGAGGTACGTCCTACCTCCAAATCCAAAGGCAGGAAGATCAAGTCTTGCCGCATGGTCTCTTCTTCAACAGAAGAGGCACTTCCTGTGCAGACGCATTCACAACAGAACGTCCAACCCGGCGAAGCTGCCGCCGAGGTGGTGCCTCCTTGCACCGTCCCTGCTGTCCAGGAAGAGGGCCCGTCTAAGCCCTCAGCAGCCAATAAGCAGAAGCAGGTGGAGGTTCGTTTCGACAGGCCTCTACGAAAGGAGAATGCTTGGGGGCTAGCCAAGCCCCACAACTTCGACATACTGGCACAACTGGCCATCACTCCTGCCCGCCTGTCTTTGTTCGAGCTCCTGCGTCTTTCCAAAGACTCCCGAGAAGCTCTCTGTGAAGCTCTGAAGGATGCCGAATCCTTTCTCAGTCAGGTCAAGCAGCCTGAAGACCTCCCAACTACTTGTGTGCACTGTCATTGTGCGGATGAAGTTATCCCAAACATAACTTTCACCCAACAAGACATGCTGCTCAAGCACCACCGACATAACCGGCCGTTGTATTATACAGGGTATGTCGGTTCAGTCAAGGTGAACCGGATTCAGATTGATCCGGGGTCTTCTCTCAGCATCATTCCAAAGGCGCTGTTATCAACACTGGGGATCCCAATGTACCGGCTGGCGCCCTCCAACACAACCATCAGTGGCTTCAACGCTAGCAAAAGCGAGCCACTGGGCAAAATTCGACTGAAGTGTCACATCGGTAACCTCAAAACTGAGGTGACCTGTTATGTGGTGGATGCCGAGGTCAACTACAACATCCTGCTCGGTCGACCATGGCTACATGAGTACATGGTGGTGCCGTCCACGCTCTACCAATGCATGAAATATGTATCCACCAACGGCGTTATCAGGACGGAGTTCGCAGACATCGATCCTTTCAAAGGGATTGAAGCCTACTTCACCGATTCTGACTTGTACAAATCACTTGACGAGGAGGAAGCCAATGATGCTGATGATGAGGCAGATACGGCAGTCAAGCCGGATATGGAGCCTGAGATGACTCCCGATGCCCCTCTGAAGATCCGACTCAAGGGCAAACCGCCCCAGAAGGTGCCTCCAATGAGCATCAAGCTATCAGGAAAAGCACCAACTCCTGAAGCTCCCCTGAAGATATGCCTCAAAGGGAAGCCGTCTCAAACATCGGCTCCCCTGGTGGTAAAATTACAGGGGAAGGCACCGATCACTGGAGGCGCAACTGAGGCACCACTGAAGGTGCGTCTCAAGGGCAAACTCCCGCAGTCATCCAAGACGCCAGAGAGGGCTCACATAACCCTCTCGGACCCCAAAATCAAAGCTGTGGTAGACTCTCCTAATCCAACCCCAGTGCTTACAGACGAGGAGCTTGGCGAATATATCTCTGCTGATGTAGATGCACCCTCCTTAGACAATGTAATCCCACGGGATAAAATCTCGTACTTCATCAATAATAGAGTGTCTTTTAATTATTCTTGTCTTCCATATTGGAATGCCATGTATACATTAGATAACGCTCTACGGTCGTTGCAAACACAAATAACGACCGTCCATAATGTAAATCGAGTAGTCCCGTCTCAAGGAGTCTGCTACATAGTCCCTTCACGAAGTCGAGACGAAGGATCCATCATCCTTGGTGAAGGCAAGCGTCGTCAAGACCTCCCGCCGCTCGAGCCAAAATCAGATGCCGGCAGAATGCAACTCTATCGATACACGGATAAGGCAAAGTACCTCATCCAAAAGATGGGCTACGACCTAAAAAGCGACAAAGGCCTAAACTACGGCAAAGGTCGACGTCTCCCTCTCCGGCTTCCAACACCCAAAGGAAAGCCGCAGGACTACTACAACAAAACTCGACGGGGGGGTAGGCTATGTCACGCCGCCATCAACTCCAGAGAGTTCAGACGCAGAAGACGTAGAACATTTCCACTCGTCCGAAGCATCGACTTGGGATTCCGATACCAGTATCGGATCAGCCTTCAAGAAAGTGCTGTCAGCTAATATGACATCAGCACAACCTCAAAAAGGCGAAGACGAAGACCAAGCGCCGGAACCCTTTGAAGAAGAACCCTGGGCTCAACGCCTAGGACAATAATGGGAGTCCCATTTCGAATTACGTGAACCTCCCACCGAGGATGAAGTCGAACAGATCGACCTTGGAGACGGGTCTTCTTCCAAACCCATCTTCATCAGCAAAAACCTAGAAGGAGAAGACCGAGAATCTTTAATCCAACTGGCTAAGGAGTATATCGACGTCTTCGTCTGGAGCTACGAAGATATGCCGGGACTTGATCCCCAGATTGCGATGCATAGGTTGAATATCTTGCCTGATGCCAAGCCTATCAAGCAACAACAACGGCACTTCCGTCCGGACATCATGAACGCCATCGATCAGGAGGTAGATAAACTCTTGACTAGCGGCTTCATCCGTAAAAAGTAACACCCAGGTTGGGTAGCCAACGTCGTACCTGTTACCAAAAAAGAATGGGAAGATACGAGTCTGTATCGACTTCAGAGACCTCAACTCTGCTTGCCCGAAGGACGAATTCCTACTTCCAATCACTGACGTGATGATCGACAACACGTGTGGCTTCGAACGCATGTCTTTTATGGACGAGTATTCAGGCTACAATCAAATTAAGATGTTTCCCGATGACGCAAAACATACGTCATTCAGGACTCCAAAGGGCATTTTCTGCTACACAGTAATGCCCTTCGGTCTGAAGAACGCCGGTACGACATACCAACGAGCTATGAGCACCATCTTCCGTCAACATCTTCGCAAGACAGTTGAATGCTATGTTGACGACATCGCAGTCAAGAGCCGTTTTAAAAGAGATCACCTACAGGACCTGAAGACAGTCTTTGATCTCATGCGAGCACATCAACTCAAGATGAACCCCGCTAAATCCTTCCTAGGAGTTTCTAGCGGAAAATTCTTGGGCTTTGTCATCACGGCGAAAGGCATTCATGTTGATCCCGAGAAAACCAAAGCCATCCTCAACATGGACCCTCCGAAGAATCTTCGAGAACTTCGAGGCCTACAGGGACGTCTGGCGTACATTCGGAGGTTCATAGCAAATCTTTCCGGTAAATGCCAACCCTTTACTCAGCTCATGAAGAAGGGAGTCTCTTACGTCTGGACAGAGGAGTGCCAAAAGGCTTTCGACGACATCAAGGCTTACCTGACAAGCCCACCAGTTCTGGTGGCACCCGTCGCTGGCAAACCATTCCTGCTCTACGTCCGTGCCATGGATCATTCCCTCGGCGCCCTGCTAGCTCAGAACAGCGACACAGGCTATGAGCAAGCAATCTACTACCTCAGTTGAACCCTGATCGGGGCCGAACACCGGTATAACCCCGTTGAAAAAGAGTGCTTGGCTCTGGTATTTGCCATCCAAAGGACTCGTCATTACGTCTCGGGCCAGACAATTCACGTCATTTCCCGAGTCAATCCGCTCAGGGTCCTCATGACGAAGCCAGGATCACTGAACTCCCGGCTAGCCACATGGGCGATCTTGCTAACGCCATACAACATGGTGTTCGTTCCACAGAAGGCTGTTAAGGGTCAAGCTCTGGCCGACTTCTTAGCTGCACACCCCATCCCGGAGTCCTCAAGACTCTATGAAGACATCCCGAATGAGGTCCAAGAATCAAACGTCATCGAAGAAGGCTCCGTCTGGCAGAAGTTTTTCGATGGCGCTTCAAGAACAGGCCCCAAAGGCCAGATCGTCGCAGGAGTGGGGGTAGTCTTAGTCTCCCCCGATCAGCTAGTCATCCAGCGTGCTTACTCTCTTTCGAAGCCGTGCTCCAACAATGTTGCCGAGTACAACACGCTCATTATGGGACTCCAGCTGGCACAACAGCTGGGGGTGGATCGTCTGGAAGCCTACGGTGACTCAAAACTCGTCGTAAACCAGATCCGAGGGCAATACGAAGTTCTCCATGAAGATTTGATCCCTTACCACGAAGTTGCATTGAACATCATTTCAACCTTCACCGGGTTCTTCATCGAACATGTCCCTCTTCTACAAAACCTGGAGGCTGATGCTCTGGCTAGCCTCGCGACATCATTAGCAGCATCCCTTGGGATCAACACTACGTCACGGTGGTTGGCCGAGACTTGGTTTGTCCTAAAAACAACCTATGCTTACGAGTGGACCACGCCATGCCAACAGGTACTGGTGTTAATATCCGAGACTGGAGGTTCCCGTTCATCGACTACGCCGTCTACGAAATTCTCCCAGAGGACCCGAAGGAAGTCGTCTCAGTCTGGAGACATTCTCTTCGATTCTACTATGATACAGCCACTAAAATGCTGTACCGACGCTCCTATGATGGGCTCCTCCTTCGATGCCTGTCCAACGAAGAGGCGACCGAAGCTCTTCGAGAAGCTCATGACGGAACTTGCGGAGCTCATCAACCTGGTCCTAAGTTGCAGGATCGACTGCGACGTATAGGCTACTATTGGCCAACCATGGCCGCTGATGCTGTCGACTATGCTAAGAAGTGCCATGCGTGCCAACTTCACGCAGACTTTATTCATACGCCGTCAGAACCACTACATCCTACAGTCGCCTGCTGGCCCTTCGAAGCCTAGGGCATGGACATTGTAGGATCGATTACCCCTCCTTCATCAAGGGGGCACCGCTTCATCCTGGCCATTACCGATTACTTCTCCAAGTGGGCAGAGGCAGTCCCATTGGCAGAAGTAAAGAGCTCCAGGGTGGTCAGCTTCATCAAACACCATGTCATCTACCGCTTCGGAGTACCCCGGAGGATCATCCACGATAATGGTCCTCAGTTCATCAGCCATGTTTTCAGCAGATTCTGTGACAAGAATCGCATTCAAAACATGGCATCAACCGCCTACAATCCGGCAGCAAACGGATTGGCCGAGGCGTTCAACAAAACTATTGTTAGGTTGCTCAAACAAGTCGTATCATCCAACAAACGCGACTGGAACGAAAAGCTGGACGAATGTCTTTAGGCCTATCGCACAACGGTACGAACCCCAACAGGCAACACACCATTCTCCCTGGTCTACGGGAGTGAAGCGGTACTGCCTCTCGAGATCCAGATACCCTCACTCCGCGTAGCAATCACAAACAAACTCACAGAAGAGGACAATCAATGTCGTCGTCTGCGGGAGCTGGAGGCACTTGACGAAAAGCGTCTCCTAGCTCAACAACGTATCGAACTCTACCAAGTCCGTATATCACAGGCTTTCAACAAGAAGGTCAAACAGAGAACTTTTCAAGTTGGCGACCTGGTTCTGGCAGTCAGGAGGCCGATGGTGTTAACTCACAAGACACCAGGGAAGTTCGAGCCCAAGTGGGAAGGACCTTTCATCATTGAGACGGTATACTTAAACGGTGCTTACCGCCTCGCCAAACCCAATGGGGACTTGTTCATGATGCCCATCAACGGCAAGTTCCTGAAGAAGTACTACTCTTGACAGCTTTCAGATATGTGCTTCCACAAGGGGATCTATGGACCCAATCATCAGGATTCACAGACAATTCCCTTCCGTCAAAACCATACGCTTTCGGAACCCAGCTGTTCCGTAGCACCCTCCAGTAGAAAGACAACCACGTCCACATCACCTCTGAGTTGTTCCTCTACACCCAGTAAAGCAAAATCTTACACTTCGTAAGCCTACGCTACCCCTCATGTTTACCACGTCCACATTACCTCTGAGTAAACATCTCGTACAAACAACCCTTGCGTTGTCATACATTGATCGCAGAACTTCCACGTCCACATCACCTCTGAGTTGTTCAGCATATTCCCCAGGATCATTCCTACCACATCCATAATACCTCTGAGTAGGAAGATTCTATCATTTGAACCTCAATGATTGCCACGTCTACATTACCTCTGAGCAAACATGTTGGTTCCTTCAAACTTATTATCTGTACCTAAAAGCCAAGGTGCGCAAAAGATAATAGGTCCACACAAATCATCAAGTTCATGATAACAAAAATGAACACATCACAAAAAAGTTGCGTACTTCTTTATTTTCTAAAAAAAAGAGAGAGTACAAAACTACACTATCCCCCAGCAAGAATTGCAAAAACATAAAAAGGAGACGCTACTGTCCCTAAACATCTCCAGGGTTGGTTGAGAGCTCTCTGATTCGACGTCTCAAGTCGGCTGCATGAGTCTCCACAGTCGCCAGGACTCGACGCTTAGCTTCTTGACGCATCAATTCAACAGCCTCAGCGGAAGTATCATTCTCATGCTTCTCATCAAGCTGTTGTCGCTGCCGAGCCAGGGCAAGAGCCCGGTGAGTGAAGGTTGCTTCCTTATTCTTGAATGCTACGTGTTCAGCCTGGACACGTTCGACATATAACTGGAGTCGGGCCCGTTGATCCTCAAGACGGCACATCTGGGCATTGATCTCCGTGATATTAGCGTCCAACGCAGCTCGCGTTTCCATTGTCTCCTTCATGGACTGAGATAACTGTCCTACCGCAGCCTCAGTCTCAGCCACCTCGTGCTCCCAGATGCTCACAGTGGCCTGGTAGGAAGACTCAATCTCAGCGATCAACTTCTCCTTCTCCGCATCTATCAAGATGGAAAGGTCATTTCGCTGGATGCGCTGAAGTTTCGTGAGCCGCTGGTCCAGCTCAATCACCGAAGCCTCTAGGATCTCGGCCATATGATCGTGGCCTTGGTGAATGCGGATCAGCTTGATATAAGGCATTGCCAGAGTTCTTGCCGTCGTAAAGCTCCCGTTGGCCTCCATCACAGCAGATACACCCCTCTGCAGCATTTTATACACCCCCTCAACGATGAATTTCATATATTCATCTGCGTCCGCCAGCACCTGCGGCGTCATAGCAGGAGTTGGAGGGGCTGCCGTCGTTAGCAGACCGAAAGAAGATCCGCCAACCTTAACCTGCGAGACTGGAATCTCGGCATCAATAGGCTCGTCATCAACATGGGCCGGACTGCTAGCCCGAGGAGCCGAAGGAACAGAGGAAGCCGGCGCAGGCGTCGAGATGGTACCCCAAGTAGTAGGGACAACGGAGGGTTCCACACCCTTACCCTTCTCGAGTTCGGAGGAACCACCAACGTCAACGGTCACCTCTTCTGCCCCCAACGTCCTATCAGCGGTCAGTACATCCCCTGGAAGAACGGGGAGATCAACACTCATCTCCTGGCCCGCTCCGGGAGACAGGACTGGCAGATGAGTCTCATCTTTCTCAAGTCCCTCGACAGGGACAGGATCTGTCGCTACCGCCTGATCGATAGCCACCTCAACTTCTACGGGTGAGGCCGGGGTAGGACTTGGCAATGAGACAGCCGATCTCCCCTCATCATGACAAAGAGGGGAGTCAACCCTCTCCTCCGTCCCAACCATATCTGTTGCCCTCGCAACAGACTCTTGCAACTCTGGAGCAGTGTCATCCGAAGACGACGAACTCCACCCCACATCATCACCAGGGAGCCTCGTGTCTGCTAGACCCTCGGCATCTAAGGCCCCAGCCGCGACCTTTATCATCTCGGAGGCTGCTGCATCCTCAGCTTCCCTCCTGACATAATCCAGGGACGTTGGAATCTCCACGACAACAGCGTCCTCTGGATTCTCCTCCATAGGAGACATCATAGTCGGCGGGATGCGCACTTCAGACGAACCCGCCATCTCCTTTGATCTGCTCCCACCGAATTTTGGAGTACGAGGCTTCCTTTTCAGCGGCTCCTGTACAAAAGGGGAAGCATTGATTACATAAAATGTCGAGCCCAAAACCAGACCATGCGGGGGATCCTTACCTCTGCGGATGCTGAATCGGCTGACACTGTCGGTGATGATACCTTCTTTGGCTTCTTTGTCGCAGGTGATCCAGCCCCTGCATCCGTACGTCGTCTCGGTTTATCAGCCGAAGGTGCAGCTTGACCCGCCCCCGGTGGACGGTGTGGTCGAGCCTTAGCCGATACAGGCCCAGTTACCGCTAACGGGGTGCCTGCAACAAGACTCGTCTCTCTATCATATCCGGAAGGCGCGACTGCCATAACACAGTAAAACTTGGCGGCTGAGTAAAGAATGGGCGGCCGCGGATCCTGGGCAGGCAGCGTAAAGCGAGCTCCGGTACATCCGGCATTATAGTAATGCCAAGCTCGTGCGCCATCCAGCAAACTTCCAGCATACCCCAGGGTGATACTGGGATTGTCCAACATCAGCTGTGCATAACCAAATTGACGTGCAAAGCGACTCGGCAAATACGGTTCCAGGAAGCACTGATTCCTGTTCCGGTACACCAGGTGGGATGGCCGAATACTTTGCAACCAACGGAATCCCCATGGAGGAAGGGCGATGGCGTCTTCACCTGAATCCCTCAAGTCTTCATTGGCCTCGAAACCCAAAAAGATCGGACTAACTTTGGTGATCTCCCATCCCTGAAGATGGGATAAAACCCTTCTGCAAACAGGGACGCCAGTGTGCGACCAGCTCCTCTGGTAGAAACGGCAGAGGAATGCATCTCCGGCCCTGTAGTCTCCTTCTGAACCCGGACTCATTACGTTGGGATGGTGTAAAATTAGCCACCCCATCAAATAGTGAAACGGCAGTTCAGTACGCAGGAAGTTATCCTTTCGACCCCGGTCATGAATTATATTTCCCGCGAACTCGCGTAAACCTCGCAGTAAATTACATACCATTGCGGGGAGCAGGGCCAGGCGCCGGCCAAAGACCAACTTCACAGCTGGTAGGATCAAGTGCCGGGTCACTCTCTCTACAGAGCCGAATCCGCCCGGGAAGACATAGTCCCGAAGCCAAACCATGAGATACGCGACCAATACTGCTTTTGGCGACATTCGATGAGCAAGATGCCAGAAACAGCTGTAGGAGCGTTCATCAGACTGCTGGTCCTCGTTTTCCCGAGGGTTCTTTTCACCTAACCTGCTCATCTCAGAGAGTACTTCACTACGAGAGAGCGCCGGCGGAGTGGAGAACTGGGAGGGATCCCCCTTGTCTTGCCGAAAGACATAATCTCTCCAGGCAGTCACATGAGGCTGCAATCCGCCCTTGTCCCTCTTCTGCATATAGTAATGGTGACTAGCCACTTCCTTAAAGATGGCCGTCATCTCTTCAGCCTTGTCCCCCAGGACTTGAAATTCTTCGTTGGTCGGAAAATACTCTTCATAGGGTTCCGATCCCTAAGGGAGCTTTGATACCTCATACATCTCATGAAGTGCGAGCCCTAACTCCCCCACCGGAGTAAAAAAGGTCCCGGTATGGACATCAAACATTTCCAAGAGGGCGAGGAACATATGCCTGTTAACATCAACACCTGCCTGAGTGGCACGAATCGCGGCAGTTAGCCCGATTTCTCGGAGCTCAGTCTGGAACCGCGACGAAACCCAGAGTGTCAGTTTATCCCATTTGGAAACGTAATGACACCAACCCTCTATCCGAAACTCCCCTTTCGGGTATGAGCGTTCCATCAACAGCATGCGATGTGCAAAAGTCAAGGCACTATAAGCAAATGTATCAAGGGGAACATCACTGTAAATGCTCCCAGGGCGTAGCGTCCGCCAGGTGAAAGAAGACCCAGACCGCACCGCGGTCAAAGTGTCTCTCTGATCAGAGGCGGAATCAACTTTGATAATGCCAGTCACCGCTCCCCCCTGAGAGGGGGTAAGATCCCAAGACATCATCCTCTTCGAAGCAAGACGACAGAAGGCCATCAAAGGCCATTGGCGTTCAAGTTGCTTGACGGTCATATGCACTCCTTTTGCTGTGAAAAACCAGTCTTCCTTGACCTTCAATACTGTTGCTTCAGTAGAAGTGAGGCGGTCCCCGAATAGGAACTCAGGCTTCAAGAAGGTCACTTTATCAGATGTGGTAGATTTCAAAACTCCGTGCTCCATCATCCGTTTGAGGAACCCATACTGTTGGTCCCGAATTTGAGTCATTCTCTCGGGATGCTGATCCAGCATAAGAGCATCTTGAGCGGGGTTTATCACTTCCTCGTCATATTCTACCCCCGCCTGACTGAGGGCAGCCTCCAAAAGCACTTCATTCAAGGGCGGGATAATCATTGACACTAGCAAAGATTCGAAAATGTTAGAAGTAACGAAAGAATCTAAGACCCATCAGAAATACATAATGTGTTTTGGAAAAAGTGCTTCGGCGCATCATCAGGGCCTAAACCCATGCGCGTCAGCGACAGTGCTTCGGCGCATCATCAGGGCCTAAACCCATGCGCGTCAGCAGCAGTGCTTCGGCGCATCATCAGGGTTTAAACCCATGCGCGTCGGCGGGCAAAAAACTGCGGCACATCATCAAAGACTCAAGGTTTATGTGCGTTGGTGTACGAGACTCACCGATCACCTCCGGCCGAACTTCGACAGGCCGACGGAGGACGTCAGCCGCCACGACTGTCACAGCCTCCTTTCCTTTGCCGGCGCCGCCGTGAGGTGTCTTGGGAGCCATTCTCTCAAGAAGAAATTAGGGTTTTTTTTTGAAGAAGAACTCTTAAAGAAAGCAAAAGCAAGGAGAAGAAGAACTCTCTCACTCCATCTCTTGCCTATTTATAGGGCTTGGTCGCACGCGTGACCCGATGAGGTGTGATCTCAGCCGTCGCCTCGAGTCCTGTGAAGAGATAACAGCAAATAAAACCAAAGGATCATCATTAATCTTTTCGGTTACCGAGACATCATCATCATTAACTGAGAGGAGCATGCGCCCGAACAGGCATGCGCCCCAAACAGTCATGTGTCCTGACCTCCATGCTTCTTATTCAAAGTATTCCAAAACTTATCCAAAAGTTTTGAAAACTTTGAAGGGGGTCTTGTAGAAGCATGGAAATTCACAACTAGAAGACCCATGCGACAGACAATCTATGCGTCAGAGCTCGGACAAAACAACAAATGTAGACATGGAAAGAAAACTTTTTATTCACACATAAAAGTCTATTACATGTCTAGAGAAGGCTGTACAAAGGAAAACTTCTACAAAGGAAAGATCCTAAATCTACGGCCAGCAGTCGCCATGCGCCTCCAGTTAGGCGCAGCGGCCACCATGCGCCCCCAGTCAGGCGCAGCAGCCATCATGCGCCTCCAGTCAGGCGCAGCAACCACCATGCGCCTTCAACCGGGCGCATCTCACAATGCGCCCGCAGCAAGGTGCATTCTTTCAGCCGTTCAGTTATGTGCATCCCTTCAGCAGCCCAGTTATGTGCTGCTCTTCCAGCCAGGCTCACCTGATAAGTGCCTCGACTAATGAAGCATTTAACCCTCTGGCTGGAACCGAGGAAGTGAAGAGCACCGCAAATCTGTGGCCAGGGGAGGCTTCGAAATAGCCTCCAAAGACCAAGGAAGACCGTAATCGAAATACGGCTAAAGGAGCAGCTTTCAACACAACCAGAGTGGGCGACACCCACTTTGAAGGAAGAAAGAGCCTAGCACCGCCATTCCGATCTACGGCTCTTCCGGAACAACGGAGACGAGGCCCGAGCATCCCTATCTTTGGATGCAACAGGCACCTTCCGCCTGCCTCGGAAGCCCTCGACTCCGTCTTTTGGATGTAACAGTCACCTTCAGGGGCAGCAACGACGACATGGCATCTCATCTTCACCCTCGGGAGCACTTCGTCAACAGAATGCACCCGAGTACCCAAGTTCATGTTGGAAGTACGTGAGGGAACGAGAAGCAAACCTTCTCTCCAGCCACTATTTATAGGCCGGGCAGATCAAACCCACGCGCCAAGTGGATGGCTCTCCGAATTCCGTACAATAAATTTGCATTTAATGGATGAACCGGACGCCTCGAATTCAGCCAAACGGCTATTTAAAGTACTCGAGGAGCGAAACAGCCGCATCATTAAAAGACATGTCGGATGTGCCAGCCAGACAGCGTATCACACAGATGCGCCCTTCGACATCAGGCGCATCACACAGACGCGCCCTTCAGTACCAGGCGTATCACATAGGATGCGCCGCCACGCGTCCTCATGCCTAGTAGAACACCAATCGACGTGTCCACTCAGCTGTCCATCGAATGTCAGAAACATTAAATGCTGAACTGACAGAGTTGGCAGCACATCTCCCAAAGTCTGAACAATTGACAGCTTTTTCAGAAGACGAAGCGTCGGCAACGTCAGCATCATCATGACTTTACTCCGACGGCTACTGCCACGTGGCCACCCAACCACCCGCATGCGCCTCTGCGGCCATGCGCCCAAACCTGCATGCGCCTTAAAAGCCATGCGCCCAGACTGCTTTCTGATCCCAAAAGACAGAAGAAAAGTCTCCATCTGAAGCTCCGCATGCGCCTTAAAAGCCATGCGCCCTAGACCGCTCTCTGATCCCAAAAGATAGAAGGAAAGTCGCCTGTATGCGCCTCAAAAGCCATGCGCCCAGAATGGTTCGTGACTCATAAAAGGTTATGAGCCAAAGTCTCCTCATGCGCCCAATCCTAGGCGCATCCCGCCAGATCATCCTCCACCAAATCCGAGATCTCCGAGCCATGGGTCGATGACACATGTCCTTTGACTCAACTCATCCAAGATCTCAGCAACAGAAAGATCTTCTCCTCTGCTACGTGCCGGCTCACAACAGCAGTATGAAGAAGTCAACCCCTCGATCAGGGTGCGTCACCCATGCGCCTCCATCAGTAATCAACACGTGGCATCCCCACGCACCGGCGCATCCTACATATGCGCGCATGAGCAGCCAACCTGCCCAGCTATAAATAGAGGAATCATTTCCTTCTTCCACACACACACAGACAGATACGAATCAACATACCACGAGAGAGGCAGATACAGACACTCAACGTCTTTCTCCTCTCAGTAAGCTCCAACACCCAGAGCAATCCAAACCTTCGGAGAAACCGATAACCGTCGTCAGCTCGTCAACGGAGTCAACGCATTACCACTCGCTCCATCGGCACAAGGGACCCAGATTAAATAAAAGTGTACTTCTAAGGCTACATCTAAGTCCTATATTGTAACACTGATCTGTTTGTATTGAAATTTACATCAAAGAATTTTAATGGCAAACATGGCCTATGCGGCCCAACTGCGCCACCATATGCGGCTCAACTGCGACATGTGCCTTATACGGCTCATTCGCGACATCATATGCGGCCAACTACGATATGTGTCTTATGCGGCTCATTCGCAACATCATATGCGGCCAACTGCAACATGCTGACAGAAGAACATAGAAATGACCAAAAATACTTTTGGCCATAACTTTCTCATCCGAAGTCGAAATCAAGCGAAACAAAAGTCAAAACCGCATGAAATTGAATTCTCTACAACATAGAACAAATAGTTTTCAAAAATAACCAAGTTTTAGAGATCAAAACTAAGAAAACTGAAAAGTTACAAACTTAGATCTACAAGAACCCATCCATCAAATCCAAAAATGTCAAGTTCTAAAGAGGCTTAGAATCAAATAAGAAAGAAAATGGAACAAATAAAACTTGAGATCCATCATGAAGCAAGTTTGTACTTGCCTAGCTCTCTTCCCTGGTAGGTGGAAGAGTAATGGTGGAGAAGAAGAAGTGAAGGAAAAAAATAAATGAAGAGAGAGAATTAGGTGGAAATATAAATGAGGGTGGTGGTGGTAGGTGGGGGTTCGGTCCACCTAAAATCAAGCAAGCCGAACCAGCAACAAGTTGAACCGAACCAAGAAGGAATGCCAAAATAACTATGCAGGAAAATACGCAATACGAGTCAAGAATACGTACACGTATACCAAGATACATAACACGAACCACAGGTATTACAACTCTACCTACCTAAAAAGAATTCCGTCATCGGAATTTAATCAAGAGGCTAGAATTGCAAGAACAAGCTATACTAATCGTAAGCTATAACAGGCAGTCTATCATGCAGTCATTTATTCAAGCAAGGAATTGAAAGCATAAGGCATAAGGAAGACATTATACCTCACGAGTCAAACAGGTCGGGATATCATGATCGGATATCATCCTCACGCTCCCACGCCGACTCACCCAAAGGGTGATGACCCCAAACAATACGGACTAAACTAATAGTCTTGTTCTTGAGTACCTTCTCTCTCCGGTCCAATATAGACACGGGCCTCTCCTCATACGAAAGGTTGGTACCAACAACCAATTTCGAATGATCCAGGATGTGGCTCGGGTCCGGGATATACCGTCGCAGTTGGGATACGTGGAATACGTCACGCACCTCACGTAGCGATGGTGGAAGAGCGAGACGATAGGATACATCTCCTACTTGCTCCAGAATGTCAAATGGCCCAATATACCTAGGACTAAGCTTTTCCCGTACGTCGAAACGAATGACGCCACGGTTAGGCAAAATCCGTAGAAATACATGGTCGCCGACAGAAAACTCAAGAGGGCACCGATGAGAATCGGCCCAATGACGCTAGCGATCTTGGGCAACTCGAATATGATCTCTGACTCTTCTGACCACCTCAACGGTCTGAGCAATCATTTCTGGACCGAGCATCTGCCTCTCTCCGACATCGTCCCATGCTAGCGGGGATCGGCACTTCCTACCATACAGTGCCTCGAACGGTGCCATCTGGATACTAGCTTGGAAACTGTTGTTGTACGAGAACTCTACCAGGCGCAGGTGATCTTCCTACGAACCACCGAAATCGAGTGTACAAGATCTCAACATGTCTTTCAAGATTTGTATGGTACGCTCTGACTGACCATCTGTCTGTGGGTGATACGCTGAGCTGAACTGGAGGCGAGTCCCCAAACTCTCTTGCAGGCTACGCCAAAAGTGCGACGTAAATCTGGAATCTCTGTCCGAGGTGATACTGACTGGTACACCGTACAATCTGACAATCTGCCAGAGATAAATCTCTGCTAGCTGAGCCGTCGACTGTCCAACTCTGAATGGGAGAAAGTAAGCCACCTTCGTGAGCCTGTCTATGACAACCCAAATAGCGTCTCTGCCAGCCGGGGATCTAGGCAATCCAGTCATAAAATCTATGGTTATATGCTCCCATTTCCACTCTGGAATTGGCAATGGTTGAAGTAGTCCAGCTGGTCTCTGATGTTCAGCCTTAACTTGTTGACAGATTAAACAACGAGAGACAAACCGGACTATCTCTCTCTTCATGCCATTCCACCAAAAGTGCTGACGGATATCACGGTACATCTTTGTACCATCGGAATGAATGGAATACTGCGAACTGTGGGCCTCTGCCATGATCTCCTGTCTGATATCTCTACTGGGTACACAAAGACGCTTCCCATGTCGAAGTGTACCGTCTTCATGGATACATAACTCTGGTCTTCGTTCTGCCTCACACTCTGCTCTGAGTCGCTGAAGCTTGGAATCTGCTGACTGCGCCATCCGGATCCTCTCGACTATAGTGAACTGAACTTGCATGCTGGCCATCAATGCCATACTGCAAGGGAGGATAACTTCTATATCCATCTTCTGAAGATCGGCTAACAGCTCTGGTTGCGCTGTTAGGAAATAAACTCCAGCTCTCCTGCTCAATGCATCAGCAACAACGTTGGCCTTTCCAGGATGATAATGCAAGTTGATGTCATAATCCACAAGCAGCTCTAGCCATCTCCTCTGACGCATGTTGAGATCCTTCTGGGTGAACACATACTTCAGACTCTTGTGGTCGGTAAAAATTTCTACCCTATCTCCATACAAGTAGTGCCTCCAAAGCTTAAGTGCAAACACTACTGCTGCCAGCTCCAAGTCATGGGTTGGGTAATTTCTCTCATGATTATGACGTTGTCGTGACGTATAAGCTATTACCTTCCCATGCTGCATCAGAACACATCCTAAACCTCTGCCCGAAGCATCATAATACACTGAGAATCCTCCGGTTCCATCTGGAAGCGTGAGAATAGGAGCCGTCATCAAGCCTCGCTTCAACCTCTCAAAAAAATCCTGGCACTCTGCTGTCCAAGCAAACTGCACATCCTTGCTGGTCAACTGGGTCAATGGCGCTGAAATTCGAGCAAAGTCTGAAACAAATCGCTGGTAGTATCCGACCAAGCCAAGAAAACTACGAATTTCTGCCACTGTGCTAGGTACCGGCTACGTTTCAATGGCCACGATCTTCTGGGGATCCACTTCAACTCCTCCTCGGGTGATGATATGACCCAAGTACAAAATGCGATCGAGCCAGAACTCGTATTTACTGAACTTGGCATACAACTGGTGCTCTTTGAGAATCTGAAGAACCACATGGAGATGCTGCTCATGCTCCGCCTCACTTTTGCTGTAGACCAGGATGTCGTCTAGGAACACAATCACGAACTGAACCAAATAAGGCATAAAGATACGATTCATGAGGTCCATGAATACTGCCGGCACATTGGTTGCTCCAAATGGCATCACAAGGAACTCCCAATGCCCATATCTCGATCTAAAAGCTGTCTTCGGAATGTCCTGCTTTCTGACTCTGATCTGATGGTATCCTGACCGCAAGTCGATCTTCGAGAATACTGCTGCCCCCTTGAGTTGATCAAATAAGTCATATATCCTCGGGAGAGGGTATCTGTTCTTGATTGTCACTGAGTTCAAGGTACGATAATCTACACATAATCTGTACGTACCATCCTTCTTTTTCACAAGAAGCATCGGGGCTCTCCAAGGCGATCCACTAGCACAAATGAATTCCTTGGTTCTGAGTTCTTCAATCATCTTGTACAATATTTTTAGCTCTAACGGTGCCATCCTGTAGACTCTCTCTGACACTGGGGCTGTCCCGGGAATCAAGTCGATAGTAAACTCGATCTCTCGCTCTGGCGGCATCCCTGGAAGCTTTTCTGGAAAAATATCTGAAAACTCTTCGACTATCCGAGGTAACTGTACTACTGCTACTGCCATCCGCAATACTGGAGGAGAAGGTTCAACTTCGCCTCGGGAGAAGAAAAACTCCGGCTCGTCTGGAATGCTAAAAACAATCCTGCCAATGTGGCAGTCTATCCTAGCATACTGGTCCCTCAATCAATCCATCCCTAAGACCACATCATAATCGGCCATCGGGAACTCTATCAATCTAGCGGAGAATTTTCTACCGCTAACTACGATCCGACACAAGGAAAACATTCTATCTACTCCCATAAGTCCGTTACCAGTAAGTATATTGAACCTTACTGATAATTACTCGGGCTCCAGTCCTATCCGTGTCACGAATTGTGCAGACATAAATGAATGCGAGGCACCAGAATCAAATAATACTGAAGCTGGAAAGGCGTTGATGAGAATAGTACCTGCCACCACCTCACCTGGTGCTACTCCTTCCTCTCCCATGGTCAAAGCCAGCACTTGACCATGTCCTCTGGGTGCGGGTCCCCTCTGCTGAAAATTCCTCTGCCTGCTCTGGATCAGGGCTTGGGCTTGGGCATACTGCTGCGGTCTCTGCTGCAGGAATGCCTGGGTCTGCGTCGACAATGGCCTCGGGAACGGGTACTGCAGCTGCTGCTGCTGCTGCTGGACTGGTGTTGGTCCTCTAACTGAAGGACTAGAGAAGACCGATGAACTCCCCATGTTCGGGCAGTTCCTAACCCTGTGGTCCGGGGCACCACAAACCAAGCACAAACCCTGTGCTCTGCGACACTCTGATACCACATGTCCTGGCTTCCCGCAGTGTGAACATTCCACTGCATAAGACTGCTTCTGCTTCTGCTGCTGAGGGTGCGTCGGGGTAGAATGCTGAACCGACGTCACTGAGGCCGCCCGCTTCGGAGCTCCAATGGTCAAAGCCCTGGCTGCCGGAACTGGTGCTGATGACTGATTCATCTGGCTGTGGGATCGCTTCCGACCCCCAGTCCTATCCACGATCCTCTGGGAGGTATACTCATACCTTCGGGCTGCTCCCAACACTGCATCAAAAGTCTGATGCTCAAACTGCTCCACCGCCAATAAAATCTCTAGGTGGAGCCCCTGCTGAAACCGCTAGGCTCTATCGAACTCGGTCGCCACCAAGGTGGAAGCAAACTGACTAAGCCTGGAGAACTCGGCCGCATATCCATCGACCGTCCTGCCCATCTGCTTCAGATTGGTGAACCTCGTCTGTAGATCATACCGAGCTACAACATCAAAATACTCGGTCTGGAATCTTTTCCTGAATACTGCCCAGGCAATAGGGGCCACTAATCCATCGGCCTGCACTGCCCACCAGCTGCGGGCAAGATCTAGTAACTACAGGCGCACCACGGCCATCTTCTCGTTCTCTGGAGTCCTGGCTGCTTCTAGAATCACCTCTGTGTCCTGAAGCCTTGCATCTGCAGCGATCGCATCTTCACTGTAGTCGAAGAAGGGAGGGTTCAGCGCTTGAAGCTGTTGGCCGTGCTATTACCCTGATGACCTCCTCTGGTCAAAGCATCTGCCACCGCCTGGTGCAAGGCATCTCCGCGATGATCCTAGGAAGCTAATAGGGACCTGATGAGACCCACAAAAGTGCCATCCTCAGGCTCTACAGGCTGGACGGGCTGAATTGGTGGTTCTCCTCCGGTAGGCATGACTCTGGAGGCTACTCCTGAATGCTGGGACTTGATCTCCAGGTTGCAGCTGGCCCACGGGAGGTGCTCCGTCTTGCTGATCGACAGGTCCAGGAACAATGTCGCTGAAGAAGATGACATAGGGAACAATAAGGAAGGTCCATGACAGATCAACAATACAAGCATATGATCAGGTCAAGATTCTCAGGGATTTGAAGATACGAGCAGAGATCAAGGGCAAATACTGATTGAGACATCTATTCGGTAAACCCTCACATATCTTGATTAACAAGACCTGCATGGGCCACCACTAAAACCATGTAACGTCCCAGAACTAGAATACTGGAGAGCGGGGGCGTACATAGCCAGCTACGTATATTGAAGTGCAACCCACCTCGCTATACGGTCACAGCTGTCTAGATACATGAGGGTTTAACTACAAGCCAACAGTCTCCTATGGTCATGAACAAGCCTATTGTCTCAATCTCAAGCAAGCAATAATAGTTACAAGATGTCAGAGCACCAAATATATAATAGCAAGGCGTCCCATACATTATATATTGGATGATCATAAAGCTAGTCGTTACAAAATGTCAGGACTAGCAAGAGTTTAGTCATACATGATCAACCCTAGGATCTGTCAATCATGTTACAGCCCGTAGGCAGACATTAAATAAAGGTACAATACGAGCTAACACGTGCTCGCCGGCTAAACGCCTCAAAAGAATAATTTTACAATAAAGTGGGAGGACAAAAAAAAACCCACTCGTTGCCAGGGTTACGCCTGGTGGTCACCATCTGGCTGGAAGACAGGTGGATCCTCTGGTGCTGCTCCGATATCTGGCCACACAAAACCAGCTGGGTCAGACCCCAGAAAGAGCAAGTGCCACAAAGGAGGCTTCACTTAGAAACTAAAACCAGCATATCATAATAGAATATTAAAGATAATAAATAAAGAACTGATAATAATAGAGTTAACAACAGTAAACTGAGTACAAAGAAACCATTCAAGTAGCCAGGTCACAACCCTTAAACCAAACAAGGACCGGGGTTGCAGCCTTTAACCTGAATAGAAACCCGTCTCAAATACTATTGGTACAGTGAAGACAATAAACGAAGAGAGGACACAGAACTGCTCCGGGAGCCAGGTTACAACCCTTAAACCAAACAAGGACCGGGGTTGTAACCCTTTGCCTGAACAGAACTGGACCCCTGATCTTTATTGCTAAGGCCAGCATAGTTAATCATGGTATTAAGGTAAGGTAAAACATGACGAATATGGCATGGGGTTGCAATAAGACAATAAACGAAGAGAGGACACAGGACTGCTCCGGGAGCCAGGTTACAACCCTTAAACCAAACAAGGACCGGAGTTGTAACCCTTCGCCTGAACAGAACTGGACCCCCGATCGTTATTGTTAAGGCAAGTATCAATAATCATGTCATGTCACAATCTTGCACAGGATCAGGATAAGACTAAGCGGGAATAAACTCTATCCAATCAATCACGGCCAATCAAGAGTACGGCTTGATACTTTTAACTAACTAGGGTTATCACAGACCTAGTTACTAGCAAGATGCAATGAGATTATCCCAACAGCCACAAGTCCTGCAGACCATCCGGTTATCCAGGTCGAATGTACGTTTATGAAGAATACAACACATAACTGTGTGCTGGAAATGTGCCCTACTCGTCGGTAGGCTACAAGTCCACTTGAGCGTCCAGATAACGGGATTGCCTGTAGCTGGGAAATCTCTTCATGACTACTGGATTATTCTAGTTATTAGTCTTAGTTGAATTCGGTAGGAACCCCTGACCGTGGTACTCAGGGATCCCTATCCTAGACATGATGCAAGACAGTACCAGTTTATTTGTACAAACACAATCGCCCACGGTATCCAGATCTTTCATACTTGTCATGTCAGGCTAGCTATCGTAACAGCATGTCGAGATATATCATGTCAGTTTACTTGTCAAGAGTGCGCCACAGCGGACCACTATCATGTTATATTCTTACATTATCATGAATGAGAGAAACTTGCATAAAATAACTAGTGACATATTCTTGATGCCAAGGAAAAGATCTACAACTTTCACGTTGGGAGTTGGAACAAATTCGAGCCACAATTCGGTCAATTAGGACATATAACAGTTAGAAATAGCCAAAATATGCATTATGCGGCCTATTCTGCGACACCATATGCGGCCAACTGCGACATGTGGCCTATGCGGCCCAACTGCGACACCATATGCGGCTCAACTGCAACATACGGCTTATGCGGCCCAACTGCGATACCATATGCGGCTCAACTGCGACATGCGGCTTATGCGGCTCATTCGCAACATCATATGCGGCCAACTGCGACATGTGGCTCAACTTCGACACCATTTGCGGCCAACTGCGACATGTGCCTTATGCGGCTCATTCGCGACACCATATGCGGCCAACTGCGACATGTGCCTTATGCGGCTCATTCGCGACACCATATATGGCCAACTGCGACATGCGGCTTATGCGGCTCATTCGCGACACCATATGCGGCTAACTGCGACATGCGCTCATGCGGCTCAACTGCGACATCATATGCGGCCAACTGCGACATGCGTTCATGCGGCTCAACTGCGACATCATATGCGGCCAACTGCGACATGTGCCTTATGCGGCTCATTCGCGACATCATATGCGGCCAACTGCGACATGTGCCTTATGCGGCTCATTCGCGACATCATATGCGGCCAACTGCGACATGCGTTCATGCGGCTCATTCGCGACATCATATGCGGCCAACTGCGACATGTGCCTTATGCGGCTCATTCGCGACATCATATGCGGCCAACTGCGACATGCTAACAGAAGAACATAGAAATGACCAAAAATGCTTTTGGCCATAACTTTCTCATCCGAAGTCGAAATCAAGCGAAACAAAAGCCAAAACTGCATGAAATTGAATTCTCTACAACATAGAACCAATAGTTTTAAAAAATAATCAAGTTTTAGAGATCAAAACTAAGAAAATCGAAAAGTTACAAACTTAGATCTGCAAGAACCCATCCATCAAATCCAAAAATGTCAAGTTCTAAAGAAGCTTAGAATCAAGTAAGGAAGAGAATGGAACAATAAAACTTGAGATCCATCATTAAGCAAGTTTGCACTTGCCTAGCTCTCTTCCCTGGTAGGTGGAAGAGTAATGGTGGAAAAGAAGAAGTGAAGGAGAAGAATAAATAAAGAGAGAGAGAGTTAGGTGAAAATATAAATGAGGGTGGTGGTGGTAGGTGGGGGTTCGGTCCACCTAAAATCAAGTCAAGCCGAACCAGCAACAAGTTGAACCGAACCAAGAAGGAATGCCAAAATAACCATATCGGGAAATACGCAATACGAGTCAAGAATACGTACACGTATACCAAGATACGTAATACGAACCATATGCATTACAGTACAAGGCGAGGTTGGTTGCAAAAGGATATACACAATCATATAGCATCGACTATGATGAGACGTCCGGTAGCGAAAATAAGCACGATAAGAACTCTGGTCTCCGTTGCAGCAAACTATGGATGGAAGCTATACCAATTAGATGTTAAGAATGTCTTTCTCCACGGGGACCTGCAAGAAGAAGTGCACATGGAGCTTCCGCCAGGATGCTACGCGACAGAATCAGACGGAGGAACGCCGCATGAAAAAGTGTGTAAACTAAAGAAGTCGCTATACGGGCTCAAGCAATCTTCTCGAGCCTGGTTCGACAGATTCAGAAAGGCTGTTACTAGCATGGGATACCATCAAACAAATGCAGATCATACAGTCTTTCTTCAGCATACAAGAGGCCACATTACTATACTTGCTGTATATGTGGATGATATAGTAATCACAGGTGATGATGAGGCCGAGATCACTAAGCTGAAATCAAAACTCGCGAAAGAATTTGAGGTGAAGGATTTAGGAGCGATGAGATACTTTCTGGGTATCGAGGTGTGTGACGGCGAACAAGGAATTGTTCTCTCATAAAGAAAATACGTACTAGATCTGCTAAAGGAGACATGGATGCTGGGATGCAAAGCAGCAGTCACTCCGATTGGCCAGAAGTACAAGTTGGGAGCAGAAGCAGGAGAGCCAGTTGATCGTGAAAGGTATCAAAGACTTGTAGGGAGATTGATTTATCTGGGGCACACTCGTCCGGATATCTCATTTGCGGTGAGTGTAGTGAGTCGCTATGCATGATCCAAAAACGGGTCATATCGAAGCAGTGTTTCAGATCTTGAGATATCTGAAAGGGACACCGGGAAAAGGGCTATGGTTCAAGAAGAATGGACGCATAGAAGTTGAGGAATATTGCGATACAGACTGGACGAGTTGCATAGATGACAGAAGGTCTACCACGGAATACTGTGTCTTTGTAGGAGGAAACCTGGTCTCATGGAGAATCAAGAAACAATCAGTGGTAGCACGATCGTCAGCTGAAGCAGAATACAGAGCAATGGCTCTGGAAGTGTCAGAATTACTGTGGGTGAAAGCACTGCTGACATAGTTGAAGCTGGATAAGGGAGCACCGTTACATCTTCTGAGCGATAGTCAAGCTGCAATAAGTATAGCCAATAATCCAGTTCAGCATGACAGAACGAAGCACATCGAGATCGATCGATTCTTCATCAAGGGGAAGCTGGAACAAGGGATACTGAAGATTGACTATGTTCGCTCAAAAGAACAAGTTGCAGACTGTCTGACTAAAGGTCGTAGTTCATTGAGTTTGTCAAAGCTGTGTAACAAGATGGGGATGATTAATATCTATCGCCCATCTTGAGAGGGAGTGTTGAGAATCAATAAGGGACTTTAGTCCCACATTGGAAAATGTAGTATGAAGAGGAGTTGGAACCTCTATAGGTAGCAAGTAGTAGCCCATCACTAAAATCATCCATTATTCATTTTCTACAATTAACATATGTGTTGGGCTGAGACATAATAGGTTTAGCTTTTGTGCAGACTTGGTTTCCAACTTAATGTTAAGCCTCACAAGAAAGCCGTTCGAAAATGTTACCATTCCATTTTATTCTCTTTAAGTTATTTTGAGATATAGGTATTGATATGTGACTAAAATAGTAAATTCTGGTTTGCCTGTAAATTAAGACGGTGCTCAAAGCTAATGGTAGAACTTGGGAGTAGAGGTTGCCTTTGTAGTTGAGGTCTGTAGGATGAAGGTGGGAGTTTGGCACTTGCGGTTTGCGCCACAATTTAGCTGACTGTGAAGGTTAACCAGTATGTTTTGTTGAATACCCTAGTTATTCAAGCTTGTCAGATATGAAAAACATGGGAGTTTGTTTTTTTATTTTTCGGTTTTTATATGATTAAGGATACACTTCGGCTCAAGACCTAATAAGCTAACATTTTCCTCCTTGTCTCCGTGTTGTCAACGATCACTATGAAATATGTTTTGCAAATTTCCCTGTGTAAATCATCAGTTATTGTTTCAGATAATTTGGCACTTGTCCATTTATGTTTTCGTACATGATTCAGGTCTTTGGTATGCGTGAGGCCTGAAATGCCTTCCTAATTCTCAACAACTATCCTGCATTACTAAGTTAAAACGATATTAGATAATTGTGTTTGGTATATTGTTGTTTGTCGAAATTAAGTCTACATCATAAACAACTTTAATAGCGGGGGAGACTGCTGTTGTCCCAAATTTGAACCAACTTTTCAAAAAAAAAAGTTGCTAACCAGACAACTTTTGGACCGCTTTTCCAAAAAAGTTGAGCATAAACAGCCACCCATAAGCAATTTCAAAGCCGGCCTTACTGTCACCATGCTGATTCAGAACCACAAGAGTAAAGACTTCCCCTTCCCCTACCAAAGATCTCAACCATTTGGCGTTAGAACCTTTGGTTACTTTGCCAACCTTTCAACATGGTATTTTAATTCGCAGACCATATCTATGTTGATCTTGAGAAATAAATTTGGAGTTGTAAAAGATGGACTAGTTGGTTCCTACAGGTTACACAATCCAATATTCCATGGCTAAATAATTTTGGGCTTAGTATCATTTGAGGGATCCATGTGGTTATCTTATCCTATCAATCATAGATTGCGTCTAGGTTTAACCTTGTAGTTTATTGAAGTTATCATTTACCCACCTAGACAGTATTTCTAGTTAATGTTGCAACATTTCCAGTATTTGGTTTATTGTAAATAGCGGGGTTGATGTAGTAAATATTGCAGGATCTTCCTCAATTGCTGCAGCTTTGCTGTTGGCCCCATTTCCTCCATCTCTCTCTCTTTATAGTTCATTCAATGTCATGAAGTCGCAACTAAACAACAACTTTATATTTACAACATGAGAAGTTGCAACCGAACATGTTGTTGATATATATATAGTGTTATTGGGCTTTAGTCCCACATTGGCTAGAATGATAGGAGAGGAGGCTAGCCTCTCCTATATATATGTTGTTATTCCATTCACAATAAAATCACTTCAAGTCTCAACATGGTATCAGAGCCAAAAATTGCTTAGAATACCGTTAGAGACAGAGCCGGAAGAGGGTTCGACAGGACGCGACGAGTGGAAATCCACTCATATGGTGATTTATATCTGGCTTCTCAACTCCTTAGTCCAGTCTATTGCTTCCACAGTAGATGGCATTGAGATGGTGAAAGACGTATGGGAGAAATTGAGAAGAACCTATGATGGCATAGGTAACAATCTACGGATCTTCCAGATAAAAGGGGAGATCGACGACACCGTACAAGGCGAGAAGACGGTGCAGGAGTACGCTACGGAGTTGGAACGTCTCTGGCTGGATTATGATCACCATTCCAAACGGGCAAGCTGCGGGGACCCAAAGTGCAAGGAGAGACAGGTGTGTCTGCAGGAGAGGACGATGAAATTCCTTAAGGGACTGACTGCAGCATTCACACAGAGGACAGCCTTACTCCTCGCCCAGCCAGCGATCCCTAGTCTCGAGGAGGCTATCTCAGCCATGATTCAGGAGGAGACGCGGATCAGATTACAGACAGGGACAGGCGCATCATCGACAGGTGCTTTACCCGAAGTGAAGTCAGCACTAGCAGCTACCGGTTCGGGGGATACAGGATCCAAGGGAGAGCTCTGGCAACAGAATCGGCAGTGCTACAACTGTGGGGAGATGGGCCACCATCGATATGCTTGTACCAAACCACCTAAGGAGGGAGACTCAGGTGGTGGACGTGGACGAGGATATGCTGGACGTGGACGTGGTCGAGGAGGCCGACGAGGCGGTCGAGGAGGCTATCGGGCAAACCTGCTGGTGGCAGATGGGAATGGAGGAGCTGGCGGCGCCTTTACTGAGGAGGATCAGGCGCTACTGGACCTGCTGGAGAGAAAGCAAAAAACGTCAATCGAAGGAGACAGGAGGAGCGTAGCAGAGGAGGCATCCACTCCATTCTTCAGAGGCAACGCCGCTATGTATGCCCATCCATCAGAAGGTACTGACGAGTCTCACGCTCTTGCATCTATGTCTTCCCTTAAAATGTCAGACTGGATTATCGACTCAGGAGCATCTCGGCATGTGACCGGAAATGCTAGTAAGTTTTTCTCGTACACTCACCTAGCATCGACAGACACCATTCAGACTGCGGACGGTACTTTCCAACCAGTGGTCGGTAAGGGTACTGTTAATTGTACGGGTTCAGTAAGGTTATCCAATGTTTTGCATGCTCCATCCTTCCCAGTCAGTCTCTTGTCTATTAGTTCTATAATTCTCCAACTAAAATGCATTGTTTCTTTTGATATTCCTAAGGTGATCTTCCAGGAGAAAGGGACGGGACGAAGACTTGGGACTGGCACTTGGCATGATGGACTGTGGTACCTAGATCAAGACGGACTGGACTCAGCATTGGTGTCTATGGCAGAGAAGGCTGGAATGGAGGAACTGCAGCAGAAGACTGAAGACACTTTGATACTTCATCATAGGAGGATGGGGCATTCTTCCTTTGATACTCTAAATAAGTTGTATCCAGATATGTATGCAAAATCAAATAAAAGAAAATTAGTATGTGATGCATGTGAGTTAGGAAAACTTACTAGGAGTTCATATGTTGGAAATGGTCATAAGAGTTCTTCAGTCTTTGAGGTAGTTCATTCTGATGTTTGGGGCCCATGTGCTACTAACACTATGAATGGGTATAAGTATTTTGTTTCGTTTATCGATTGTGCATCTCGTGTCACCTGGCTGTATTTGATGAAGAACAAAAGTGATGTATTTGCTTGTTTTCGGGACTTTCATAAATATGTCCAGACTCAGTATAATGCAGTGGTGAAGATACTGAGATCTGACAATGGGACGGAGTATACCAATAGGACACTTGCAGAGTACTTGTCAGCACATGGAATACAGCATCAGACCTCTTGTGCATATACACCAGCACAAAATGGAGTAGCAGAAAGGAAGAACCGACATCTTCTGGAGACCGCAAGAAGTATGATGATCGACATGAATGTCCCACAACACCTATGGGGATATGCGGTGTTGACAGCAGCTCAACTTATAAACAGGATGCCTTCAAAAGTCCTGGGATGGAAGTCTCCATGTGAAGTATTACAAGGTAATAATAGTGGAATACTTCCACTAAAGGTGTTTGGATGTGTGTGTTTTGTGAAGGACAACAGACCATTCGTTGGAAAACTTGACCCTAGAGCAGTCAAGTGCATCTTCGTGGGCTACTCAGCAACTCAGAAGGGGTATGTATGCTGGAGTCCAGTAGAGAAGAAGAAATTTGTTAGTATGGACGTCCACTTCCGGGAGCATGAGCCATATTACCGCCAGGATGGAACTTCGTATAACACGCCTCATACTACAAGTATAAGGCGAGAGGGGGAGATAGAGAACTTGGAGAACCTGGTGGTAACCGATTTAGAAGTTTGGCATAGAGACACGGTTGAGGAGGAACATGAAGGTGAAGCGGAACAGAGGGAGGAGACGAGAAGTGTTACACCTACGGCTCAGGGGGAGTTACTGACCTACAACAGGAGAAACAACAAGCAGACTACAGGACCAGTACCTACAGTGTCAGTGCCAAGTCCCTTGCCTGCGCCTGTCCCAACTCCTGAGACACCTATACCACCATCCTCCTCATCTACACCACCATCCTCCTCATCTACACCACCACCCTCCTCAGGTGATATCGTTCCTCCCATACCACTACCTACACGAAGGACTACTCGCAGCAATGCGGAAAATCCTCCGGACAGATATGGTTGGGATCTTGCTAAGTTTGTTTCTTATGATCATATATCTTCTTCTCATGGAGCATTTATAGCATCTTTGGATAGTATTACTGTACCTAACAATTGGCAGGTTGCCAAGAACGATCCAAAGTGGAAAGCGGCAATGCACGAGGAGTTGGGAGCTCTTGAGAAGAACCACACTTGGGAGCTGGTGAGACTGCCAGAAGGGAAAAGAGCAGTTGGATGTAAATGGGTTTTTACTGTGAAACAGAACCCAGATGGACAGGTTGAGCGCTATAAAGCTCGACTGGTGGCAAAAGGATACAGTCAGACGTACGGCATCGACTATGACGAGACCTTTGCACCAGTGGCGAAGATGAGCACTGTCAGGACCTTGATCTCCCTGGCAGCCAATGGAGGGTGGAAGCTACACCAACTGGATGTGAAGAATGCATTTCTTCATGGAGATCTAGTAGAGGAGGTGTACATGGAGATACCACCAGGATTCGGCACAAAACAGACAGAAGGCAAGGTCTGCAGACTGAAGAAGTCTCTCTATGGACTGAAGCAGTCTCCTCGGGCATGGTTTGACAGGTTCAGGAGAGCAATGATAGGGATGGGATATCAGCAGATCAATGCTGATCACACTGTCTTCTTCAGACGGAGTGGAGGCCATATCACCATGCTTGCAGTATTTGTAGATGATATGATTATCACAGGCAATGATGAGCAGGAGATCGCCCAACTCAAAGTAAAACTTGGCAAGGAGTTCGAGGTGAAAGATCTTGGCCCCCTTCGATACTTCCTTGGGATTGAGATTGCTCGAGATAATGAGGGAATCGTTCTTTCTCAAAGGAAGTACGCACTGGACCTGCTTACGGAAACAGGGATGATGGGATGTAAACCAGCTACGACACCGATAGACCAGAAGTTTAAACTGGATGCTGAAGCTGGAGAACCAGTTGACCGGGATAGATATCAGAGATTGGTGGGCAAGTTAATCTACTTAAGCCACACTCGACCTGATATCAGCTTTGCGGTAAGTGTAGTAAGCCGCTACATGCATGACCCCCGGAAGGGTCACATGGACGCAGTGTACCAGATTCTGAGGTACTTGAAGGGAGCCCCCGGGAAGGGACTGATCTTTAGAAGAAATAATCATGTAGGCATTGAGGGCTATTGTGATTCTGACTGGGCTAGCTGTGCTGACGACAGGAGATCCACATCGGGATACTGCATATTTGTAGGAGGCAACTTGGTCTCTTGGAGGAGTAAGAAGCAGTCAGTAGTGGCCAGATCAACAGCTGAAGCAGAGTATAGAGCGATGGCCTTGGGAGTCACAGAACTATTGTGGTTGAAGAATATGCTGACGGAGCTAAAGCTGGACCAGGGAGCAAAGATGAAGCTATGGTGTGACAACCAGTCAGCTATTAATATTGCCAACAATCCAGTACAGCATGACAGGACCAAACATATTGAGATTGACAGATTCTTCATCAAAGAGAAACTGGATAAAGGAGAACTAGAGCTGGGCTATGTTCCAACCAAAGATCAGGTAGCAGACGGACTGACAAAGGGGCTTAGTTCTATCAACATGATGAGAGGATGTGACAAGATGGGCTTAGTGAATATCTTTCGCCCATCTTGAGGGGGAGTGTTGTTGATATATATATAGTGTTATTGGGCTTTAGTCCCACATTGGCTAGAATGATAGGAGAGGAGGCTAGCCTCTCCTATATATATGTTGTTATTCCATTCACAATAAAATCACTTCAAGTCTCAACAGAACATCCTAATTACATGGTTCTAAACATTGAACTTGTAAATCCTGTAACATTATTTACTGGCAACAAAACGTCATAAGATGCTATTGGAAAAGCCTACTGCTTTCTCATCAGCTCCCATTTTGTACTTCAATGGTGCCTTTTTTTTCAGCTATGGTATATATTGTCTTCTCATCCACGATTATGACTTTATTTTCCTTATTGAATTTCTCTTAGGTGCCAATCTAGAAATCATGACAAGTGGATTATCCTTGCTTGAAAGGATCCCAGTGTTTTGCACGCTAGGGGGAGTTGATTTTCTTACCTTGGTAAGTATAACCTTCCTAATTTTATTCACCATCTACGAAGTTTTTTTTTTTCTCGACATTTGCAAGCAATGCCAGGGACGTGTGAATTTACGTTGGTTTGTTTCCCTAACCCTGCATAAGTGGGAGATCATGGCACTGGGATGTCCCTTTTTTTCCCTCCTCAAATTGTTTATAGCTGTCTCGTAATTAAGACATGTTCCATGTAGTAGTTCTAAAAGAGATGATTTATTTAATTTTACTTAAAGAAGTTTATGCAGGTTTCTACCTCTTTAAGCAGGATGATCAGATGCAGGCTTTTTGCCTACCTGAACTGAATAGGTTACAAAAGCAGGCAAGCGACTAGGGAGGTCGCCCAAGCACTTGGTGGCATTGGGCTACCTCCCACGCGTGCCTCAAATGACTTTTGCAGCATGTCATTATCACTCGCCTATGTTGCACAGATAAGGAATGATGACACGACACACCAATGAAACCGATATGGTGACTAGTGACCTTTATATATACATGTACTGTTGCATATTAATGTATAATTGTGTATATATTTGATAGAGGGTGTTACTTTGTGCGGCGGTAAGGTTTGTTGCTTGCACCCTGAAGGATGCAAGTTCGAGTTGTGAAACAACATCTCCATATATATATATATATGGAGGTAAGACTACATACATCTTCACTCTCCCTATACCTGAATAAACAGGAGCCTCGTTGCAATGGGTTACCCTTTTTTATTTTATATATTTTGATGTGTTTGTCGGATCTAACACTCCATTGTTTCTAGTATATATGTACCTAAGTCCTCGATCACTGTCTTTTGATCCATAAGCTCCATCGTATCACTCTCTATATATATAGAAGATAAGGCTGCATACATCTTGATCCTCCCTAGATATGCCTAAGTGGGAGCCTCGTGGCCCTTGGACTTCTTATGTTTATCTAATTTGACGCATTTGTGTTTGTATGTGTCAGATCTGTGTTAGTATACACACTGCACTGTTTCTAGTAGGGGTGTACTCCGTCCGTTAACCGACCCGATGTGTGCTTTTGGTAGCAGAACTGACTTAGTCGATCGGGGTTATACGATTTATTAAACCAAAACCGACCTAAAGACCTCCACTAACTAATCTGTTTGGTTAATCAACTAGACTTGTGGGTCGGATGGTTAATAATCAATGGACTAAGATCCCACGGAATAACTATATTTTATAATTAGGACCAAATCAATTTAGCATGCCATTTTCACATAAAATTTTAAATTGAGAATCTTTCTAGGCCTAAATGCCACTTTACAAGACTCGTTATAAAAAGTTTGGCCAAAATGTAACTATCCAAGCTACCCAAATTCATTTTTTCCTTAATATAGTATATATACTTATATAACTAACAAATATAAAAAAAAATAAAAAAAAAATTTCTATCAGGTATTCGCGGTCAGTAAATTCAAGTCCGGTTCAGTCAGTTAACCATATTTTCGGTTAATCATGAATATACACCCCTAGTTTCAAGTGTGTCCAGGTTTCCTCGACCACTGCCTTCTGATCCATAAACCCCACCATGTATCACATTCTTCTACAAAGTTACCCATCATATGTAGACTTGATCATCAATTTGAGGCTTGATCAATAAAAAAGTTTGAGAATGATTTTGATGTGTTTTGGATGATTCATCATTCATTCACCTTGTCAAAAGCCATCATCTCATGTTGGATGTTCCAGATTCCCCTTTATCGGTGAGGCTCCGCTACCATTGGTATTGTGACTCTCCATGCACTAACTTCAGTTAAGATCCATTCCCTGCCGAAGAAATTACCAAAGAGACTGACAAGACTTAGAATCCTATACCACTTCATATTATTCTGCAGCTAGCCTTATAAGCTAACTATTCTGTCAATTAATGTTACACCTTTTCTGAAAGAATTTTAGTTCTGTGTCCAGGAAAGTTCCTGGAGTGGACGCAATTGCTTATCCTGCTCATTTTGGGGGTTCCTAGAGCAATATATATGCAACTTGAAGGAGAGTGGAATTTACACTGCACAAATATAAAACGGATAATAGCAACACACATGATGTTTTTAGCATTAGTATTAGGAGCATCAATGTCAATATGTCTATCACAGTTACGAAACAGGCACGACACTAATTTTGGAGTTGGAGGTCAATTCTTCCTGGAGAGAACCGGTGTGTTTTAAATGAATTGTTGTCATTTGTAGTATTTGTAGAGGATTTATTTGGTTAAGCTGAGAGATTTATTGGATTTATACATTTAAGGGGTAGGGAGTAGACTATAAGTGGATTGTGTTTAATAAATCGATTTCTACCTTTGATATTAACATTTTAGTTTCAGTAACTTGGGCATTATCATCTGCATGCACCAGCTCTGATCGGAACCTTGTATTTTATGTGCCTAGTAAGCTCACCAAAACTAATTCGAAGGGGGGTGAGCAAGTGATGTCGACTCTTCTTGATGTAGGCCATGACAATAGGAGATTCAATTGATGCTTAATACTAACAATTTTTTTCTGTAGATATGGTGACTCTTCTTGATTTGGCGACCTTTTGATAGCCCACTCTGAAGAATAAGGTGGCATTCCGAAAGATGAGTCCAAGCCCAAATTAACAACATTAGCGATCAAATCAAGGATATCCTTTATAGTTAGGATCAACAATTAACAAAAAAGACCGGTGAGAGGAGCTTTGTGTCTTTAGAATCCTAACAAAGAAACTGGGGCAAAGACCTGCAAACCCAGGTTGAAAATTTTCAAGCTGCTAAAGCATGACTTACAAACCAAGCTCTAGGACTTTGAAGCCCAAAATGACCAACACCCTTTAATGGGTTACTCATGTCATTCACACAGTGGCTAGTTTCCTAACCTAACCCTTGAAACATTAACGTAGGATCAACAGAAGTAGGTCATGATTTCAAAAAAAAAAAAAACAGAGGTAGGTCATTGCCGTCGGTTATATTAGTGAACTCAAAATGGAATTGGCAGACATCTCAGTGTAAAATGTTGCATTTTTCACTGCATATCTTTCTCATTTCAGTATGTGTTAGTGAATTACAATGGAACTTTACTTGCATCCAATCAATCGAAGGATTGGAACTTAATTTTGATGCCTGACTTCATTTTGCATTTCTTAATCTTTTGAGTCTGTTAATTTCCTCCCCATGATGATTCCTAATTTTGGCTCGTTGACGGTGTTTCTGTTATGTAGTAATCAGTTATGCCCCTCGCAAATTGGTTTAACTTTCTGCTTACATTCATCGACAGATCAGCATTCCAAAACCGATTTGATTTGATTTGATTTGATTTAGCAGCATTAACATTGATGCGAACAATCGTGGAAGAGTCAATCAACCATCACTTCATTTCATTATACTGTCGATCCTGTAGTATTGATGTTTCTTCGTTATATCTTACTAGTATATATGCACGTGCGTTGCACGTATTTTGTACTACTTGGAAAAGCAAATAATAGTAGTATATTATTATTAGGAAGAGTAAAAGTCATCCACATTAATTATTCTAAATATTATTATTTTATACATGCATATAAGACTATTTAGAAAGACCAAAAGACACCTCTCGTAATTACCTAGTTATCCCTATTAACTTTAATTAATCTTTTTAATTAGTAAATATAAGCAAGGGTATTTTTGGGAAGAAAATTTTCACGGTGAAGCGTAACTTTTGGCATTATATAGTAGTATAGATTCTGGCAACATTGTCAAAAGGAGGAGGAGTTTTTAGCATTAAGATCATGGACAATGGGGCCATATGGTTGTTGCACCGATTTCCCCCCTTTTTATTATCTATCTCAAGTACATGTTTCTTGACAATTCTTTGGACAACCTAACAATTAAAGGTCAAGATGCTTTCCCAATGAGACTGACCAGCAGACACACTCAGGGCCGGCCCAGGAGATTGGGTTGCCCTATCATGAGCTAGTTTTGGCCGTCCCTTGATCCTTATTGTAGGTCAATTCCGGAGAGTCGCCTGCGATCCCGACCTCTGTTGGGATCACGCTGAGCCTGGAAGTTGTCCTAAGCAGAGGGGGGTTGTCCAAGTCCAAAGTCTTGTCCGGTTTACCCCTGGGCCGGCCCTGAACACACTTCCAACTCAGCGCATGACATGTGGGGCATTATAGGTCCGTTACCGAACTGGCTGGGACCCACATGTCATGCACGGCGGCAGATATGCTGGCGCCTTAGAAAAGTACTAGTCATAACCCGTGCCCATAGGGTATGGTTCATTTAAGGTATTCCCCCTCAAAATCTTGGATTCCCCATAAAATTTCACTCTCAATAATGCTCATCCACAACCATTATGAGGCCCCCATCAAAATATTAAATCCCAACCATCAAAATATTAAATTCCCATCTTTTGATTCCCCATAAAACCCCACTCCCAATAATGCTCTTCCCCATAAAACCCCACTCCCAATAATGCTCTTCCCCATAAAACTCCACAACCGTTGATTCACCAAGATTAAATTCCAACCACTCTTTATCTTGGCACAGTCAGTCCTAGGATTCAAAAACCTTTGTGTTTTGTATAAGAGATTTCCCTATCATGGTTGTGTATTTCTTCCTGAAACAAGGAGCTCTGTGCTTGTCCCGTGTTAATTTGAAACGTTTTTTTTTGTAGGTAAGCAGCCTTTTATTGCTTTCAATAACCAGTGTGCCTGAAAGGAACGAGAGATGGTGTTAAGTCCAATGTAGTGTGAAGAACTCATGAAAGGATCAGACAACTACTAACATCAATCCTCCAAGTTAGAAACTTTAACATCTTTCGGGTCACACTGCGTTCCCAACAACAACTTTTAGACTTAATTTTAAGTTGCAGAATTTTTTGTTTATATATAATCATGACAAGTGAAATTTATTTTCAAGAATTATCGTCATAATCTGAAATATAATACAGTTCTTGATTCTTCGCGTAATCTCATTCAATTGCCCTCATTTTTTTTTCTTTTCTTTTTTGCTTTTAAACAGTGTATATAAACAATGACTGTCATTCTAGTTATGTTAACAAGAAGGGAGAGCAAGATTTCAATCTGTCTTTATTCTGTCTTTTGGAAATTTCCCCCCTTTGTAGAACTGAGAGCACTTTGTCTTGTCACTTCATTTCATCATATATTTCTCTAATGATCTATCAGTCTTTTTCTTGCAAAAATTTGATCATAAAAAGAATCTGGACATGCAGTCCTTACTCTTTTATACCAGTTACTATTTCAGTCATTTGTAAAGAAGTGGTGGTATGGCCCCAACATAGACTTTCTTTTCCCATTGACAGGCTTTGGCTTATATTAAGAGGAACAGACGTGACATCTAAACTAATCACCAGCAACACTTTATTAAAAGAAGTATGAATTTCAGGGGAATCATAGTGTGCTTCTCAATTGTCAGCCAGCAATGACTAATGAGTAGTTGAATAGTGAGGAAGACATTGGTGCCTCATAAATTAGTGATTTTGATCAAGTCAAAACTCCATTCCAAGAAAGGAAAGAGAGTTGGAGAAATTATTAGGAAAATGATCAGCAGACCGAGGGGGGACCGCGGTTTAAACTGCGGTACCATGTGTCCCTCCCCTCCATTGGTCGGGTTCCTGCCGCTGACGTCAGCACCCCCCTGCTAACGTCAGCTCGTTGAACCTGACCAATGAGTGGCACCGCGGTTTAAACCGCGGTCCCCGCGGTCCCCCCCCCCCCCCCCCCCCCGGTCTGCTAGGCATCATTGTAATTATTATATGTGCCGGCCTTGCTGCACACCTTTTGTTCTCAATAATTATTTTGGATTGCATGGAGCTCCATGTGTAATGCAGTGCCGGCCCAGGACACGGGAGAGCTGGACGATCGTCCCGAGCCTCTAATTTTGGAAGGCCCCATAATTTTAAAATAGGCTATGTATATCATAAAAATAAATAAATAAAATAAAACACAGATCCAATTATTTGAAAAACAACAAAAAAACCAACCCTCCAATCTTGAAAAAAAAGAAGATAGCTTGATTGATGATTTTGATAGCTTAATTGATGATTTTGTCCTAGGTTTCATAAACCATAGGACCGGTCCTGTGTACATGCACATGCATGTGTCCGGCACATAGAATAATCTCTCGAGGAGTTGGCAATTTGGAAGGGACCAGAGATGTACACTGATTTCAAAGTGTGTGAGTTCAAAGTAAGAGCCGCACTTTTAGGATTCCGGTGCTCATATTCTAACACAAGATGCAGTACTTGCAAAAATTGTGGTGGATTTGGTCTATTGCTTCATGAAAATAGTGTATATATGTTTCCACTGTTGCATAATATCATGAATGTGGTGGCCAACATGTGTAAAAACCTTTGCATTGTGAAAAATTATATGCCATGAATTTAAAATTGTTATTCATTCATTTTTTTTTTTTTTGCATTTTACGTATAAATACAAATTTGTATGATGCTTATTTTATTTTGTTGACTATTCATTGCACTTGTGCAAAAAGAAAATATTATAAGACACAGAAGCACCAGTGGTCTAGTGGTAGAATAGTACCCTGCCACGGTACAGACCCGGGTTCGATTCCCGGCTGGTGCAGCCATTTTTTTTTTCGTAAAATTTTCTAAATTTAGTATATTAATGATTGTGCTTTCATTTTTTTATTAACTAAACTATAATAGGTAATTTTTATTGATTGGACTGGTGGGACCAAGAGACGGGACATTTCTTGTCCCCCCGCATTTCTCGGTGGGCGGTATTGGAATGATGGGACCCACCGTTCCTTCCTTTCCCACCCACCTCGTGGTCGTGCCACGTCAGACCCCCTACTGAAGGAAGTCTTTTACTCAGAGCATCTCCAACCCTATTGTCTTGTTTTGTGTTGTGAATCCTATGTGACATGAGGGACAAGACAATGTCTTGTATAGGTGGTAAGGTTATATTCACAAATGACAATGGGTTTAAAAAGTCATCTCCAATGCAAAAGTATTGAGAAGACAATACAAATAATTTTTTACAACTTCCAAGACAACTTTTACTCTTCTACTTCTTTTTTATAAATATTTTTATTCACAAATGATGATGTGGACATAAAGACATTGTGAAGTGCATTGTCTAGATCTAGACAACCAACTTCACATTGTCTTTGCCATGTCATTACCATGTCAACTCCACACTTTATTTCACATTTGCATTGGAGAAGTACTTTTGGAAAAAATGGTTGTCATTCCTATGTGGCAACCATTTTTTTCAAACTCACAATAGGGTTGGAGATGCTCTCACTCTGGCTTTTCAGTATTTTCCCGCTTTAATTCTATTTTCATTCTCTTTGTTTCAGTTTTTGTACATGGGAGGGAAGGTTCTATTATTATTGGACTTTTTTTTAAATATCCGATGATACGTACGAAACTTTGTGTATAGTATATTGTATATCTGTTGGACACATATCTTTCGCTATCCAGGATCTATTGATCTTCCACTACCCAACTAGAATCTTATAACTCTCCTGGTAACCACAAGAACCACTCGAATTCGGTATCATTATTTGAGTTTGGGGTCTACTTGGATTGAGGGGAAAAAAAAGTAGAGTTAATGGGATTAAGTGAAGGGGAGTTAAGTGAGGGGGAGTAGAGTCAATACATATAATTTTGCTTGGATTTGATGGAAGAGTTAAATGTGGTGTGTTTTAATAACTCTTGGTTGGATTGAAGGTTTTGAGTGAGAGGAGGATTAATAAAAATATAATTGTTACCAAAAATTTCTTATTACGTATGCCATAAAATTAAATTTCATTGAAATTTTAATTAAAATTTGTGAAAATATCTTCACAAATGAGTAAGATACGGAACAATATGTTGAGAACATGAAAAAAAAAGTGATAATATTTTATATGATAAATAAGAAATATTGATGACTTTTTATCCTTAATCTCCCTCGTTAAACCTCCGACATGGGGGTTAAAAAAAGACAAAAAGAGAGTTAAACAAAAGCAACAATGAAGAAGAATTATTG
This sequence comes from Iris pallida, assembly GCA_029216955.1. Lineage (NCBI taxonomy): Eukaryota > Viridiplantae > Streptophyta > Magnoliopsida > Asparagales > Iridaceae > Iris > Iris pallida. The sequence goes on from JANAVB010007398.1 coordinate 5,405,247, forward strand.
ATCAATCTAATCCTGACTTCCGGTTCCAGATTGCTTACCATGACAAAATATGGCTTAATTGCTAATTGCTACCCTCAACTATCACACTTTTTCAAGTTGATACCCTAAACTTTTTCAGCATTAGCTAATTGGGTACAACAATTGTTAGTCCCGAGGCGGATGGAAGATGAGAACAAGGGCCAGAATAAATGTTCATGTAAACTTTACAGACTACCTTCTGTTCTGATGTCGTAGTTGAGATCCAAAGTTCCATACAAGAAACTTGCTCTCTAGGATTAAATCGATTCCAGCGAAGCATGAAAAAACTCAGATTACAAGTTGACAAAACCAAACCCGTTCTTCTTTGCAAAAGCAGTTGCAATTGAGATAGAACATACATAATATAAGATGATGATGAAGAAATAAACAAAGACATTCTTCTCTTTGCGTTCACAGACGCTACAATGAGGTAAAAAAAAAAAACTTGCGATAAGAGAAGTACACAAAAACAACTACTTGCTGTGGTGATAAGATCGTTGTTGCTCAAAGCAAAATTTGCCGTTGGCAGCTATTTCTCGCTCATCTTTCTGTGTTTTACAACAAAACTAAATGGAGGAGGAGATGCTCTATTTATAGAGCAATCCAGCACCTATGCACGCATATGTCTGCATATGCGTGACGACCGTTCAAATCTCACGAAATTCGAATCACATATTTAGTCCTATGCGTCGACGCAGCAACGCGCCGTATGCTGATAGTGCCACCCGCAGAAAGCAGTGACGGCTGACATGACTGACAGTGCCGAAAGCAGAGCCGATCGACAATATTTAGCGCCGAAAGCAACAACGCGTATGCACCTAGCGCATGCCGCATAGCGTCTGGACGCATACGAGCCTGCCGCATAGCGCCTTGCTCGAGTCCGAGTCGCTAGGTCCCGTAACAAGTCCGATCACTACGGGGCTTAGCTCCTAAGAATTTCCAAATAGAGTGGCAAAACAAAAATTTGTTGGTTTAAACTTAACACTCTAGAAAAATCAATCCACATGGACCATCTCACCCATGTGCATAGTCCAATACAAACATAACTATATAATATATATTGAGATATATAATATGGTAATTTTTCAATATGGGACTAAAATTCCTAAAATCATGTAAAAAGACGCCAACAAACAATGGCGTGTATCATACGATGTCCATCGTACTAATGTACAAGCACTTCAAGCAACATTTCTTCTTCGAGTGGTGCACACCTCTCCATTAGAATTAATATGTTAACAATATTTTATGACCGACTAACCGCTAATGCGGTGCTCCAACCCTACTTTATTCGATAAGATGCAATTAAGTGAGGATGACTACATTAATATTAATATTTTTTATTATTGACACTTGTCTAAAGTATTACTTTACTTTTCAGGTGTTAATTCTGATTGGTTCTTTGGGCTTAAAGTAGTAACTGATAATGAGTATGAACTTTGGGAAGGGAGGTGACACAAGGACAAAGAGTTCACCAATTGCTTAAGCGAGAATTGGATATTTTACTTGATTCAATAATTTATATAGCCAATAGGCATCTTGGTCTTGACTTATTTGTTTAATTTGATGCAAGTTTCTTTTGATTAGTCATATGTAAATGATAAATTACTTTATGTGATTCCATGTGAAGGGGCTCGCAACAAGTGAAGAATAACTTTGGGTGTTATGTAAAAAGACTATATATTAAAATTCGGAGTTGCTATTTTGACTGTCGTGGTACTGATCTGCGGCCACGCGACATGTCGGTATTAGTCTCCCGGTCCAGGATGGACCCACGTTAGCAGGAAAAGGCCAATGATTGGTTATCACGCGGATGCAGGCCAGCGCGGGACATTTTCCAATAAAATTAGGGTTATAGAAAGCTACTACAATGGTCAGTCTATGTGAGAGTCTTGTAAAAAATATTCTGGATGATTTCAGTATTGCTTTTCTCCAAGGAGGACAAATTATGACTTCGTCAAAGTCAATATATTGTGTTGAATATATTTTTTAAGCCTTGTCCACGATTAATCGTGACTAATTTAATTAACATAAGAGCCCTATGCATTTCTCAAACAGAAACAAAATTATATTATGCCAAACTTCCACACATTTGATAATAGAAACAACAACATTGTATTGTTAACTAGCCTTGTTTCAAAACTTTTATATAAATGATCTTTAAGGCATTGGTGTTCATATCAATGACCTTACCTCCAATTTGGTTTCATTTGCATAGAGTCCATTTTTGTTCACCGACCAAAACTATAATATTTGTTCACCCCTATCACATAGAGACATGTGGCAACTAAAACTACTTTGAAAGTGGTTTTGTACATTCCCAAAGTAGGTTTGATTTAAGATTTGCTACATGTCTTTATGGGATAGGGGGTAAACAAACACCATAGATTTTGGGGGTGAACAAAAACTCATTGTATATGTTCAAATCACCTTCATGAAGAAACCTTTCACTTTTTTCTAGATCCATGCATTTCTTATCCAATCTTTTTATCGAGGGAATCACCATCGAGCTTATTCAATTTATCTAGGGAATCGCCATGGAGCCCCATTGTTAAAACAGTGTTGATATTCTATTTAAGTCTTGGAGCTGTTATAACTAGGATACTAAAGTGGAGTTTTATTTGTATTTGTAAATTGTGCGAAAAACTATTTGCGAGTTGTCACACTTTAATTTTGCAAATCGATAAGTCGTCAGTGGACATGATGTGATAACTGGAGTTGCGAGTTGTCACACTTCATATTCGACAATATAAAGTGAAAGTAGTAAACATGGCCATATCACTTAATATTGATTTCTTACACACATTCGATTTGTTCGTCCTTTTGAATATAAAACAAGGACTAACACTTACCGTCCATACATAAATATTCATCAGCGTGCAACATGTACCTATGTGACGGTCATTGGTGAATCAGAAAAGGACTAAACAAGGGTATTGTATAGCGTGGTCTTCCAGTCCGAATAGCTAGTACCATTGAAGGTCCATAATACCTTGTATCGGATATTATAGGACCTATACACGAATTCGAACTCAAACAAAAGAAACTCGTGAAGCACGGATGCTATTAGGCAAGATATTAGACTTGGTCCGACTCACTTAAGAGTCTTTCAAACTCCATTAGAAGACTATTGATCTATGAATTCAGTATCAATACATGATAGAGAGTTTTAATTCCTAAAGTACCAATTGGCAAAAAAACATACTAAACAACATCAATTAATTATTAAATAAAGAAAGAAAAAGGTTAGAGTATGGCCTACGGGTTAGTTTTATATAGCACTATTCTAACCGACAATTGTAGATTGCCAAATTATCTTCGTCCGAGCTCTCTAGTCTAGTGGCAGTACCGGTTTACTTTTTCTCCTAATTATGAGAGACAAATGTATCAAAGATATACTATTGCGAAGCATGATACTTATGCTTAAATAACAATTTCTTTAAGAAAAGTTGGTATGATGAAGTAAAACCAACTCAATCTCTAATTGCAATTATCCAACTACTCATGTTAAATTTAGTTAACAATTTTAATTAGTAAACATATATAAGGTCAATTTTGAGGGAAAAAACTTTATGGTGAAGTTCAACTTTTCTTATTATATAGTAGTATAGATTTGGTTGGAATTTTTTTTGATCCCATCCTTTAGCTCAATTAATAATTTAAAAAAAATCTACATACATTAGGTTTCATTGCCACAATCTCTCTTTTTAGATGCACTAGCTAGGTAAATATATATACTTCTTCAGACATACATGAAGAGCTAGAATTTAACCAGATAATATATTGAAACTATAATTCTTTGATAAAAACAACAGAATCTCAACTTAAAATTGTAAATTTTGCAATATCAAGTTCAAGGAACCTTTTAATTCGTGAGTAATTTGTAGAGAGTATTAGCTCGCTTTCCTTGCCTCTTTCCTTGCCTGTACTAATAAATTGTGGGCTTGGTATATAATTTTACTCACAATCTGCATTGAGCTTAATTTTTAGGTAATTAAACTATGGGTGCGTTTGATTACAATTTGGAAAATATGTGAAAATTAAATTACTTTCACGGAATTATTTTACTAGGAAAAAAATTTCATGGAAAAAATTTCACGGAATTAATTTGGTCGTTTGATTGTCGTTATTTTCAATAAAAAAAATAGTTATTTTCCATGGAATTGATATATTTTCCTATAGGTTGGGCAATTTTATTTTCCACCATTTTGAAGGAAAATATGGAAAATGATTGATTTTTGGTAAATAATTCCACGGAAAATATAGGCTATCAAACAATACATTGGTGGAAATTTGTGTTGGAAATATTTTCTATAGAAAAATAGCTAAAAAAAACACAACCTAAAGTGTTTTATATTAGCCCTAACTTTTAATCACTTGACCTGACTTATTTCCACCATTCCATTCATATATAACCATGTCTAATGTTGAGAAAATATTTAATATGATTTAAAAAAAAATTGAAAGATCATAATTAAATTGAAAATTAATAATAGTTCAATATCAGTAATTTTATATGTGCATTTAAAACATGAGACCTTTCACCTGAGGCTCCTGACACTAAACTTTGAATACTCATCTCATAATTAGACCTTAGAATAGTATCCTTGAGGAAGATGGTTAGTATTGCAATCTATCATCATCCACTCAATGCGTCTACATATGAGCTAATATCATAAGACTTAACAGAAATCATAGGCTCAAATGATAATAATTAATAAGAAATCAGTGGTTAAATTTACATACAATTAAGCATTCAATTACTCTATACTTAATATTTATCACAAACATATATATTCCTTACTCTGCCTACCTATGCACCCACACCTTTTAGTTTTTTTGTATTTTTGTTCCAAGTCTCTTTGTATACTATATAGTTTAGGTTGCTAATTACAACCATCAAAGAAGATTTAAGTAAGTAATCACATGGCAACATAAGAAGTAGTAGTCACAAAATCAAGTAGAAGATTAATTAATCTTGATTTTTAATAATTCCAATAGTTGATATCCTTCAAACAAACAGCAACAATTATGATATACAACTTTATATATATCTCCTAACCCTATTTATAAGATGACAAATTACTACTACACGTTTTTATTTCATTGCCACCATTTTCCTGCACTCACTCCCTATCAAGTTAAAAGGAAAAAAAAGGAAACAAACAAAACAAACAAAAAACTTACCATACAATAGAAATTATGGCAATGATATTTTGCTCGCGGTTTGTAATCGCGGGCTCGATCAACGACATACATAACGGCCGGTCATTAGTCTCCCTGCTATCATCGGGTTCCACCTGGACCGGAGGTTAACGGCCGGCCGTCACGTCGGCCAACAATCACGTCCACGAGGTAGCAGCTCCATAGATATTAATAAAGCTGAAGTGACTCGATCTCTTCATGGTGATGGTGATGGTGATGGTGATGATGATCTAGCTTGTTGTAGTCCTTTTATGCTTCTTCTTCTTCTAGTAATGAGTCCGAGCATGCGGCGGCGCCCACGGGAAAGCTTCGTGTCCGAGCTGCCCTCCGTTGCCCAGGAGATTGGGCGGCTGGTTGAACATAGGCATTGCCGACGGGTCGGGCAGCCCGCCCCCAATGCCCGGCGGGGAGCCAACGGCAATCTGCCCGCCGCTGCCGCCGCCGCTGCCGCTTCCCGGCCCCTCCTCGTCCTCCTCAAGTGGCAACCTCTCGTAGGTCGCGTTCGTGAACGTAGCCGCCACCACCATGACGGGCCCCGCCGCCACCAGCGACCCCACCACGTTCCCCCCCACCACCTGCCCCTGCCCGCCGGCCAGGTAGACCGTCAGCCCGGTCGACCCCGGCGGCGCGGGGCCCGGCAGGAAAGCCCCCGTGAGCGTCAGTATCTCGAACCGGCCACGGAGGGCGACCACGGACCCCGGGGCCGCCGGCTCGCGCAGGGCCACGTCGGCGACCGCGCCCGAGCCGCTGAGGACGCAGACGCCGTGCTGGCGGCGCCGCGCGAACCGCGCGATCGACTCCGCGACGTCCGCGCCGCCCGCGACCTCCACGACGTGGCTGCGGAGCGCGTTGGGGCCGTCGCGGGTGACGAAGACGGGGGGCTTCGGCCTGTTCTTGGAGCCCGGAGGGCGGCCGCGGGGCCGGCGGGTGCCGGCCTCCACGGCGCCCTCCCTGGGCTCGTCGCCGCCGTTGTCCTTGCCCTCCTCGTCGGGCTCGGAGTTGGGCTCCTTGGGAGGCATGTCGGCCTTCGGGGAAGCCGAGCCGCCCGGTTTCGTCCCGGCGAGACCTAGGTGGCCAGCCCACCAGCGGTTCGCCAGCTTGTTGATTTCTGCTCCTCCTCTTTGATCTTCTCTTCTTTCCTCTGTAAGTATATAAACTATGTGTTGTAGCTCAGACCAAGGAAACTTTTGCTGCAATACTTGTGTCTGTATATGCATACATACTCAGAAGCAGCTATATATGTTTCTTAGCCCTGCTTGACAATTGTAAGGGTTGCGGTTTCGAGAGGCCCGATTTTGGATGGTTTTTATGTAGCGACGTTTTGTATCAGTCCAATTCATGTTTGGTAATTCACTAACGAGCGGCTTTGAAAGTTTTCGACATAAATAAAATTAAATAGGAAGGGTATTAGTAGTTACAATTATATATCTTTGGTGATGATATAAATGAAATAAAATAATAAAAATGTTCAAAATATACCGATTTGGGTGTTTACAAAGCCATCCAAAATTGTGTTACATCGATTTTGGAGAGTTTTTGAGCAGATCAAAACCAATGTCTCAAAAAGATAAACAAATATAGATTTTTCATAAACGGTCGGTTCAAAAATACTCCATATCGTTACCAAGCATGTCCTAAGTTGTTAATTAACCAAGAATGGGAAGGGAAGGTGATGTTTGATTTGTTTAAAGTATAGAACAAGTCAAGGGAGTTGTATAAGGAAGGATGGTGCTTCTGTTAATTTCTATGGTCTTAACTCCATGATTAATTAATATATGAAACAACAACAAAAGAAACACACATACTCCCTTTTCAATTTGATTTCAAGGGGGGTTTGGTTCTTTGGAGGGTGCATGGTGAGGAACTGGTGGGGTGTGGGTGAAGCTGTAGCTAGCTAGCAAGTAGCAAATCATTGCATTTGCACTTTGGTTGGAAGTAGAAGCTGCACTAGAGAGAGAGAGAGAGAGAGAGAGAGAGAGAGAGAGGAGTTAGTCTTGGAAATTTAGGGTTCTTCTCCTTTGGTAGGGCCAGTGTGCGCGTGGGCAGGTGGATAGCACGTCCCTTTCTTGCTCACATCCTTCCCTGCACCACCGAAGCAAGAAAGAGAGAGATATTGGAGCTTTTTTATTTTCACATTGGTGAGGTTAGTTAGTCCACTATTTACCTCTCTTATATAGCTTGGTTCTGAGCCTAAAAGAGTAGTTGCAATATTTCAATATATACTTTCTATATAGTATAAAAACAGGGGAGATCCTGACTTTGGATGTTCTCCTCCATCAATCCTAACCTTCCATCCAATTAAGAATGATGTCTTAAAGACCAAAAAGGAGAATCGAACGTCAGTCCGAGGACCACGTGGCTCCCACCCAGTGGTTGGGCAGAAGTCAGGGAAAGTGGAGGGACTGAGATAGCAAGGGGGTGGATGGGTTTGAGCAAATAGGAGGATGACACGTGGCTTCTATTTGCCATTCAGTCTCCTCCCCAGGGTTTGTAGGACATTTTACTCCAATTAAATCATTCCTTCGCTTCACTTCCAAAATCCTAGGCATCTCTTCCAACTTTATCCCATTTTTAATCTAAACTAATCTTCCTCTCCCTAATCAATAGAAAACCATCTCCATTTTCCTTCCCCTCCCTCTCTCTCCATATCGCTATACCATCCCGACTTCCTTATAAGGCAACCAGATCCATCACCATCTTCGATAGCCTGCTCCAACTTCACGACTCCTTTCATTTTCGAGGATATGTCTGATTCTGCAACATTCAAGTTGATGCACCTTTTGTCATTTTTGAACACATGCTAACATATATCCAAAGATTTTCTCTGTATCTCCTTATTCAACATCCACTCTTAGCGAATTCCATAGACATTCTGGAGTGTAAGTGGTCATAGGCAGTCGTACGATTTGTCATGAGTCCGACAAAGTACCCAGCAACTAAAGCCCCTAAATCTCGTCGTCAAATTTGACCCTCTTTTGACAACTACCAGGTCGTAGAACTCATTTCATGATCATAATCGACGTACCGTTCTTTGTACCTCGGACTCATCCTCTGTTGGATCAGAAAAAGCTTGTTGACGCCGGTCTTCTTGACATATAAATAAATTTTGTTTTTCCCATAACGTCTCGGTATGATCAATGCTTACGATATGATTGTAAAAAAAAAAAAATCATCTACGAACTGTCTGATGTAACTGCTGACATGTTTATCCTCAACAGACCAATCTTTCTTTAATTTATCGTAGTTCTTCTCAGAAACAAACACTAGCAGATGTAACTCCTTAACGAAAAGTAGATACTTCATCTTGTCATGTCAATAATGATAATTCATATCGTTCATGTTAATCATACAAACTGATTTTACGTCCATCTTTTCTACTCGGTCAATCTGTCAAACACCTACTACCCCCCAATCTTATGCTCTGAGACTACTTTGTTGAAAACGGAGCTCAGAACACCGTAGAATAATAATGTTCCTGACTGAAAGAAAACATATATGGATTGAACTTGAACTAAATACTAGAAATCTTAAAATGCATAATACCACGACACAAACAATACAATCACAAATAGACAACGATTTTTATGTGAAAAGTTCATTAAGTGAAAGGCCATTGGACGATTAGAGTCCAACCAGGAAAAGCTCTACTACTGAAATAAAAGAATACACTAATCCCAACTTCTTCCACCTATCCACCAATGGATCACCACAATTCACTAAGAATGAAAAGAATACAAACTAAGAGGATTGAAAGAAAATACTGAAACTAAGAACTAAAGACAAACCAATGTGTTATCCCCAAACGATATTCCCCCAAGACGACCTGCCAACTCTCCCCTCATTCTTTCTTCCACTTTTCGAAGTTGCACAACCTCCTTGTAAAATTCTCAGTACATGTTTGTACGTGGGAATTAGGTAAGGGAATATAAGTTATATATTCCTTCCCAGCCTTGCAATAATTTGAACCGTTGGATATGAATGTTGGAGCACAACGGAAATAAATCTAAGAAGCTCAGAAAAAATTCACAACCACAAAGACAATGATTTACGTGGTTCGGCCAAAATGTCTATTTCCACAGACGAGAGTAATTTTGTTCCACTATGAAGAAGAAAAAAAATTACAATAGCTCTCAGCACTTCTCTCCTTACACTAGGGATGAGTATTCGGTTCCAACCGAACCGAATAACCGAAAACCGAATTGGACCGAAACCGAATAAGCAAAAGCAAAACCGAAACCGAACCGAATTGGTCAATAACCGAACCGAACCGAACCGAATTAAATCGGTTCGATTTTCGATTTATTCGATTTTTGGGTTTATCTGTGTTTTTTTTTTGTTAATATATATAATAACTAAATATACCTAGATATATTTATTATATACCTATAGTATAATATATATACTATTAAATTTTCTTATTCGGTTTTCGGTTTTGGACCGAAACCGAAATCCAAAACCGAAACCGAATAAGAAAATTTAGTATTTTCAAAACCGAAACCGAACCGATTTTTTTAAAACCGAACCGAATCTCTTATTCGGTTCGGTTCGGTTCGGTTTTCGGTTCAAAACCGAATAATGCTCACCCCTACCTTACATTCAAGAACTCTCTATCACAAAGATTAAAAAAATCTCTCAAACTTTTGTGTTGAACTTATTCAACAAATTTAGCTCTCTTATGTTGAACTTATTCAACAACTTGAGCACAATGAGATATGCTTGTGTTAAACTTATTCAACAACTTACATTGAACACTCTTGGGGATGTATTTTGTGGAGAACCTTTAGACCCCCTTTATATACAATAGAAATCTTAAAATCCAATCTTATGTAGGAATATATATTGGAAATACAATCCTATATAGACTTAAATATATTAGAAATCCAATCCTATGTAGGATAACAATATATATGATCAAATCTAATCTTATATAGGTAGGATTACCATATATATGACCAAAAAAGGACCTATTTTTGACACTTTCCTTCCATGAACAAAATACTCAATCTCAAATAATCAATTTAGGAAGCTGGCATACTTATGCCGGCCGATACGTCGAGTGTATGTTAGATGCGCACAATTTTGTTGTCAAAACTCGTTGGTCATATTTTCCACTTTGTGGAATCCGCTCGTATACCAGCGATACGCCACCGATATACCGGTGCCACTTATACTCATTATCACTGATATTGGCTCCAAACTGAGTTACGTTTGTCACCATTTTTTTTTTTTTTTTTAGCTTTTCAGACAAATGGATGACGTCCGTCGCACTTAATAAAAAAGTGTTCTTCACTTAAGAAGGGAAACCAAACCCAACATATTTTCATTTCCTGTCATCTTTTGTTGTTGCTTGTATCAAGTAATTGAATCAAAACAATTTGTCAATAAATTTAATTATCATTATGTCAATTATTTTTTAGTAGACTGTATAAGCCTGGTGATATAGTTAGTGCACATGATCTTCATGAACAAGAACTTTTTCACACTACTGTGCATTGAATATTGCCTATAGTTCTTAAATCTTGCTATATCACCTTTTACAACTTTTGTCACCGTATCAATTGTACCAATCCAAGATGTATATTTCTCTGACCATTCTAGTTTTTGGAATTTTCTTTTGTATTGTACACAATTTCATTCTTTAAAATTCATTTAATATTTATTCATGTTATCTGTCAAATATATCTTCTTTTAGTCAGTATAATAACTGGAGTCAGTGGACTTTCTATGTACACGTACGTACATTCCGGTTATAATAGTGTGCTAGATGACATATATACAGACAATTTATAGGATTTTCTGGATTTGCTATTTTATTTTTGTGAAGTATTTTTATGGGGTCCCTATTTTAATATCTGAAAATAAGTGTTTTACCACTACTGGTTTCTAGCTAAAGCAATCAGACAAACAAACAAACAAACACTCAAACTTAGATTATCAAAGAGATTTTCTTATTATTGATAGATGTTCTATAGATGATCCTCTATTTTGTTGGTTGATATCTACGTGTTGATTTTCATAATGTCTTTGATGCTTCCCCCACATCCAGGACAATTTCATAATGTCTTTGATGCTTCCCCCACATCCAGGACAATTCCAAACAGTGACCCCTTAAAAGTTATGCCTCTAATACAATAGGAAAAAGCTATTTTGTCTGCAGCCGGACTGGCCCGTCCGCCGCGTGGCCGCACTCCATTGCCCCCTCCCGTAAACACGGGTTCCACGTTGCTTGATCTGCCAATGGGACCGAGCCACGTGACGGACGGGCTGACCCGCAGGCCGGCAACGTAGCAGGGTTCCAGTAGGAAAATTTAGATATTTTATTCAATGACTCAACTTTTAGTTTATAGTTTTGCAATTTATATATTGTTGGATTGTATCTCGTTTCCGGTTGAGCGTTCAAATGGGGGGGGGGGGGAGGGGAAGGGGTGGTGAAAATGGAGTTGGTAATTTAGTCCCACATCGGATAGAAGATGGGATTATGAGGTGTAGATAATTGGGATTGGTTCAGGCCTTACATGAAAATTCTCTTTTAAGACATATGGGCCCAATTCAATATCCAAACTCATGGGCCAACTCCGCTTCGGATCACACCATGTTTCCAATAAGTGATATCAGAGCCAGGTTACGGGATTAGTTTAGATGTCTCTAATTGGTTCCACATATATGGCATAAAAACTTTAAGTTTTCAAATATCCTAATAGCACTCCAATGAAATTCAAAATCACAAATCCGATTATCTTAGTTGAATGGTCTTCGAGTACCCACCCATACCTGTATTTCTGACCACATGACCTTCAACTTTTCGATTTCTGAAAATTGTAATTAGTGATGATGCGAGCATAAAAACATCGGCAGTGTAAGTCTACTTCATATGAATGTGAGTACCTCTTTATCATAAAAGTGATTCAAAAACCAATGCAATTTGAAGGATCTTATAGTTAAATTAATTCTTAATACTAAGGGATGAATTTTGGGAAACCAAATTAATTTAGTGAATTAAATGAAAACTGACACTACTGTGCTCTTCCCATCAAAAAAAAAAAAAAGACACTACTGTGCTCAAAACCAAATATGTCACTACAAGAAATCCGGATTTCCGTGACAAGTAATCTGTGACAACTGTAAAACTTGTCATTGAAAGGGATATTTCTGTGACAAATAATTTTTGTTGTCACTCATAATTTGTTTCTGTGACAACTGTTATTGTCCGTCACACAATTAAAACATTTAGTGACCATGTTTTTATTGGTCGTCACTTAATGTGGTCACTGAAATTAAATTATGATTTTAGAGACAAGTTATGTATGATGAGGGAAATAGTTGTCACTAAATTTTTTTGTTGTAGTTACAAGAAAATATTATTGTCACATAAAAGTATTAGCCACAAGATTAAAATTTTATTCTTGTCACTTAAAAGTTTCTTTTAGTTACCAAATAATTGTACGTCACACAAAAGTATTAGTCACAAAGAAAAAATTTATTTATTGTAACAAAAACTTTAAATAAATTTAAAAAAGTTAAATAAAAAATATATCCTATTTTGATACTATTTTGACATTACTATTTAAATTGTAACAAGATTTGACTATACCAAAAATTTTCACATCAAATATCACAATCCTAATTATAATCCGGCTGTATAAAAAAAAAATCATCAAATATTCGCAAGTCTCGAACAGGATTTGGAATCATGTTAGTATCATATATATATATATATATATATATATATATATATATATATATATATATATACATATATATATATATATATATATATATATATATATGGAGATGGAGCCGGCCCAGCCGGCCCAAACTCCTTCCCAATGCCCCTCCCGTCCGCTGCTTTAGGGCTTGGCCTATGGCTGGCCCGGAGGCGGCGGCTCCTCCGCCGGAGACTTCCGTTGAACCTTCCCCCCTCCAGTTCGTGTTCACCGCCCTCGCAGTCGTATTCGGAGGTTTAGAACTTGAAAATTGGGAGAAAATCTCATAGACTCTTTCCGTTTGAAGGAAAACGTTGCTGGAAATTCTTACAAATTTCAATTAAAAACTTTCCATTTTCTTAAAGAAGTACATTTACATTTCTACCGATAACAAAAAATTTGTAGGTCTTTTAAACAGGAGCAACCTAGAAAACTTAGTTTAGATTCAGAATTAGCCTAGGATAAGTTATATTGTCAATTGGATTTATGGTCGAAGTCAAAGGTACAACAGATGGTAATGGTATGTGGAACTAGACAATAGCCACAATGGGTAATGATATAGTGACTTTAGAACCTCACGTGTGCTCGGAGGCAGTCGACAATGGTATTGGCTTATTATACATATAAGAGATGGGTATAAAAGAACAAACTAAACTAAAAGCTTGCTATTTTTTGTTTTTGTTTTGGGTCCGGTTATACACACCTCATAGATTACTAAGAACATCCCATAAAAATAAAAAAAATTAGAATTCCTATTCTACCCCCCTCTCCCCATGCTGCTCCCCCCTCCCCCCCACCTCCCCGACGCCGACGATGACCGACCTCCGCCCCCCTCCTCCCCCGACCCCCCTCCCCCTCCTCCCCTGCTCCCCCGACCCCCCCTCCCCTCCTCTTCCGAGGGAGGAGGCGGGGAGGGGGGTCGGAGGAGGAGGAGAGGGGGTCGGGGGAGCAGGGGAGGGGGGGCGGAGGAGGAGGGAAGGGGGGGTCGGTGGAGGAGGGAGGGGAGGGGGGCGGAGGAGGGGGTGCCGGAGGAAGGGGGGGGGGGGGGGGGGGGGGGGTTGGAGGTCGGACCGTCGGGGTCGGGGTCGGCCTGGGGGGGGGTGGGGGGTAGAATAGGAATTTTTTTTTAATTTTTTTTACATGGGGTGTCCTTAGTAATCCGTGGGGTGCGGATAGCCGCACCCTTTTGTTTTTTGTTTACTTCTTCTTTTTGCTTATAGTAAGTTCCACTTGGCTCGACTTTTCTTGGACTTAGGCTCATCTTAGTTTGTTGGAAACGCGGTGTGATCCGAATCAGAGTTATCCCCATGAGGTGTGCTATTGGAGTAGGCCCATATACCTTAAAAGAGAATTTTCATGTAAGGCATGAACCAATTCTAATTATCAACACCTCTTGATTCCCATTTCCTACTAGATGTGGGACCAAATTATCAACTCCATTGTCACCACCTTTGAGGTGGACCGCCAGCCGAGCACTCAGGATACGTTCGACCACAGAACCAAAATAACACGATCATCCACACCATTATTGTGTGCCACCACAACGTATGTCTTGCTCCTCCTTGGACGTGTCAGATCCACTACCTTTGAAGCCAATTCGTGTAGTTGTCTCCAACATTAGGTCTGATCCGCTTTACATGAGGTGTGACTCGAACATGAGTTGGCCCATGAGGTGCGATATTGGACTGAGCCCATATGCCTTAAAAGGGAATTCTCATGTAAGGACTAAACCAATTCCAAGTATCAATACCACATGATCCGACTTCCTACCTGATGTGGGACTAAATTATCACCTCCATTATCGCCACTTTTAAGCGCTCAACCAGAAACAAGATACAATCCAACAAACCTAGGACGACTCGGATCTGGCTCAACCCTACTTTCCAGGTCTGAAAATTAGGATTTCCAGAGCTTAGTTGGATGGTAACGGTTGTTGGAGAAAGGAGGCACGAGAGATGGTGGGGTCGTCGGTAGGAGATGGTGGTGCTAGAGGGTAGATCTGCTCGAGGGGCGGGAGGTGAGAGGTTAACGAAGAGATGGTGGCGCATGAGGCTGGATCTGATCGAGGCTGCGTTGAAGCTATTGTGGGTGAGGAATGTTAGTGAACGTCGGAGAAGAGCTCAATGGTTGATCAAGCGTCAACGAGGACGAACAAACTTCGGCGAGCATCGACAAGGCTGGAGACCAGGGCGGATCCAGGTATCTGGTGGGATGGGCTCCAGCCCACCCCAAAGTTTTTTTCTTCTTTTTCATATACTTTTTTTTGAATTTTTTGTAGAAGTTAACCCACACCGGCCACCCCAAACCGCTCTAGCCTATCCCAGTTTATATTTCTGGATCCACCCCTGGCTGGAGAGATGGCCAAGCTAGGGTTGGAGAGGGGGGGGGGGGGGGGGGGGGGGGGGGGGGGGGGGGGGGGTCATTTATTGATACAAGGACAAAAGTTGCCCTATAAACACAAAGTCATATTTGCCATATGTTACACATGCTAATATGCTAACAATTCCAAATGAGGCCTATTATCATTCAAAGTCTCTCCTCTCCGTAAATCCCAAAATGTTCTCATATAAGCCATCTCCATCAATATAGGTATCTTCCATAAATTTGGTCTCATTTTTGATCTTCATAGTACATAGAATGCATGAAGTTGTTTTTGTTTATGCAGTCCAAGATGTGAATGATATTATTCTGGTTTTGCCAAAGTAACTTGAGTAAATTCCAAACAGATGATTGTAAAATGCTACGTCCCCAAAATTTGATTTTATGGTTGAGGAACCGAATTGCCACTAGCAATTGAAAAACAAAGTGCCTAAACCAGACAGAATATTATTTTCGATTCAAGATTTAGTATGCATACCTAATTAATACAATAGAAGAAAATGAATATATTTGTAGTTTATTGCATAACGTAGTAGTTTACTAGTCTTTCATGCTAAATACGAAACCAGTGAGAGAGTATTCAACAGGGATTTTGTTCTGTCAGTTCGTCCGCAAGTTTCAAATTCTTCATGGCTTTATGTAAAATTAAATATTGCATGGGTCAAGACGGCAACTATTTTTTTTTTTTAAATTCCACGCACACACACGATTGGGAGGTTCGATCCCTACCGGCCCTTCCGGGAGTCCGCTCCACTACTATAGGTTAGAGAGGTCAGACGACATCAACTAAATAATTGTTACGGGTCGTTTGGTTTGTAGGATTTGACAACGTAATGTAATTGACATTACGTTGTCAATCTAATTCGGATGTTTGGTTGGACAAAAAATTTAGATGTAATGTAATCGCGATTACAAGTTTGATTACATTACATCAGTTTCTTCTAAACTCAATTAC